>JARHVA010004203.1:0-600000 GCA_037957365.1 Torreya grandis
ATGATGAAATTTTGTTTGATAATTTATACTCTAAATGAAATAAACACATACATGAAGCATGCTTAATTTGTGCCTTCATGAAAATTCCTTCCAAGCTATACCTTCCACTAGACAATTGTTATGGGGATAATAAGAATAGGTACTTTCATTCCCATTTTTTAATTTAAAAAATTATGGTTATAAAAAAAAATTACATATATAAGGTTTTTATTATTACATATTTTATTCCTATAATAATTAATTTATTCATTATAGTTATTTTAAAATAATCAGTCAATGATAACTCCCCTTTGTCTTCTTATGTGTCTCTCAAGTGATACATTTTTATTGCCCTTTCTAAATTATCAAATAAAATTTATTTGCATTAAACCTCATCTACTCTCTAGAAAAGTTTTTCTTAAGCCACACATTTGTAGTATGCCTTGATTATTACCAAAAAAATGTATTCATAACATAACCACTTTAATTATTCTATATAGGTGTCTCTTAAGAAATAAATTCAATTTATCCCTTGTACATTACCAAAAACATGGTGTAGTAGTACCATAATCATTTTCATTAAAACTAAGGTATCATTTGAGAGATAAGTATAGAGAAAAAATAAAGGTGTTATATTAAGAACATATTTTATTTTTTAATATACATGGGATATACAAAGGTATAATTTGGGAGATACCAATGGATACCAAGTATAAGGTAAGTGCATAGAGTTGGGGGACAATTATGTGGACATTACTAGTAACACAGTTGTGTTTATTAATAATGTTATCATATTATTTAATTAATGTGGTCATGTTATTTGAATTTAGGCTCAGTGTTTACCAAGCAATAATGTGATCATGTTATTATATAATGTAATCATGATATATTTAATAATAGTGTGATCATGTTAATAACATGATTGCATTATTATAATTTATAATAATGTGATTACATTACATGTGTGTCAAAAAAAATAAAAAGGGAAACCCAAATGAAAAATCCTCATTTTAAATTCAAGTTCCCTCACTCTCCCCTAGCTTCTATGATCATGTTTTTCATGGAAGTGCTAGGAACCTTCCAGATTCATCCTATGAACTTGTTGATCGATGATGCCATTGTGTAGGAGAGGTAAATGATTGAAATCTTCCCTATTTAATCTTAATTTTTCATAATTTTCATTATTTAACCCTAGTTTTTAATTGTAATTTGTTTTTTTAACATCCCATCCTACTAACCCTCCTAACCCTCCATAGAACCCTCTAGTTGTTCCTCCTTCTAACCCTCCACAAAACCCTCTTGTTCCTCCTATCCCTCCACTTAACCATCTTACAGTTCCCTAAAACCCCTTGGTAGTCAAGAGGTTTTGATTTACAATATTATAGGAAACAAATTGAAATTAAAGAGTTAATTGAAAAAATGAGGCACCCCACTTTGACCAACCCCTATCGAACTTAGCTAGTTGATTCCCTAGAGACCTTATTAGGTCAAATTTACTCTATAATGAGTTAAATTTATATATGTACCTCATATAGGGATACTTGTAGGGCATATTATGCTAAAAATTTGTTATCCCTTTAGGTTAAGAACAAAAAACATTCAAAATCCTCCATTTGTAACCTATTCATCCACCCAACCACCAATGCCCCATTTCTCATAACCGCTAAATGTTTTCCTATCCATCGTTGTGTACATAACTTAATCACAACCAATTTTTGGGATTGATGGTGTATTGTCTTTGATGATTCACCATGTAATAAAAATGAGGTCCCCTTATATTTTTTGAGGAAACTCTACTATGAGTTTGTCCTTAATGATATTTTCAATTATTTTGATTTTAGTGAGTTTTAGGGCCAAAGAAAATGATCTATGTATTATCGACCAGGTACACATCATGAACCTCATCAACCTACACAAATACATATATAAAAGCCTCTTAATCTTGAGATCCCCTCCATAGTTCAGTAGGTCATGGAGATAGACACTCTCCATGTTCTTAGTTCACTCATCGATACACTCATTCAACATATGAGTAGGCTTTCACAAAGTGATGCTACAAATATGCCACCTACCTAACCCTAACCTCACCCTTATAGTTCATGTGGAATTATGTGCATAAGACCTTTTGATGATGATGGCATTAGTGGTTTAGATGGCTTAGATCATATTCTTATGAGTGATGAGTTTTTGGCATGCACATTTGGCATGCAAACATCAGTCACCAC
Source organism: Torreya grandis (assembly GCA_037957365.1). Taxonomy (NCBI): domain Eukaryota; kingdom Viridiplantae; phylum Streptophyta; class Pinopsida; order Cupressales; family Taxaceae; genus Torreya; species Torreya grandis. Next base: position 2,205 of record JARHVA010004203.1, read on the forward strand.
ACATATGTAGGTATATTTTATATAAATTTCATGTTAAATTCAAGTTATATTTGAAAATTTAATTTATCTAACAATTAATTTACATAGAAATTTAATATAATAAATGTGTTATTTTTTATGTTTTAATAAGTGATGGTTCTTTCATCATCACAGTCAGCATTTATAGTATTTGATTTGTCATGGCCATTGTTTACATATTTAGATCCAACTACTGAGCCATCCATTTACCTATATAGAGGTAAAATTTTGATTTAATATTATGCTCTATGTACATTTAGTCTATGCATATTTTCCTTATAAGTTTAAGTTAAATTTATCTTTCTTTATTGTCATGTTCTCTCTCTTTATCCTTGCTCTATTCCTTACAATAGTTGAAATCTATGAGAATGGGCTTAATAGTATTTAAATAACTAATTTTGGTAAATCCATTAAATATTCCCTGAATAATCTCATTCAATATTAGATAAGGGTAGTTCACAGGCCATGAGGATACTTATATAAAATGAATTTAACACTTATCTAGGGGTCCTTCTAGGTAACACTATCTTGAAAATGAAGTTACATAGTCATATTATCATTTTTAATTATGTCACCATTAAGATTATACATAAATCCACATGTTACCCCTTGAAAATGAGTGATAATAGCAAAGGAATTTAAGGTAAAAGAGAAGAAATGCACATCATTAACAATATACGTAACACAACAAACATTGATGTTTGTTGTGTGCATCTAATTTACTTCTCTTCTCAACAATTAATGAAAAAATTACACAATTGAAAACATAAAAGACATGAATGGTCTTATGTTGGACCATGCTTCTTTGGGAGTAACATCCTACAATGCTCTTATATGGTCATTGATTAAGGATGTAGACATTGTATTCATACCTTCTATGCATTACCCATATGGTAAATTTTCTCCTTCTATTACCTGATGTCAATACACTATTTTACAAGAAATCTATTACATGATTCTAGGGATAAGACATTATTTATGAATAAAACATGAAGCACATTTTACCACAAAATATTTGAAGCTTCCTTATGAATATGCACCCATTTTCCTAGTGGAAGTTAGATTAGAAGTGATAACATCCTATTAAATGGGAGTCTCATTCATATACCTCTTTCTCAAAGACTTTCCTAATAATGAAAACTAAAATTCCTATGACCATATTGCATATAAAACCATAAGGACACAAACTTGGCATGACTGCACATGTAGTATTTACTTCCTCTTATTTGATAGGGGTAAACACAAATAATCCCTTTTCTCTCTTTCCCATATATATTTATGCACCCAAAATTTTTATAAGATCCATATATATATATATATATATATATATATATATATATAATATGGTAGGCATGTGTAATGAATAACTTGGCATGACTACACATGTAGTATTTACTTCCTCATCTTTGATAGGGGTAAACACAAATAATCCCTTTTCTCTATTTCCCATATATATTTATGCACCCAAAATTTGTAATATATATATATATATATATATATATATATATATATATATATATATATATATATATATATATATATATATATATATATATATATATATATAATGGTAGGCATGTGCAATGAATATCCCACACCAATCCATTTAAACAACCATCTCCAAAAAATAATGATGAACTACTATAATCATCAATGTCATGCCCAACACATACATCCTTGTGATTAGGATAAGATTTAGTATGGGTGTCAAAACCCACCCACTAGTTGCCCAAATCATTTCTCAAAAAGGGGAGATTATTGTCAATCATGCCTACTCTTTATTCTCCTTCCTTGAAAAGTGATAATAAGATCAAATGACCTTGTAAGACCATACAAAAATGAAGTAGTTATGAGGGTCCTACCTACGTCAAGCCCCTATTTTTAGACAAGTAATAAATCAACAACCAATATAGTCTGACATGTAATATAGTATAAATTGAATATCTTGACCCGAGTATATTTATATTTATCAATAAAAAAAAGAAACTAGTATATTATATATTCCCTTTCACTAATCCTCTAATTTTGGTTTTGGTATAAGGTTTTTGATCTAACACTTCAATATATGGCTTATCAATTCAGATATAAGTGTATTTTCACATGCATAATTGTCCTCTTCTTTATTATAATGTGTCATTGCTTTCATGTACTTATATAGACATATATTTTATATACAAGTGCTTCTATTGATCATTTTGGTTTCCATATATAAGATTTAATACTTTAAATAAAAGTAATTGAGACCTTATTTACATGAATATTTGATGGCTGGAGTAGACATTCCTCCCTCTCTACGAGATGAGACAAACATAGGCATTATTGCTACAATGTCATCTACATAGGGACTGACAGAGGTATATATTAGTTATTGTAATTTTGAATTGTAAAAGTAGACTATCTCATTTCTCTTTATAAGATAGGTGAGACATCTCATTATCTTTAATCTTTATTTTAACCATTAGAACACATGTTTTTGAGTCCTATTTAGGATTGTGACAATAGGGTTTGTGTATCAATGAGTGTCAAGGACTCTCTTAAGGGTTTCACTACCTTCTTTACACCTATCACCAACCATACAAACCATTATATCCATTAGCACACACATTAACATGGAATATTAGTTCAATTTAAAATCTCTCATGCATCTTCTAAGAGATGCAAAACCACCTTTGCTGATGGGACCATCTTCAAAGTCCATAGATATAATGACATACTTGACAAGATTAAGAAACAACTCTTACTTCCTTTCGTAATGTGACTATTAACGCAAAATAGGGTATTGATCCAAAACTTAGAAGTTCTTATTGATAAATATTTCAATAATATAGAAATAACACATTAACAATGAATTCTCTGAGAAGAGATGCATTATTACTCAAGATCGCAATACAACTATATGCTTATCTCTAGGAAGAGATGTCTCATTTTCCATTTCAGGTTACATCTTCATTTATACCTATTTATAAAGTAGGGGAATGATGTGTAAGTTCACCAATATCAAGGGAGATTAAGTGGTTCAACTTCCACACTTTAAAACAATACAGAACTTGAGGAATTACTATTTTTAGACTGCACTACTAAAATTTAAATTTGGGGCACTTCCATTAGGTTTTATGGGGATAAAATTCATTTATTAGATATTTATTCCATCTCATGATTTTCTCCTCATTCTTAGCTTTCCAACGGTTCAAACAGCGAGTCAATTAGAGCTACAGTGCAAACGTTATGGCTCCCAGAAGTTTTGTCATCAATTGGGGTGGAACTGTCACCAAAATTATCACCTAAATTGCTACCCAAATCAGGTATAGATAGGGTTTATTTGTTCTAAAGTACTGTATGTTGATTCTTTACCATTATCTTTTGTATAAATAATAATTAATTTTTCACCTCAATGATCATTCTCAATCTATATATCATTATCTAAACCAAAGTCATACTCCCTTCATGAGAAATAACCATTTGCTTTTATATTAGATTGTCATAGGTAAAATAGGGTATATGGGTATATGTCTTACTCATTTATTTGTTGGTTTTAATAGGTTTAACATGTTTAAAACTAATAGCACGATGACTCACAACTTACCAACCTAGTGAAATCACTTCAAGCTCCCTTCTTTGATTATGACCTAAAGTCACTTCTTGGTTACCACCTAAAATAATTAATGCACCTATAACCTTACACAAATGAAAAAATATTCATGACCTCAAGGACCATCAAGGATAACATGAAACTAATGCAATCACATACATTGAATGGAGAATCCACAAAAAGTCACTTTTTAGGTTAATAGGTCAATTACTCAATACCACCTAATAGGTTAATAGGTCAATATGTCAAAGTTATCAAAGTTGTAAAAATTTTAAAATTTATCAAGTGTTCAAACTTTTCCATATGTCAATAGGTCAATCACTTATTAAGTTTCTAGGTCTCCTCTAGTTTAAGTTGTCGAAGTTGTCAAAATTATCAAAGTTGTCAAATTTGTCAAAGTTGAAGTTATGGTTGTATAACTATAGTTCTAATGTTTCTTGAGTGAAAAATGATACCACCAACACATCTATTTGGGGGTGGATAATGTCTAGGATGAGGTTTTTGTCATATTTTCAGGTCTGATCAACAAACCCACCACCCATTCTAACCTCAAGAACACCCTTACCAATATAAGAAAAATGCAAATTTTAGCCTAAGTTCAAACATGCATAAAACTACAAAATTTAAGTCATTTATTTGAACAATCAGATCCCTTATTTACCTATTGAATCCTATAATCACACTCTATATCACTCAAGTGAAAGCTTTAAGATCAATCTTTTAGACAAGTTGTAATGATGGGTCAAAAAATGTAACTTTTTGGTAGTGAACAAACAACTTATTGAGCTTCAACTGGCATTTCTACCTATAGGACCTCCACCTATGAATATATCACTTTTATCACATCCACATAATCAAATTTAATTTTATCACAATGCCACAATGTTAAAATCTACTCATAAGTGTATTTTCACTACCAATCTAAAGAGTGAAAACACTGACAATAAATGTTGTCAAAGTTCAAGTTATGGTTGCAAAACTCTAATTTTGATGATTCTTGAGTGAAAAATAACACCAAAAACATGTATATTGGGTGTATAATGTCTATTATTAGGTTATTTTCCTCCTATTAGGCTTGATCGATAAACCCACTACCTATTTTAGCTTCAAGAACACCCTTCCCAATACAAGAAAAATGTAATTTTTTAGCCTAAGTTCAAACATGCATAAACTAAAAACTTTAATTAATCTATGTGAAACATTAGATCCCTACCATACCTATTTAATGTTTCTAATTACACCCCATATCACTCAAGTTGAAGCTCTGATTTCAATGCATTAGACAAGTTGCAGTGATGGGTCTAAAATGCAACTTTTTGTTAGTAAACAAGCAACTTCTTAAGCTCCAACTGGAATTTATACCTCTAAGATCTCCAAATAAAAATATATCACTTTTATCACATCCAAATAGGCAAATTACATGTTATCACACTACCATGAATTCAAATCCACTCAAAAGTGCATTTTCACTACCATTCTGGAGAGTGGAAACACTGACAATAAATGTTGTCAAAGCTCAAGTTATGGTTGTATAACTGTAATTCCGATGCCTCTTAAGTAAAAACTAACATAAAAAAATATGTCCATGGGGTGGATAACATCTAGGACTAGGTTTTTGGCCTCCCTTCAGGCCTGATCGATAAACCCACCACCCATTCTGGCCTTAAGAACAACCTTCCCAATACAAGAAAAATGTAATTTTTAGTCTAAATTAAAACATGCATAAAACAAAAATTGTAAGTCATTTACATGAATTTTTAGATCCCTTCAATACCTATTAAATCCCTCTAATCACACCTCGAATCACTCAAGTGGAAACTTTGAGATCAATCTATTAGACAAGTTGCAGTGACATATCCAAAAATTCAACTTTTTGTTAGTGAACAAGCAACTTCTTGAGCTCCAACTGGCATTTCTACCTCTAGGACATCCACCTATGAATATATCACTTTGATCATGTCTAGATAGGTAAATTACATGTTATCATGCCTCCATGACATTTAAATCCACCTAGAAGTGCATTTTCACTACCGTTCTAGAGAGCAAAAACACTGACAACAAATGTTCTCAAAGTTCAAGGTGTGGCTACATAACTCTAGTTTTGATGCTTTCTAAGTGAAAATTGATGCCACCAACACATCCTTTTAGTGGATAACATCTAGGACCAGGTTATTGGCCTCCCATCAGTCCTGATCAACAAATCCGCTACCCATTTTGGCCTCAAGAACACCCTTCCCAATATAAGAAAAATATATATTTTTAGCCTAAGTTCAAATACCCATAAAACCTAAGCTTATGTTAGCTTCAAAAATATATAATTATTTACTGATAGTGCCAACCATGTGAAGGTTGAAGCTTATCTAGCACCATTAACCTAAAAAAAAATTTAGTAAGTAATTAAAAATGAAATTTATATATGTACTACCTAGAAAATAAAAAAATATTTGGTAAAATTGATTACATCTACATTTGAAAATTCAACATACCTCTATATTTCAATCCAATTAACCACTAGGATCTTCTCTAACCTTGATAATATCAATAATAGCTTCATGGTCTGACTCCCTAAACTTTTTATAGTTTCCTTTTTAATGGCCTTTCATGATATTTTTGTAATTGAATATTCATTGCAAGAATCAAATTTGAATATTGTAGGATATTATTGTGTGTTTCAAACTCTTCAAACAACCATTAATATAAACTTTTTATAGGATATCATCAAAACCAAGTTTCAATGACTAGCACTAACCTAGTGGGATAGTCAATGTTTTATCCATCTATAACCAAGGAACTCAATTTTTTCTTTCTCTCTACATACCGACACAAGTAGTAATTAATGCCTTCTTCATTATCCTCATCTATAATAACTATAAAAACATAACCTATATCACAAAAAAACATTTTTGGTGACAATATGAAGATATATTTAATGAGAATAAATTATACATAATGAAAAATATTCTACCTGGCTGCACTAGATCAAATACATGGTCAAAGTCATATGATGATATTATATTTGTAAGTTATAATGTTGTCAAAACCTAATATGTTTTAATTGAAATTAAAGGTTTGTAACTCCAATCATCCACCCAATCTTATGACTCACACTCATTCCAAACAAATTCTATGCATGTAGAACAAAAACATGCCAAGTGTCTCATATGACAGTCCAAGAACTTGCATTTGAAATACAAAATGAGTGGAGGTCACTTGAACCCGTTAGAGTCATATAATCCTACATTAACCACAAATGTCTATGAATAGTAGAATTTGGTTGAGTACCATGACACATGTTATCATTACAACATTCAACCACAATTTTTTCATCTGTCAAATGAACACCCTCTTCAAAATTTAACTCCTCCCTTGCAATAGCTCATTTTACACATGCTCCATCACCATCATGATCCCCTTTTCCATGGCCAACCTCAGTGAAACTCTAAATGTGTTCTACATAAAACATCTATGAATTTTTGAATTATGATGTGAAATTGTCTAACCAAATGTAATGTTGATTGAAATTAATGTTATTTTGACTCAACTCTTCATAGAACTTATGAAAATAACCTTGCACATACTTTGAATAATGTGATCTACCATCATTGATTTACAAATGGTACTCCCTTAATATTTTTTATTGTTGCTCTATATGATCATGTGCATGAATGAATTCTATATGTATGAATATGGCAACTTATGATGAGTTGTAATACTGTGATTGAACTTCCATTTGGGGTTTGAATGTGTAATTTAAAAAAAAAACTACTAAAATAATTGAACCAAGTGGGACTGTATTATTGCTTATCTTGAAATGTTCATCCAACCATATAGCCTTATGTGTGTGCCTTACATAATCATAAATAATCTTCTCCCTGAATTTGACTAAAAATTTAGAAATAGGTATCTCTTTTGTAACAAGCTCACACATTTTAGATTCTTTTCCATATTTTACTTGATAAGTCATTAATTTATGTTTTTTTAAACCAACTAATTCCTAACCAATTGCACTTGTAATCTCTTCATGGATATATTTTTTAAATTTTGGCAATCCACCACAAATGCTATAGTTTTCCTTTAAACATGATTTGTTGTAAAATAATTGTCCATCTAGTCTTTTGCAAAAGATAGTTGGAATAAATTCCCTTGTTGATTTTGGTGGTAATTCAATGCCACACTCCTGAAAAATGGTAGTATGTAAAGTATAATGAATATGGAAAAAAACATCATAGTGCATTGAAAGTTCAACATATTACCTACAACAAGTGGTACATGTGTGATTTGTTTTAACATAAAAAGGTTTATCCATCTCAAAATATCTTTGAAAATAAGAAAATTTTGGACATTTTTACAAAAAATTAGAGTACAATTGTGTTTGAGTCATATCCAATAAATGTTTTAGATGCAGTTTTTGGTTACAAAAACCAAATCTTATTTTCACAACATCTTTTGCATTAGGTGAAACTATTGTATTATCTTTCCAAAATTGAGCAAATAACTCTTTGAGATTATCACCTATAGTCTTGTCCTTTCATGGAAGTCTACTAGAGAATTCCTAGAGCTCTTTGGTATTAGGTTCATTAAGTATTTCACATCTTTCAATTTCTTTCATTATTATTATTATTATTATTATTATTATTATTATTATTATTATTATTATTATTATTATTATTATTATTATTATTATTATTATTATTTTATTAAGTGTTCATCTTTTTTTTGAAACCATTCATTGTTTCCCTATTTTGTCACTTACTGCATAAGTTGTAAGTATACGCCGAGTAACATTACAATCTCTGGTGCATGATTTTAGGCCTACAGTATGATATGCATCATGTATATTTTTAATAATTTCATTATTTTCATCATCCATATTAGATGTTCTTAGTCATAATGTGTACATTATAGGTCTCATCTTAATCAATTTTATCAATGAAACAAATAAATGACATCTTTGACTATTATACTGTAAATTATGAAAGTATCCCAAATTTATTGAGCCAGTCTTCTTGAATGGTGATCAGACATTATGTTACGTAGTGGTTCTAAAATATTTTCATTTAATTCAATTAAGTACTTTTATTTTCTACGAACAATTCTTGGAGGTGTTGGTAATGGTGGAATTTGCTGAGAGGGTATTTCAAAATCATTATTACTTTCATTGTTTAGAGGTGGGATGACATTTTATTCATTGCTAATTTCTTCATTATATGTTTTCATGAAATTTTCTTCATGGTTAATTTCATTATTAATTTCATCGTCATTAAATTTTCTTCATTCATGGGGGGTGAAGAATCATTCGTAGACTCATCATCAACAAAATCAAAAACTTGGGACTTTGAATGTGAACTTCCAAAATTTAATAATTCATTATTATTCATTTAATTATGGTCAATTTCAACATTGTTCAATTTATTATAGTCAATTTCATCATTATTTAATTCATTATCATTAATTGGATCATCATCTATGGCATTTAGTTCATTAGGATTAGGATTTGTACCTTGTCTACCATGAAGTTTTTGCATTCATAGCTTGTGTTTCTCTTTCAAATATAATGATTTCTCTAGTGTTTTATTCTTGAAAATCTTCCTCTTCCTCTTTGAACATGATCTGACACCCATCAAAAGGGATAATTGACAACTTTTCAAAGGTGAGGTCAAGTACACAAGTACCATAGATCTTGTAGAAGTATGCAGAGAATGTTTGTGGGGATAGAATTATTAATTTGGGTTACAAATAGTTGTTGATAAATGAGCTTACTCTAAAATAATCATAACATGATCATGTTATATAATGTGATCACATTATTACATAAAATGATCATGTTATGTATTGTGTAAGGTTCTACCCCATCAAACACATTGAGAAACTTATATTGACAATAACGTGATCATGTTATGTAATAATGTGATCATGTTATTTTCAACATAAGATTTGGGATTCATAATTGGACATGAGAACTGAGTGTTACCTATGTTAATAATAACACAATCACATTATTAAATACTATGATCATGTTATACTTAATATAGATAAGGGATTATGGATTAGGGATTAGGGATTACAATATATGTTTTAGAGATTAGGGATTACAATTTATGTTTTAGGGTTTAGGGATTAGGGATTAGGGCATGTAGGGTTTGGGTTTAAGGGTGTATATAAGTTATAATCACTTTATGTCATGTGTGAACCTAATTTTTACTACAAATGAAGTTAATTGGGACTAAATTGATTAGTAAATAGGGAAAGTTTTTGGTTTACAATTTAGGGTATAGTGTTTATGGCTTAGGTTTAGGGTACATAGGGTTAATCATAAATATAATTCTTAGTCTAAATGATTTTAATTTGAGCTAAAATGTTTGGTTAAATATTTGAAGAGTTTATATTTATGGTTGAGTTTAGGGATTATGAACTTTAAGCATTAGGGCTTAAGATATAGGTTTTAGGGTATATAAGGTACAATCATGATGGTGATTAGGGTAAATTAGATTTGATCAACCCCTAAATCACATTTTATAGTCATGTAATTAGGTTGAAGGGGATTGAAATAGCCCCAATTTACTTTAGATGCACAACTAGATTGTTACTCCAAAGGCTAAGTTTTGGCCATAGGTTTAAAAAATGCATTTTATGACATCTCATGATAAAATTAGTTATATCATAAGGCATGTATGTTTGTTTCATGTAGTGAGAATTAGGGCATAGGTCTTACAATTTATGTTTTAAGGATTAGGGCATGGGGTTTAGGTTTAAGGACCTGTATATAATTTGTTTAATCACTTTATGCCATGTGAACCTAATTATTATTACAAAGGATGTTAATTGGCATTAAATCAATTGATAAATATGGAAAGCTTATGGTTTACAATTCAGGGTATAGTGTTTAGATTTTATGGCTTACATCTTATAGGTTTTAATGTTTATATATTGTTTAGGGTCAATCACAAAGATAATTGAGGATAATTTGAATCTATTGGACCCATTTACGACTATAAAATGTGTTTTTAGGTTGTCATTATACCATGAATGTCATCATGTAGATTGAGTAAGTTAATCAAATGGGGAAATTAGTCATGTGATTTAGGCCAAAATGAACCCTATGAACTTAATTCTTAGTCTAAATGATGTTAATTTGGGTTTAAATGATTGGTTCAAGGTTTAAAGAGATTATATTTATGAGTTAGAGTTTAGGGATTAGGAACTTTAGGGATTAGGTTATAGGTTTTATGGTATATAAGGTACAATCATGATGGTTATTGGGGCAAATTTGAGCTCCTTAAACCTAGAGCTATGAGTAAAGAATGTGAATTTGGGATCAATTACCCCCGATATAATCACAAATTGAGCCTACAAAGTCAATTGTGGTAATGACTAGTGCAATTTTAACCAAGTTCATCCCTATGAACCTAATTCTTACTATATATATATATATATATATATATATATATATATATATATATATATATATATATGTAAAGGATGTTAATTGGGGATAAATTTATTGGTTTAGGGTCTATAATTTAAAGGGTTTGGGGTTTTGGGATTATGGCTTAGGGTTTAACATAAATGATACAAGGTTTAGGGTTAAATTTAAATGGTATAGGGTTTAGGGTTTAAGATATCAGATATAGGGTCCAATCACTAATGTAATTGAATAAAATTTGAGATGTTTGTGACACCTATTTATGACTTGATTACCTTCATGTTTGCATTTATGATAAAATTAGGGTCAATTGTGCCATGTACATGTTACATACATATTATACAATTGATTGAGAAATAAATTTGGTTTAAGGGCTCAATTTTTCCTAGATCACATAGGGAATTACACAAATCGACTAATTAGATCAATTCATGATTGAAGAGATTGATCTTTTGATTTTTCCCTAAGTCATATCTAGCTATTGAAGGAGTTCAAATTGGCCTCAAATGCCTCATTTACTAAAAGAATCAACTAGCTCCTCCTCTTTGGTTAATTAGGTTGAAGGGGCTTGGAATAGACCCAATTTACTTTAGATGCATAACTATATTAGTACTCCAAAGGCTTTAGCCATATGTTTAAAAAATGCATTTTATGACATCTCTTGATAATATTAGTTATATCGTAAGACATATATGTTTGTAGCATGTAGTGGGAATTAAGGCATAGGGATTAAAATTTATGTTTTAAGGATTAGGGATTAGGGCATAGGGTTTAGGTTTAAGGACCTGTATATATTAATGTCTAATCTCTCTATGCCATGTGTTCAAACCTAATTCTTACTACAAAGGATGTTGATTGTGACTAAATTAAAGTTGGTAAATAGGGAAATATTATGGTTTATAATTTAGGGTATAGTGTTTAGGGTTTATGGTTTATGGTTTCTAGGTTTTAATGTATATAAATTATTTAGGTTACATAGGGTCAATTGTAAAGATAATTGAGGATAATTTAAATCACTTGGACCCATTTGTGACTATATAATGTGTTTTTAGGTTGTCATTATACCATGGATGTCATCATGTAGATTTAATGAATTAGTCAAATGGGGTATTTCATCATGTGATTTAGGCCAAATTGAGCCCTTTGAACTTAATTCTTAGTCTAAATGATGTTAATTTGGGATAAAATTATTGGTTTAAGGTTTAAAGAGTTTAGATTTATGGTTTAGATTTTAGGGATTAGGGCTTAGGGTATAGGTTTTAGGGTATATAAGGTATAATCGTGATGGTGATTGGGTCAAATTTGATCTCCTTGAACATAGATCTATGAGTAAATAATGTGAATTTGGGATCAATTATCCCCCACATCATCATAGATTGAGCCTATGAAGTTAATTATGGTAATAACTGGTGTAATTTTAACCAAGTTCATCCTTATGAACCTAATTCTTACTATATATAAAGGATGTTAATTTAGGTTAAATTTATCCCAACATCCTACCGAGCCTCAATGTAAGGAATTTCATCCATATGATATCAATTGATGATCCAAGTGCTCACCATATTAAAAAATATAAGTATTCTTTCAATTTGATATGCAATTCAATCCAAAGGATCCATGTGTAAGGAATTACATTCATATATAATGGAAATTAGAGCTTACTTAGCCCTGATTACATTCCATATTGAACCAATCAAGTATTTAGTACTAGATGATACATAATTGGGGCTAATTGAGGCTTACCCAAGGAATTATGTCAACATAATTTTAATTAGGGCCCTAATTACACTTTTTATTCATATAATTGATTTTTTGATTCAATCTAAAATGAAATCAGGACCAATTGAACCCTCTATAAGGAATTACACCCTTCCAATAACAATTGGGATTCTAATTGTGTACCAAATTTAAATGAAAGAATATTTGATTCAATATGATATGAAATTAGTCCAAACAAGCCTTGTATAATAAATTTCATCCTACTATCAACTAGGGATTATGTTGGTCCCAAATACATAATATATTAAATCAACCAAGTATTTAGTTCAGTTGAATATGCAATTATGGCCAGCCAAGGCTCATCCAAGTAATTGAATACATCTAATGTCAATTACAAGTTCGTTGGCATTGATTATAAACTATATCCATCTAATCATGTATTTGGTTTTATCTTATACATAATTGGGGCCAAATAAGCCCCCTAAAATTAATTTTGTCCATATAATGTTCCAGTTGGGTTCCATTAGCCCTAATTACACACCATATTGAACTAATTGAGTATTTAGATTCAATATGATATGAAATTGGGGCCAATCAATCCCAAAGCAAGAAATTACATCCATTTATTGTCATTTGGATCTCTAATTACACCATGTTAAATCAATTTATATTTTTTCAATACTATACACAATTAAGGACAACCAAATCCTATGTAATCAACTGCTTCCACCTAGAATATCAATTAAAGTATTTTTCACCCCATGTAAATAATTATGTCCATCTAATGTATATTGTGAATATTTTTTCCTAATTTTACATCATATTTAACCAATCAATAATTTTCTTTAGTATAATGTGTAATTAAGAGTAATTGGTCCCCGTGCAAGGACTTCCTTCAATATAATGTCAATTAGGTCTTTGATATCATACCGTATTAAACTAAGTAAATATTTAATTCAATATAATACACAATCAGGGTTAAATAATCCTTAAGAAAGGAATTATGACTATATGATGTCAATTGGATCTCTAATTGCACATGATATGATAAAAAACCAAGTATTTAGTTTAGTTTGATATGTAATTGGGGCCAACCAAGCTCCATCTAAGGAAATATGTCCATCTAATGTCAATTTGAGATATATTGGCCTAATTGCACACCATATTAGGATCAAAGGAATAATAAATTGATTCATATGTTAATACATCTCCAATTATCTTTCAATATTATCAATTATTGACAAGAACATTGGTCCTAAATAATGATCTTAATCAACCAATATTTGATCTTAAGACTACTAGGCCTAATGGCTCCTATTTGGGTTTTAGGGTGTTGAGAATATGTAATGCAATGACATTATTAAGGTGATCATGTTATTAAGTAATGTGATCACATTATAATGTAGTTAATAACATGATCACATTATTAATGAGATTTCACTATTAATGTGATCATGGTATTTGAATTTGAATTCAATTTTTGCACCTTTTGGCTCAGGAATGGCTTGGATTCTTAAGCCAAAGGCTTGGACTATCAATGTACAGTTGAGTTTTGAAAGGTATGAAAATAAACAACAAAATTTCAACATTGAATGCCAAATACACTAAAAATTTCAATGTGAAAATTTGAAAACTTGATACCATCATGATGAGCATGCTCTCCTCTTTCCAAAAGTATGATTTTTATAATTTTTGGACTAATTTAAAGTTTCAAACTATGTTGATTTCAAACGATGCCTTTTTTAAGCCACTACATGCTGCAAACATACATTACTATACATGTTCATGTAATTTGTCTTTCATTCATCTAAGTGAAAAACAAAGTATATGGTGACCAAGCAGGTCTAATTCTACACATGCTAAAAAAATGATTTTTGTTTTTTTGAGGTAGTTAGTTGTGTCTCATGGACAACTATCCATTTCTTTGTCAATTTTTAAGATCTATTTACATGAAAATTTCATAAAAAAGCTTCAGTGAAAAACAAAAAAAAAATAGGTGACCTATCAGAAGATTTTATCTAAATTTTTTTCAAAGGGTTTCAAATAATATTAAATGTTGCTCAAAAATGGTGCACAACACGACCGTCTATCTACTATGTTTTCTAAAAAAATAGGAGTTCCTCTTTAAATTTTATATGTTTGACCTAGTTATTATTAACCATTTTTTAAAAAAAATAGTGTTTCAAAAACTAGACTCAAAATTCTACATTTCATGTTCTTACACCATCTTCAAATTTTGACTGTAGATATCTCAAATTATCTCCATAAGTTTAGATATTTGAAATTTCAAAAAAATCATGTCCATGGGTAGGCCACTTTTTGTCCCCCAACTTTGTGCACTTACCATATATAGATTAATTACCACTAATTTTATGTGATAATTTTTAATGGATTAATACAAAATTATTTATAATTATATACTTAAGAAGACCAATAAAAATGGTTGTATGTGGCAATTTATAATGGTTATAAATGAAGGCATCGCTTGTTAGATACTAAGGAGACTAATGTATGTTATATTACATAACATAGTGGTAACTTAAACTCATTCCATGATCCTATATGTATCTCTCAATAAATATTTTAGAATTTATAGATTTATATTACTATGGAAAAAAAATACTAACCTTAAAAGGAATAATTGTAATTCTATTATCTTTCTAGTTATACAAAATCATGTTTTTTTGTACAAGTTTGTGTTGAAATATTTATCTCTCCTTGTTTATAAAGGTATCTTCATTTATTTCAAGGTTAGTTTATTTCATGTAAGACATACCCATAAAGACATTGATGCCACATTTGTAAACTTGTTTGAATGTATAAAGAGGAAATGTGTATGGAGTGTGGCAGAGATGATGAACACTTATATGATATGTGAAATTATAAGAAAATTCACACCAAATATACTTGAATAAGTAATTGATTTAAATTAAATACCAGTTGAAGGGAAGTAAGGAAATAGTAGGTTGGATAAAAGGCCAATATTTCATCCCACACATATCACAGTTTCATCCCATTATACTTTACAAAAACTCTATAAAAGATAGAAATTGACCCCCCAAAAAATAAATAATTAATTAAATAAAAGTAAAACAAAATTACGGGTAACAAAATAAAATGGTAAGGTAAATGTTCTAGAAGGTAATCCCATGAGAATTTTTTTCAAAGACTTGAAAAATAGAGAAAAGTCATAGAAAGCCATTATTTTAAAATACTCAAAGAAAATTAGAAAAATAAGTGAAAAGGAAATTAAATATGACTTGATCAAGTATGCAAATAAATTCCATGAAATTTGTTTGACTGGAATAGTAAGTAGAAGGATTTAGCATATTACTTCTAAAATATCCATGGCATAATGCAATAAGACATGTTCCCTTTTGAAGTTGAAGTCTCTCACTTGCAATGGAATACCCCTACATAGAGATATCCATAAAATGGTGCATGATAGGGCCCTTTATTCTAGAGTGGCATCAACATATATTTCTTGGTGCAAGAAATAAAAGAAAAAAAAAATCATTCAATCCTGTTCAAGATGTAAATATGGGAGATATGATTTTTGTGAGACTTGGTAATTCTACAAGATTCAACTACCCAATATGGGTTTATATAGCTAAAATAAATTTTGAGATCTTAAAATACATGGGGATCTAGAACAAAACATCAAAATAACTTGGTTCATCCCAGGTCATGCAGGGAAAAAATATTCATAAGAAGTAAAAATTTATTTACATTGTTTGGAAGACAAATGAAATCTTGTAGATGATATTTTGTGATTATGTAGCACCTAAGTCTTATACACCTGGTAAACTCAGACCTTGGTGGATCCTCTTAGTTATTTACTCTCCTTGCTTCTGCAAGCCTCACATCTACTCTATCTTGTGTCTCTTGGTGCATCTCTTAGTTTGACCAGTCTTATATTGATGAAAAAACATTCTATCTTACCCAAAACTTTAAAATTTACTTATCTTACATCTCTACAAGTTTTGAGCATGTACCTATTTTTCTACTCTCTATACACTAATGTTTGGGATAGATAGTAGTGTCAACATTACTATCCTACCCTGATGCAAGTGTCTAGTTCCCAAAAGTCATCTAATTTATAAGTGAAATTTATTATAATGGTCAATCTAAGTGATTTAATGAAACTTATTATTCCAAAGGGATTGATCTAATTACAATATCATCCCTCATTCATTCCTAACCTATAAAAGACCAAAGAGACCAAGGCACTTATCAAAAAGTACTCTATCAATCATTCAATTGGTAAAAGCTTCCATATTTCTATACCAATCATGGGGAAAACAAATCTACAGGTATGAAGTAACAAAGGATAATCTCAAGAGCTTGATTTACCAAGTTACAAGTTGGGTCATTATTGTACTTTCTTTACACACATTATGTGATTCACAAACAAACAAACACATAGGGGATAACAACATGAGTCTGAAGCCCTTTTTAAAGTATTAGTTATCTAGTAGGGGTCCTTTGATAGTGGGATCATTGGGGTTGGATTGATACCATTTGACCACTAACCCATTTTTATCCAAGATCACATTAATTATTGGAAGCTACGGTTTTACCATTTCATAAATAGTGATTATCCATGACCCAAATCTAAATGCACCAGATTGAAGGTGAAGACAAACCTAGAAGCATCCAGGTTTTCACATCCTATTTAACTAGATATTACATAAAATAAACTATCATCAGACTCAAATAGTAGCATCAACGCAACCATCTATCGCTAACATAAATATCTAGATAGCAAAAGGCACCAAATCTAGAATCTAAAAACTATTCTAGAACTATCTTCTTACCTACTTTCAACCTGTTCAAAATATATAACTAAATTAGAATCAAATCAAGCTAAGTACTTATATTCTTTATCGTTTATATATCTATCCTAGTTTTTCTTTCCATATTTATACTATCTCAACATAATAAATTTAATGTATATTTATATATGAGTTTAGCATTTAATTAGCCCACTATAGTATGAGTATCACCCTTGTGCCATTTCATTTCTATATTCTTAACCCTAAGCTTAAAGTGAAAGAATACAACACATTTCATTTTAGGTTTAAGCATTTGGTGAACCTTATATTTGAACATCAAACCCTAAGACAAATTAGGGTTTTTTTATTGCTCTACTTTGTTGCAAATTTTAAAATTTTCATTTGTGAAGCAATGGAAAACGTTAGTGAAAAAACCTGATTTCAAATGGAAGATAAAGAGGCATTAATTACTCATCTCAATATTAATAATAAGGGCTTAATAAATGCATTTTTGTATGTTACAAGAGATGAAATAAGTAAACAAGATAAAACTTAGGTTGCCTCACCTAGTAATGATGAATCCTTAAAAGGTACTATAACTCATCCCATACTTATTAATCCCCCTACATCTAGTATGGGCATGGATTATGTGTTTAAATGTTTTTCCCATGAAACTACTATAGATGCATCTATCATGGAATTACCTATTATTTCAACACAAATACTAGTTTCAATGCCTATTACTACTCAAAACATGTTTTCATCCCTTTTGGTGACTACTCAACTTACCAATCTAACTCCCACTAGGCCTACATTTCAACCATTCCTTTAAGTTATAAAAACCTTGGAAGACAAGATTAAAAACATTAAAATATATATTTAAAATCCCCTCATGTTATAGATTTGAAATATGTGTTGCATAACCCTCTTGCACTTGAAATCTCGTTGCACTCTTTCAACTAGATTTTTTGCACCTAAGTTCACATTTTATGATGGCAAGGGTGATCTTGGACATCTTTGAACCTTCTATGTGGCATTCCTTGACTATGATTTCAATAATAAACTTTTAACCAAATTATACCCTAGAAGTCTCAAGGACTAGGCTTTGAATTAGTTTTATGATCTACCTCTCCAATCCATCAAAGCATTCAAACCTCTTACAGACCTATTTTTGGCACACTTTTCCATTAATTTTTTTGAAAAGGTTTCCTATTCCCAAATTTCTAAAATCAAACAAGGAACCAATGAACCTATCAATGAATATGTCTTGAGATATAATATAATGATATCTAAAATGACCAATCTTATGGCAAACAAAGAGTTACAAGATATATTAAAGTAAAGTTTGCTTGATCCTTTACATGAGTCCATTGTGTTTAATAAGTTTCAATAAATATTTTGATGGATTATGCCATGTTGTACAGGGCCATGAAATTAAACTTATATCATTGAATAAACTCAAGTGTGTAGCAAACATACTAGCTAAATCTACATCTAATACCAATTTTTTAATTAAACCAAGTTACAAGGTAAAATCTCCTTAGCCTAGAAAATAAGTAACCACCACAATTACCATAGTTGGACAACAACCTAATTAGCTACTATTATCTAATGTACCAAGGAGATAATTTACACATTTTCCTAAGTCTTTAGCTTCATTAATCCCATAGCTACTAGAGTGACATCTTATATCTCTCCCTCATCATATTGAGTTTGATATGATTGACCTCTACCCAAAGGATATGATGTGAATGCTTATTACGATTATCATCAAGGACCAAGACGTTCTATGAGTAGATCATTTACATTGAATCACAAGATCCAATATATTATTAATGACCAAAATATTTCATTCAAGGATGTTTCAAAGGAATCAATTTCATAACATGGTGATCACCATAAACATAAAATATTTAATAATCCTTAACTATACCATTCTAAAAAGGAACCAGAAGTCCAAATGGCATATAATTCACATCCTCCTCCATCACATTATAAACACCCACTAGATGGTATTATTGGTACTTATATGAGACATACACCTCATATGATTTAGATACCTTCTATTTACTTTGATGACATTGAAATTAAGGATGATGACTCTAATTTGCATTCCCTATTCATTTGAGCATAGCTTGATAAATACCCCATATAGAGTATTATGATTGATAATGGTAAAAGAAAAAATGTTTGAATCATGACATTTCTTATGCACTTGGATATACTCATCATGATTTACACCCTATACCATATCATTTGAATCATTTTATGGGACCTCACATAAGGTTCTTGATAATATTTACTTGACTTTATAGGTTGGTCCAACACATATGGTTACTACCTTTTTAGTTATCCCTTCCACTAGCATCTTTGATATGTTATTGGGAGGTATTTGGATACACATTATTTGATAGATACATTATATATATCATGGGTATATTGAATACATTAATGTCAATTAGGTAATTACAATTTTTAGAATTCCATATGAACATCCTCTTGAATAAAAGAAACTTATACAATTAGTTATCAAGCCTACTAAGGCTAATCCACTATAAAAAGGTAAGCAACATGCAACCCAATTTAATAATTATTTTTTACTTGAGATATCATTACATCATAGACATATAATAGATTCCATAGAATCCCAATCCTCTAGTACAAACCATGTTCAAATATCTAGAGCACCTAAACATGTTCCTATTTCTACTATTCTAGAGAAATAAATAAGCACTCAATGATGGGTTCATAAAACCCCTACTCTATTTACTCATACTTTGATTCAAGACCATAGAGTCATATTTTACATACATAGAGCACCATTGATACCACAATGACATATATTACACCTATATATTCTCTTTAGCCATGTACATGGGGTATTACACCATATTCATAGTGAGTATATATATATATATATATATATATATATATATATATATATATATATATATATATATATATATATATATATATAATCATTAGTTGGATGGCATCACAGGATGATATTTCTTAACTCCAAAAATATAAAAAGAATAAAAAACATTCAAAAACAAAAAAACACTATTAGTACTCAGTTATTATATTAGTTCCTTGGCATCCGTATGTTACATATTTATGGACCACATACTCAGTTATTCCTACTTACACATATGTGTCACACTTTTACATTGGGTGTAATACAAGCATACACAGATACATGATACAATCCTATTTCATATCTTGGTATTTCCCTCTACTCATGTCATATGGACATTAGGGTCATCCACTTCTTTGATCTTGATACACACAGGTTATATGATTCTATGATCACTCTACACTATCATGTTTGAGCTTACATATATACTTACACATTCCTATTATCCATGACACAATTTTATAACATATTGGATCCATAGGCCACTATGACATGTTTATGTTGGTTGATTATGCTTCACTTTACGCACTTATTTGAGTGTCTCACCTTGTTTGTTTGAGCATTTCAATATGATTCTTTGCTTGCATCCACCATGCCTATTTATGCTTTCATTGACATTTGCATATGTAATTGCTTGTTGTATGTAAATTTGAATATTTCATCCTTTCTTTCATGGACATTCAATGAAGTCATGTCCCTTTAATTGTGTGGCATTTGAACATGACCCTTGTTTATGGTATTTTTGGACCATTACTTATTCACTTGCTTTTGAGTGATTTTGTGTGAGTACTTGTTTTCCTATTAAGCTTATATTGTTATTATCTAAACATCACCATGATATTTATCATGCATATTATCCATACATGTTATCACATTGGTTCTATGTGATTCAATGATACATTTACCTAGACATGTTCCTTCTATATGATACATGGTTACATTCACACATTTTATAATTGTCTTACCCTTTTGAGATGAGGTTACTCTCATTTCCTATGTTTAACTCACCTCAAAGGGTGGGAATATTAGGGGAATGATTTGGAATCATGTTATCCACACTTGGAACTATTATCAAATTTAGTGGGGGAATGGTTTGGAAATATGTTTTTCACACCCATTTAGTATTTGGTACTTATATCAGTTTGGATTCAATGGGGACATGTCATATGGGCATGGATTCCACACATTCATAATTTTTATATTCAATGGGGGCATGCTTGGGAAGCATTTTATCCACATTTATTTAATATATGGTAATTATATTAGTTCATATATTTCATGGGAGAATGCTTTGGAAGCATGTTCTCCACACCTATTCAATATTCAACACCTCTAGTTTACAATTGGGGCATGTTTTGGAAACATTTCCTCCACATTGGTAATTATATAAATTTTTATATTTATCCATACATATTTGGGGTATGATTTGGAAGCATATCCTCCACACTTACATATTTATCTAAATTAGCCAAAGCACATAGTCATATGATTCAAATACACATTCATGGTAGAATTATATGCATTGGTACCATTGTTATACACAATTTCAGCATGAGACATATGTAAAGTGCATATGTTATGCAACATGTGCCTAATATTATAAAATACATATCATTTTTAGATTCTAAAACCATTTCACGTACTGATACCTTACAAACTTTTGTAGACCATATTGAGCTAATCTATTGTATTAGTTGGTTCACCTTCTAGTATGGTTGAGGTGATCAAATCACTCAATATTGTCAATATTTTAGGTTGGAATTGATCATCCAGCCTCATCAATTTATAAGAATCATTGGGTTGCATAGTTGAGCTAATCTCAACTTCTATGTGGCAACTCACTTTTGCTCCAAAGTTAGGGGAATGTGCTTTGCAATCTCTCTCTCTCTCTCTCATTAGATTTATGCACTTTAAATATTTATCCTAATATAATTTTCATAGCCTTATAATGATACATCTTTTCCAAAATAACTTATCAATATGCAAGGTAGTTACATCGACACACAAGTGTACTCCTAAACCTTGATATTTCAATTTCAATCAATTTCAAGTACTTTTAACCTAGATTATATGCATTGATTTTACACTATGAAATTCTCTTGGTTGCAATTTGGTCACCAACAGAACCACTCAAATTCAATTCAATCAAAGACACCATGTGCATACACACCCATATATTTATGCCTTTCCTTTAAACTAGAAATTTCATTACTAGATTAAAGGGGGGAATGTAGATGATAGTTTGTGATTATGTATCACCTCAATCATGTACACTTTAAAAACCTAGAATTTGGTTGTTCCTCTTAGTTATATACTCTCTTTGATTCTATAAGACTTGCATATACTTTGTTTTATGCCCCTTTTCATATCTCTTATTTTAAATAAATTCATATTGATGACATAGAGATTCTATCTTGCCAACAAATTTCAAAATGTACTTATCTTACACCTCTAGAATTTATAATAATGTACTTATTTTGATACTCCCCAAAAACTAACATTTGGGATAGATAATCGCATCAATGTTAACATCCTACCTTTATGTTAAGTTCCCAATTCCCTAAATTCATCTAATTTACAAATAAAATATATTTCAATGTTCAACCTAAATGATTTAATGTGAGTTATTACTCCAAAGGGATTGATATAAATAAAATATCAACCCTCATTCATTCCTCACCTATAAAATACCAAAGAGACAAAGGCACTTATCAAAAAATAGTCCATCAAGATTAAATTGATAAAATATTCCTTATTTTCATACCATTCAGATGGATAACACATCTATAGGTATGAATTACTAAAAGATCAGCCCAAGAGCATGATTTGCCAAGTTATAAGCTAGATCACTATTGTACTTGATTTACACATATTTCATGATTCACACACAACTCAACATGTAGGGGATAACTACATGATTTTGAGGCCATATTCAGAGTATTGGCTATGTAGGTAGCATCCTTTAACAATAGGATCATTGGGGTCAACTCAACACTATGTGCCCATTATCCCATTTTTCCCTAAGGTCACATTAAAGATTAGGTTTCTTCCATTTCACAAGGAATGACTATCCATGATCCAAATCTAAATGTACCAAAATAAATATGAAGCCAAACCTAGAAGCATCCAATTGATTTCATCCCATTTTACTGTATATTTTGTACAGGACACTATCATCAAAATTAGATAGTAGCATTAACATAACTATTTATGGCTGACACAACTATCTAGATAGCTAAAGGCACTAGATCCCAAATTTGACAACTATTCTAAAACTATCTTCATGCTTACTTTTATCTTGTTCCATATTCATAACTACATTGGCATCATAACAAGATAAGTACTTCTATTTTTTGTCATTTCTATATCTATCCTAGTTATACTTTCCATATTTAAACAATCTCAATATATTGAATTTAATGTATGTTTATATCTGAGTTTATCATTTAATTGGCCTTATATACATCTAATTATCACCTTTGTGCCATTTTTATTAAATATTATTAACCCTAATCTTAAAGTGAAATAATACAACACATTTCATTTTAGGTTAAATAAATTCAAACCCAATAAACACCTCCTTACCATCCATTCTTATGAATAATATCATTTGAATTTTGAAACCAAACAAAACAATGAAAGGTAAAACATGTGTTCTCATTGATTTTTTGAAAAGCATTATAACATACTATCTAAATGCATTATCAATTTATGCATTTTCAAAAATAGTGATAAAGGATTGTGAGCTATTGTTTTCTTCCTTGACTATGACAATTTGAAATGGTGTTTCCTAAAATTTGGAATCACAAGTATGAATGTTTTTTTTGTATTTTAGTCCATTTTTTGGGCATGTTAAATGTTTTATTAGATTCATAGCTTGCATTCTCACTTCAATGATTCATTTGTTTTTTTTTTATTCATATATAAAATATCATAGTAATATTACTAAAAAATATATTTTATGTATGTGTATGCATGTATAAATAATACACACACACACACACGTGTGTGTGCACGCGCATGTGCATGTGTGCATGCACGTGTATGTGTACTTCATAGAGTAAAATGAGATTATCTTGTTGGTTTATCTTGGTGTCATGTTTTGTGCAAAAAATATATTAAAATATCAACATGGTTAAATAAAATAATAAAAAATAATTAAATACTAAATACATTTTTATGGTGCAATGATTATCCAATTTTTATTAAAAAAAATTATAGATATCATAAATTCCATTTATGTTTACTTGTGTTTAATAATAAAATTTTAAAGTGTTTGATAGCTTATAACTATCCATTAAAATTATTTTTAGCAATTATTTTCAAGTAATGCAAATGATTTTCATGCATTATCCTCCCTTGATTACTTGAAATTTCCACCAAATTCTAATTATTGTTGACAATTATTTTAAATAGGGATGCACTTCTATATATTTATGACATGCAACTATCTAAACTAATAAAATTCTTACAATGGAAAAATGGAAAAACATCCTACTATGGTTGTAAACTATCTAGATAAAAATAAATCCAAATAATAATTTAAATCAATATTTTCAATAATTTTAATCAATTAAATTTCATATTATATATTTTCCTTTGAAATTCAAAAGCTTTCACCTAGGAAATACTTTTCTTTGGATTATTTAAAGACTAAACATGAAAAATGCACTTAATTTTGATTACTAAATGAAAATATATAATTGAAACTTTTATATTTTACTTCAACATTAAAAAATTATTACTTAGTTTATACCATCACTTGCGTTTCTTAAAAATTTAAATTAGGTTATACAATTAACTTACATTACAATACACAACTCTATATACAAAATTGACATTTTTAATTTTTTTTATTAAAATAAACAATTATCACCTATAAGTTACCTATGATAAAAGTTATACACATGCAATCATGGGTGATAGTATTTGTTGATGGGTGTTTTGACACAATAACTCATGCAAGGGTTGTTACGCTTTGTCTCTCCTAAAAGGATTATTTATACAATAAAAACCCTCCCTAATGTCTATATCTACTAGGTATTTGAGATTAATCCTCACTTAGATGGTTGATTTTAAAATATTACATACAAGGGGCCTGTTTTACAAAATGGGATTTGAGGGTTACACTAACTTCAACACATATGAAGGTAGCATCCCCCCTATGACACTTAGTGTCATCTACATTGAAGGAACACATGCCATTTAAATTCATCATGTTTTCATGCATGTGGATTTTCACCTCGAAGGGCCTAATCATGGCATGTCATTCCCGCTTTCATCTCACGGTAAGGGAACATAATTATGATTGGAAAGCTTTAGAGGGCATCCCTCTTATCACAAGATCTAGATGAATATCTAGCATCCAAAACCCTCAACCCCCTCCCTCTAACCTTATAACTCCTATCAACATGGGTGGTGATCGAGATCACATGGATCCAACATCTTGCAAAGAGGTTCATGAAAATAAAAAGGTAGTAAGATATTTCATAGTTGCCTGGTCAAAAAGAAAGGTTTCCATAAGAGGGATTTCCATTAATGTTTCTAAGGAGCTTATAGGAGAAGTCATGAGCATGGCTTGCACAAGTGCAAATACAAGGATCAATAAAATAAATAGGAGTTGCTACAGTGCTTCTTTCAAACCAATGAATTTGTGCAAATGGAGAAAAAGGGATTTCTTCACGTTAACATATCCAAATACTAGCATGAAGTCTATTTATAGGTCATGAGGTACATGACTTTAGAAGGTAAGTACTCCTTGATATTTTTTCACCATTTCATATTGCTTAATCATTTTATCAATTTTAAGATTAGCCTTCCATATTTTCTCTTTAAATCCCTAAAAAGCATAGTCCTCCTTCACCAGTTTAATGTTGCTAACCTGATTTTGCACCAAGACCTTATCTTTCTACTGGTGAAATATGGTCATACCCTACTTGATAAAAATTTCCCCCTGGAGGATCTTCCTCTAAGGATGACTCCCTAGAGGACCCCCCAAA
Organism: Torreya grandis; assembly: GCA_037957365.1. Taxonomy (NCBI): domain Eukaryota; kingdom Viridiplantae; phylum Streptophyta; class Pinopsida; order Cupressales; family Taxaceae; genus Torreya; species Torreya grandis. Next base: position 28,645 of record JARHVA010004203.1, read on the forward strand.
GGTAGATCCTTCTGTGTGCTCCCTCCATATCATTGAACTTTCTCCTCACAACAGTTTGCCCCGGTCACCTCTAGATGACCTCCCCTTGAAAATTCTCTTCATCCCTAAACCCAAACCCATCACCCTTGGCTCTCCCTCTGCCCATGATTATAAAGGTAAGGCCATTGTATAGAGGAACATGAGATGAAAAAAGTAATGTTACAAAATTTTAAAATAAAGGTCCTATAGGTGGGTTTTGGTTTGGAAAAATTGATCAAAGATTAGAATGAGCTTCATCGAGTGGTAGAGACAAAAACCCATGTGTTGGTATAGTATAACCTACCCCCTTCCCTTTCCTTGGTTCCAAAATCCCTAAAGGATCCCAAATTTGCCCTAGCCCCCCCCCCAAGTGGGCCACCCCTAAGCATCCCTTCCCCCAAGTGGAAGGCAAGAAATGCCCAAGGATGATTCTTCTATGTGAACATGTTGAGTCTCTTGGGAATCAAACCAAAGCAAAAGCTTTCAAATTCAATACCAATTTTCCACCTAAGGATAATTCTACTAAGGAGGACACCTAGGAGGGTCCCCCAATTAACATGTTTGTTATGTTTAGTTTTATTTTTGTTATTTAGTCTTTATCTTTTTTCTTGTTCATCCTTGTAGGCCTAATTAAAACTTTGTATTTCACATTTTTGGTTTTAAAGCCCTTGTAAAACCTGAGTTTACCATATATAATAAAAACTTTAACACCTATGAAGAGGTTAAAAAAAATTTGTGATCAAACTTGTATAACATTGCCTTAAATGAAATCTAGAATTCTCAAAATTCATCTAATATGGAAAAAAAATGATTTATACTACTATTTTATCATATACATAGATGCAACAATAATACAATGGTGGTAAAAGAAACTTTCAATCAAGATGAACATGCAAACTCAAGTTAAATTTTTTGATACCCAAGATCTAAGCTAGAAAAATCGTAAGAAAATGTAAAAGAAAAGAGGAAAAAGGAGAGAAAAAGATCCTATTTACATGAAGAGGAAGCTAAAATGTATTAATGAGCAAATATCGTGAAACCAGTCCTTAGCTGAGCTAAACCTAGCACAAATTCAACTAGAGGATAGTGCAAGAGGCTAGGAGGAGACAGTGGGAGAAAATAAGACCATAATCACCATATAGATGCACAAGAAATGGAAAAAAGCCTCTACAACACTAAAAGTGCCAAGATATTACCTTTTGATTAATCAATGTTGAGACTTATAATAATAATTTAACTACAAGCCTTATTTACATAACAATAATTTTGAGTTAAAGGGGAAGAGATTAATATAGAAAGTAGTAAAATGCATAAGGGAAATATGTCTAGTTATAATGTGTTTATTTTAATTCACAAAGTGCCAGCCTTTAGAAAGGATTTTGAACCCCTATATACAAACAAAATCAAAAAAGGGGAGGCCCATGCCTTAATTGCAAGAGTATGTAGATTTTCAATGCACCTAATAAGGCCCATGCCCTAATTGGTTAAGCTAATGAATAATCAGAATAAGTCAAGGAGTAATATCAATTACTAATGGTACTATATGTTACTAAAACATTTGAATGTTATAGTACCCCTTACTAATATTTGAATTTTGAGGCCATTTAATATTGTAGGCTTTTAAAAAACTCTCTATTTTGGTCCACCTACTTTCCAAATGCCCTTTGTTTCTATCTTTAAATATGATGATTTAACCCATTTAAATAGGAATTTTCCATCTATCATTTCTTTATATATTCGATAGGTGGCAAGCTCTCGCAGTCTTGGGTAATTCTTTGGCATCCTACAAGATTAAACAAAATAGACCAAGTCTAAATAAAATTCAAAAATTAATAAGGAAAAGGGCTAAAAATCATGAATTTATAGAACACATAATTGTATATTTTATAAACTTTGATCATAACTTGACTCGAATAAAACCACTCAAAAGCTAGTATAAGATTTCACAATGATATTTAGCTTGAACTCTGTGATTTTAGAAACTAAAAATAATGAAAAGATCATGATATTGACCAATTTGTGTAAGGAAAAAATTATAATTTCTTAGTCACTCAAAATTTATAAAATAAAATGATCATGGAACATATTGGCAAAATAAAGCTTCCATGACTCTATAAAAGTCAAATTAACTTACAAAAGATTAAAATTACTCTATATTATAATCCCAAGGTCTAGGAATAAATTTATTTTTGATGGATATAAATTTTAATATGATCATCAAATTTAGGTTCATTGTCTATGGTAATGTGGCATCATACTACTTACTCAGATAATCTACTCAAATGGTCACTTAAAGATCAAATAACTATCAAATTTATGCTAAGAGATTTGTTGACATCATTGGGCACCATGTGGTAGTACCTTAGCATTCATTTTATGGATTATGTTGGGTCATAATATGATGCCATGTGGAATCATCTAGCTCTGTAGATCTTATATCATGATGTTCTACTGTGATCATGCCATGTGACATGATTGCAAAGCTTTTGACTACTCCATAGTCTTAGTTGCCCTTTTGATCTATGGGCTTCCATGATGGTTTTACATGTCATCATCATAGACCCTCAAGGAAAATTTGAACTGAGATCATTGTGATTGATGGGCCCTTTCAAGCCATCAATATGGAGGATCAAATATCTAGTGGGATCTTAATTGGTCAGGAACTCTCTACACATTGTTATAAGTCTAGGATCTTAAAATAGTACCACATGGTGTCATATTGGACCTTCAGTCCTTGGAGACTCTTCTATTATCCTATCAACTAATAAATTTTATTGGTCCCTATGGGAGTGACACTTGTCACCATCATGAGGTTTTACGGAAGGATTATACTTAATTAGTTGGATGCTAAGATCCAACTTCATGATTTAATGTAGAAGTGACACATTTATTTCCCAAAATATCTTGGCTTAAAAAGGTTTTTTTATGCAAACACTTTCAAAAAGTGACTATGTTATAAAGACCCAACCAAGCAAAGGAAAATAAATCATTAATAGACCATATAAAAACCAATGAAGGATCAACGTAAACAATGAATATTTATCCAAATAAACTAACTCAATTTGACACTTTCGATCAATATTTTCATGTGAAGTGCACACTTGGATTATTAAATAAGTCACATAAATAAAATGAAGGTCTAAAGTGAATGAATCATGAATTTGATAAGGAATTCTACTAACGATATCTCAATTTTATCAAAATACTTCAACAATTAAATTCATGAGACCCTAGAGTTTAAATTTGGACTCGATAATGTAATAAAACATGAAGGTGATTTCAAGATTTTCTAATTCAAATATCTTTGACACAAAGGTAAATTGACTAAGAAATTTGAGTCCAACATTAAGGCATTTCTATTTTAAAATAATACAAGCATACTTAATTTCAAGACAAGGGAATTTTCACACTCACAAAGATTGAGATAACCTAGGGTTATGCCATAAGCATATTTCATTGTTAACAGATGAAAAAAATAACACTTTAGACCAACTTATAAACATGAAAAATTACCAATTGAACTTAGTCTTCTCAATATAAATGTTTTAGGACACAACTGGGCATTGGAAAGATAAGGTAAATCACCAAATCAAAAAAGAAGGTTCCTTTATTTCATTATGAAATTAGGGAATGTTGTGCAAGTAACAATAAATTATGACCCTACCTAAGAATTCTCTCAATTATTCAAATAATATATAATTCAAATCCTAACACCCAAATAACAAGCATTAACTACAAATCACTACTCAAAACAAAATTGAAATATGAAGGCACAAAAGTATGCTTTGACATGTATTATAATAAGATAAAATTATGCTAAGAGACCATCAATGTGTGCTTTAGTATTTTATTATGTTTTACTTTTGAATTCACACAAATATTTAGACTCACTTAAGTAATTAGAACTCTTGAGGGAACAAGGTTTTACAATTTAGATTGGGGCTAATGACATGGTCATTTATCTACTGATAGATAGGCATATATATGCCCAATAGAAATGCCTCTGGCTCTACTTGAGGCCTTTATCCACTACCAGCTAGGATGGAAAGCCTATGGTGGAGTTGCCCAAATCACCCTTTCAAAGAAAAACTCAAAATTTTTCATTTGATTTCAGTTTCCTCTTGATTTTCCTTATTTTTGGAAAATATTTTCTAGGTTTAATCCATTTAGGCTTGGGAACCAAGCCATGGTTAAAATGAGAATCAAAAGTTTCATGATAGTCAAGACAAATCTAAAAAAAATCAATGCTTCATTAGCTTTAGATTTTACATTAAGTGCTTTTGATGGCTCCAAATTAGAAAGGAAACACTTATAAATTCACATGTTCTATTTGGAATCATAGGCCTAAAAATTTATAAAAATGCACAAGAATTAATGTAGTTCATGTGATAAATCAAATAATATTATTTAACATTTATATCCTAGAACAGCACCCATGTTATTCATGTTAAAATCCTTTCATCCATCATACATTGAATAGCAAAGGAACCTCAGGAAAAAACATAGAGGTTTAACCCAAAATGGGAGAACAATGAGACTAAACTAGGAACATAAAAAAAGAAAAACAAATAAGAAGGAAATATATACTAACATCAAAGAACATTCAAGAAAATAAGAAAATAAAGGGAGGGAAGAAAAGAAATGACTTATAGAATTTTCCAAGTTAATCTAATCTTGGAAATAATTTTTAGGAATTTCCCATTGGCAAGAAGTGGGATTGCCTCACCAGTTAGACACCTTTGGTAAAAATTATTCTTACCAAAGATTTCATAGATTTGTAAGGGACCTAGCCATTAGGTGTCAAATTTTCCATGTTGTCACTTTTGTTCATGATCCTTGTCTCACATTAGGACCAAATTAGTTATCTAAAAGGCTTTCTTTTAGCTCATTTGCCAAACTAGCATTTGATGACCTCCTGATGTTTGTCAAAATGTAGTAAGGTTGCATCTCATTTTCTTCAATTTTAATGAGGTTTAGGATGGGAGATTTTATCTTGTCATTAGATTCTAGGTAATCTCTTGATAATTTCAAGATACCAATCTTTAGATTCATAGGAAAGATAGAGTCTTTTTCATAAACTAGATGATAAGGTGAAGTAACCAAAGAGGCTTTAATTCTTGTCATATAATACCATAATGCAAAATTTATCATGTTGTGCCAATATGCATAACTTTGTATAAAAATTTCTTAATTACAATAAACAAGTTTTTATTTGTTGATTCACCTAACCCATTTCCTTCAAGATAATGATTAGAAGAAAATTTAAGGATTATTTAATGATCATAATCCCATTTAATAAATTATAGCAAGGAGAAATTATGTCCATTATAATATATCTTTGTGGAAGGCATCCCAAACCTAGTAACAATGTGCTCCTCCAAAAATTTAATCACCATATTGGTTGGATAATTCATGAATGGTTGAGATTCTACCCAATGAGTGTAGTAGTATGTTTAATGATAAACTTATGGCCTACAAAATAATTTGCATTGATATATCCCATGAATTATAGTCCCTATTTTTAAAATGGTCAAAATTCAATGACCAGTTGCAACGGCGTAGTTTGGGTACACTCACAGTGTGCAGCGACTTGGCATATATGGTAACTTATAGTTTTCAAAATTTCATATTTTAAAATATATCTACAATGGTATCATACCCATAATATTTGGTGGGTTTTAGTACACCATAAACCATATCCAATTCCATATTTTCAATGGAAGTCCCTAAGTACTTTAACTACTTATTTATTGAGGCATCTTAAGTATATGCCTTCATGATTTATTCTATAGAGCATGTTAGCTTTGATCATAAAATGGTTTTTCTTTAGGTGTGATTTTATTCTTTACATGATATTCAAATGTTTAAGACAATCATTATTTAGTAAATAGTAGAAAAAATCTTTGTAACAAACATCATTTGTGATGTATTGAAGTGTATACTATTGGCATGAGATCTATAGGTCTACTTAGGCTATGTCTTGGTTGAGTCCTTAGATTATCACTATTTTCATCAATTGAAGCTCCAAGTTAAAATATTATAATATGGTCATCCATTTGACACACTTTTATCCCAATTCATTTTGTAATAATAAATCCTTCATAGCTAGATCAGACACAACAACAAACACTTTGTTGTGAAGGATATAATGCCTAAACTTTTTGACAACTTTGATTAAACCAAAATAAAATTTATTGATCATGGAATATCAAATTTAAACATTTTTTAAAGGGGAACTCTTGAATTAAACTGGACTTTCATATTTGGCCACTCCTTTATATGTTAGTAAAATTGTACTTGAGTGTTTACAACTAAAAAAGTAAATATAGAAGGGCTATGTGTAATATGGACTTATCAACACCATGTTTTTACAATGGATTTCTTGATATGAGAAAAATCCACTTGTGCCTTAACAATCCAATTAATTTTTACATCCTTCTTCAACATGTTATTAAGTGGCTTGACTATCTTAGTAAATCTTGAAATAAACTTCTTCATGAAGTTATTTTTTCCAAAAACTCTTTAGTTCCTTCCTATAACTAGGAAAAGTAATTTGTAGGATTGGATCTACTCTCTCTAGTTAAATAGATATTCCCTTTTTATAAATGATATGGACCAACATCTTACCCTAGGTTACTCTAAATATGCATTTTTTAGGGTTTAATGAAATCCCATGGTCTCTACACCTTTGCAACACAATTTTCAAGTCTTTGACATGGCCAGCTCTATTTTTTTAAAAGACCATGAAGCAATCCATTTATATGAATATGAATTTTCCAATCAAATATTTTAATGCAATATCCATGGCTCTTTATAATTTTACACCTATGTTGATTAGGCCAAAATCCATCCTTGTGTATGCAAATATCCCCCACTTTGTTATATTATTGTCTTTGAGAGGGTTTAAAAATCTCTCACCTAGGGTCAAATCCATAAAACATTACCACAGAAAATCCATTGATGTATTTCTCAAATAATACCTTAGTATATTATACACAAATAGAACATACCTTGATAAATATTTTATCTATTCAAAGCTTCCATATAGAGCTTTATCTACATAACTTCCATGCAAATATAATGAAGGATCCTTACATATATAGGCAAGGAAGATCAATCCTAACTAAGAGATCAAGCTAGAGATCAAACATAACTAAGAGATCAAGCTAGATATCAAACCTAAGACTAAGAGATAGTTATTCCTAAAGGATAGAAATAACTATAAATTATCTCCATAATATACAAGAGATAAATATGTAATATCTCATAAAATTTAAAATTAAATATCCACATAAGTGGGTGGGAATAAATAAAAATCTAGGTAAACATGAGATAAAGTAAATAAGCTACTCTAACAACCCCCCCCCCCCCCCCCAAGTGAAGTTAGGGGCCAAAAATTGAGTGACATATACATAATATAAGTTATGACAACAAGTCATAATAAGGTAATCATGTACAATCTATCCATGAAACAATCTCTTATAAAGTAGAGAAAAGGAGAAAACCCATAGCAAAATAAAACTCCCCCCAAAAAGAGAGAAAAGAATGAATGAAATGGGTCCTGACAATAAGTTTTAATAAGGTACCCATAACAAAAAATTATGCAATGCAAATACTAGTGTCTCTATGGACACCAATCCATATTTTTATAATATATGGATGTCAAGTCACTATAACTATTAAGTTGAAGTAATAATGGTGTTGAATATGAGGATCACTAAATATGAATATTGCACTCCAAAATAGTATGTAGATTGATGAACCCAAGGAAGCATTGCCTAAACACCTTCCCTTATTGCTAAATTAAGAGAATATGGCAATGAAATTATCTAAAGAGGTAAACTAAAAATGGTAAGAAGTGAGACAAAAGACTGGTGGTGATGCCACATTGGTATCACTACATAAAAATTCACCAAGAACTCTAGTGAGACATAACAATCTTCATATGGGTTCCAAAAAATAAAGTGTGTGAATAAGATACCCATTTACAAAATAAAAATATAGAAAAATTAGATAAAAATATCAATAATATGGCTTTTGTGGTGATGGGAGAGACTAGCAACTAAAATAGTAAAGGGTGCGAAAAGTAAGGAGCACACACATGAAGGTAGACTAGGCTATGAAAGCAAATCCCCAATGGCACTTTATAATTTAATGTGAGTATAATATATTCTATACATAAAAGTACCAAATGAAAATAAGGAAGACATTGTGTACACAAAAATAACTCTGAATAAGGAGACTATCGACCTATCAAAGAAGTCATCACAAATCATGAGAGTTGCTCCAAAAATAAGGGAGTAATGTGGGCCAAAAACACAGGTAGCATAAAAAACATATTCAAATAATGCAAGACATCAGACTCTATAAAAAATACATATGAAAGTGTATGGATAAATGAGAATGTGTGAAATAAAGTGTTTTTATGAGGGGATATAAATAATGGAGGAACCATAATGGTAAAATTCTCACAAAGAATGACGGTGTTGTCACAAGTGATCTAAAATCCATCCCAAATCAAATAGGAATGTTGGATGAAGATGCCTGCATAAAACCACAACATTAAAATGCAAGGTATCTTTCAAAGGGATGTTAGACACATCTGAAAATGCATCCATAATTGCAATCAAAATGGTGAAACCAATGAAGTAGAAAGTTTGTTTACTTGTGAAGGCATTTGGCCACCTACCAAACCAGCCCTCACCCTCCAGTCTTTGACAAATGATATCACACAAAAAAAATTTATGTGGATAAGAAATAAAATATATCCTTATGTCTTCAAAATTAAAAATATTATTTTTAATAAAAAATAAAAAAATCATTGAATGATATTGTTCTATAAAAAAATAATAAAAACTTCTCCCCGCAAGAATTTATTTTTGAATAGTACTACTTTGTAAAACTATAATACATGTTTAAATTTTTAATGAAATTTAAATTTTCAAAATATTATAAAAAAATATGAGAACAAGGATCATAAAATTTATAAATGGTTTTGAGTGATCAATTACAATTTTTCTCATAATTAAATAAATAAAACTCATATTTTTTTAGAATAGTACTACTCAGTAAAACTATGATAACTTTTACAATTCTTAATGAAATTAAAATTTTCAAAATGTTATAGAAACTTGAAAACAAGGCACACATAACCCATAAAAATTTATGAGAGATAATTTATATTTTTTTCACAATATGAAAAATAATAATCATTTTTAACTAAAAAATGGATTTGCAAAAAGCTTGTAGATCTTGTCTCTGAGATCCAAAAGGGATAAAATTAAAGGTGATAATGTATTTGTAAGATTACATGGATAAATTTTTGATATTTTATTTAATCATTTAATATCTAAAATTTAACTACAATTATATATATATATATATATATATATATATATATATATATATATATTATATATTCCTCCAAAAATAGATGCTAAATAAGGAGAAGTTAAGATGTTGCATAATGGTCGTTGGAAACCGCTCTAATAGCATGAAAGTTTCACCATACACACACATAATAAATCAACTATATTCCACTCTTTGTTTTTATATTATAATATTTTAGTGAAGAATAATATATAAAAGGATTAGTGGGAGTTTAATTTACAGGAGAACTCACAGTCAAGCTGAGTGTAACTCACTATGGAACTCATAGGAGAACTCACAATGGTACTCAGTTGAACTCTAAGTGGAACTCACCCTCTCACCCACTTACACCTAAGAAAGATAAAGATAAATGTGTAAGGTAAATATAATAAATAAATAGAATAATAAATAGCATACACTAACACCCCCCCTTAATCATAGCTTAGGTGGGTGGAAAATAAAAAATGGGTCCCAAAAACAAAGGCCTGATGAGGTACCCATGTACATCAAAACTCTCAAAAAATGGAATAAAATGAGAAGACCATTTGGAAAAAAAGTCCCCCCCCAAAAGAGAGATAAATAATTTAGAACTATAAATCCCCATAAATATGATGTTGAAGTAGTCTGCACTCAAAATACTCAAAGTCACAAAGGAATTCAATCTTCACGAGTGGTCCAAATCTACTACTTAATCACAAAAACAATTGAAATTGGGTTTCACTAAAATAAATCTAATAAATAAGACTATAAGTGGTGTCAAAATTACAAATTAGTAACTTACGTATAAGTAATGCTTAACACCTAAGAAGCATGAAGAAGCTACAAACAACTATTGAAAGATGACTGCTATAATGCTAAAAGAAGAACCTCCTCTCAAATCAGGATGAAGATAATGATCAAGAAGATTAAAAAATTCATGATTACCCCTAAAAACACTAGTTTAACAATGATCAAATGGTAAACCAAGTCACAATCCAATATTTGAAGATACAGATAGTACATAAATCTACACGAGTGACCCTAATGACACTACTCAACCAATGCATGAAAAATTGTAAGTCAAACATATAGGTGCCAATAGTCTCAATAAATTAATAAATTGAATATTTAAGGTCACCTCAAAATAGGAATGTAATAGTGTTTATATGATAAATGTCCCATCTCACCAAAATGCATGGGTAACTAGTGGTTGCATCCACCTAGTACATAGGAACAAAAACTAGATACATAGATCACTCTAAATAGAACCTTAGGAAGAATTAGTACCAATAGTATGATACCCCCTCATAATTTTGAGAATTAATAGATATGATAGGTCCAATATAACTATGTGTCACAATGTGTGCATGTAGAATAACTAGCTAAATCAAGTGGGGCTTGAAGAAATACCAACTAGTAAAAAAAGGTGTGCAAACACAAGGCATACTCTCATGAAAGGTAGACAAGGTTGTGATTACAAATAAGAAATATCACACAAAAAAACTCCTATGGCACTTTATAAAGTAGTACGAGTACAATAATATCCTAATAAATACTAAATAAAAAATAAGGAAATTATCAACCTATCAAAGAATCCATCAAGTATCATGAAATATGATCCAAAAGAAAGGGAGTGGAAAAATGTCTCCATAGAAGAAGTTAAGGCTCTAATAAAGGGGCCTTAATGGATACATGACACAAACTACAAGTGTGTTAAGGTGCCAATGCACAAACTATAATAAAACATGTCATGAGCTAATGGAAGAGTGTGGTAAATGGTGAATAAAACTATTGTATATGCAAAAACACACCTGAAATGATCAACTACAAAAAGAAACAACCTATAAGTGCATGACTAGAATAGGGATGTCGAGAATAACCAAAAATGCATCAACATATGAGCAATTGGTTCATGAAGTATAATGCAAAAGTAGTAGGGCCCATAGCATAGTAAACCCCCTAAATATGGCACTTTATAACTTTACTGAATTTTACAATTTAAATAGGACTAATGCATGGGAAATTAAAAAATATGAACTTTTGCAAAAGATGACGCTCAATTTCAAGCTACCAATTAAAATTTATAACACAATAAATTTCTTGTAAATGAGGCCTATTTAATAAAAATTACATCAAAAGTGTAACTGGTTGAACGGTTTAAACACCAATAATGTCATGTAACCATTCATTTAAACTATAATAGAACCATGGTCTTCCTTGAATAAACTAAAGTCTTATCAAATTCTCTTATACAACCCTATGTGCCCCTTAATGGAAAACCTTCCTCTTGCAGCAAAATAAAAAATAGCTATTTTAAAAAATAATTACAAAGATGCTTCAAAAATACTTTAGGGTACAATAGAATATTAGGTTTTGATATTTATGACTATGTAAATGATGAAGTTATATGGCACCACCATATCAAGAAAAAATTCCAGCAAGGGAGTATTGAAAACTAGTTTTTTGAGCCATATGCCACAAATAGAAGGTTCAAGCTACAAAATATAGGTAGAAACCATGGAATAAACATATGACCTGAGTGTAATACATGATTTAGAAATTGAGGCACCACTAAGGGAAGGTATTGTCCTTGAGCAAGCTGAGAGAACAGACCATAATGGTGTCAAGAGTACCAATATTAATAACAAGAGCATAAATCCAAACAAGTCTCTAAAATGTCTTTACTACATATGGATCCCCAAACTACCTCAAGCATACCCATTCATATAGTTCATCTTGGTAGTATAGATGAGGAACTAGGAGCCATTAGTATTTTTGTTAGCATTGGCATGGACAAGATGCCCAGGTTGGTGTGTTTCTTTTGGAAGTTCTTCTCTATGAATTTGGCACCATAAATGGTAACAAATCAATTTTGAACCCCCACCCCACTATGTGAAAAAAAAAGTGTGTAGTTGTACAACTAGGAGGATCCACTTGAGAAAATAATTTTTTAATAACACCAAACCCAAGCTTATAAATTGCATTCACCTTGTACTAAAGAAGAAAAATATTAAATAACATAGGTTTGCTCTTACCCTTTCAGCCTTAATATTTACCTCATGAAAAGGAGCAATAATCTTTTCTATGGCTTACCTTCTAAGCAAGGTATGATCAGGTGAATGTTGAGTCTATTTGATCTAAGTGGATATCCACTCACCAAGGGTCTTAGAACTCAGGATGAACCAAAACAACATGATCTATCCAAAAAAAATTAATTTTCTCTACAAAAAATATAATATGCCAAAAGAGAGTGATGAGGCATAGCTGAGCTAATAGGAAGAAAGCAAACCCTTATAAAATACATGGGTTAGTGGCTAGGTAAGTTGGTTAGAGAAGATAATTAGTGTTATCCAAATGCATAATCTCTCTATCTAGATATGTGAGATAAAATTTATTATTTACATCTTAAATGCAAAAAATATGACTATGTCAAATAACAAGGACTCAGGATTGAAAAAAAGACAACACTAAGTCACAACAAAGAAGACTTAATAGGTCAGTCACAAGATGCAACACAATAGAGTCATATGCCATAAAAATGGAGAGGGCAAAGTTAAATGAGGGTACAAATATAGGTGAAACACTTATAAATGGTTATTGGAGAACACTCTAATACCATGAAATATTTTAGGAAACTCTCACCTAGGGTCACTCCCACAAACCATTACCATAGTAAAATCCATTGATGCATTGCTCAAATAATACCTCAGTATATTATACATAAATAGAACATACAATGATAAATATTCTATATATCTAAATATTCCATCTAGAGCTCTATCTCTATAACTTACATACAAATAAAATGAATGAGTCTTGAATATATAGGTAAGGAAGATCAATCCTAACTAAGATATCAATCCAAGTGATAAATTCTAATGAAGAGATCAAGCTAGAGATCAAACATAACTAAGAGATCAAGCTAGAGATCAAACCTAGGACTAAGAGATAACTATCCCTAAAAGATATAAATAACTATAAACTATCCCCATAATATATAAGAGATAAATATGTAACATCTCATAATATCTAAAGTTAAATATCCACACATAAGTGGGTGAAAATAAATAAAAACCTAGGTGAACATGAACTAAGGTAAATAACCTATTCTAATAGTCGTGATTATATCTTCATAATTGGATACCACCTAGTTTTATCCTAAATGTCCATCAATAAATGACATCATTTGGGCACCATTAACTATTTTCAACACCTCATCCAATAAAGGCAATAAGTAATTATCCATTTTAGAGACCTTGTTCAGGATGTAGAATTTGACATAAAAGTGGATCTCTCCATTCTTATTTATAACTAGCACCAAATTTTCCACCCATGTGGAATGCATTATAGGAAATATAATCCTTTATAAGAACAACTTTTGCACTTCCTTGAAAATTAATGGATCTATCAATGGATTCATTGGATTTTGTCTTTGTCTAAATGGATTAATTCTAATCTTGAGGGGAACGGTATACATGAGGATGTAAATGTCAAACAATTTCATGTCTTCATAGCTCAATGCAATAACATCTCAAAGTCTTTAAGGAATTTTATAATCCATTATTTTTTAAGTGTAGGTTATCCATAAAAGCATAATTTTCACATTATTGGCACAACCCAAAATATAATATGCTCATTAAGTAGACCCTTATCTAAGGGTGATTTTTCCTCATCCATTTAATAATCCATATAAAATAGTCTCTCCAATGAGATAATATCTTTAGGTATACTATTGGTATTCAATTTCATTGTTCCTTCTTCATCTAATTAAGGGCATTCTTAGTCATCTTCTTCTATGATCTGATTTGCAAACACATTGGTATTGGTGATGAATTCTAGAATGTGTTGGTCATCATTGAAAACCTGAAAGTTTATGATGTTATCAGGGATTGAGGGAGTGAGGACCAATTCCATTGTAAATCTCCTCAATCTAGAGTTGGTAACAAACTTTAAGGTGCTTGCAGTTGTGGCTAATGCATTTTTCATGTAGTTATTTTTGCGAGTCAACATTTATATTTCAAATGTATCAAAGAATTCAATAAAGTTCCATTATTGACTAAATTACATAGATAAATGCTTATCATTACAATCATATTGGATTATCACATGCTTGACAACCAATTATGAATCACCAATAACTTTGAGATTATTCACTTTATTTCTCAGATCAAATTGGAGGCTATAAACTAGTGCTTCATATTTAACCACATTATTTATGCAAACAAACTATAGAAATAAAGAATCCAAATAGAAATTTTATCTTTGGTTAATGAGTAAAATCCCAATAACACACCCATTTTTTTATTTATATCCATCAAACTTTAGGGTCCACAAGTTATATTTAGCTATGTGAATTTGACTCTACCAAGTAAGCACTACTACTATTCCAATGTTTATCTCTTTGTGCATTCCTTCATCCCTCAATGGGTATATGATCTTCTTTTATTCCAACAAGGATTATTTGGCTAAGTATTTAGTAGAGGTAACAAGGATATAACTATCCAAAATTATTTTCTCACTCTCAAAATAATTTATAAACTCCTCTTTTTTATTTGTATTAACTCATTCCATATCTTCACCTATTAGGGTAGCATTCTAAATTGAGATTATTTCAGGAGCATAAAATAATTCCTATTCATATAATTCATCTAATTCATCTAATTATGATTATTCTAATATGGTAAACATATTGATAAAGATATTTTCATGAGATTATACCTTTTTATCAAGTGTGTAAACCCCAAGCTTAGACTCTTCATTTAGGATCTCATTCATTTTATTGTAATTTATAATCATGTGGGTCATCTTGGGCTCTATCCCAATTTTATTTGGATTAAATCACCCCATATCTTCGTCTGATAGGGTAGTATTCTAAAATAAGACTATTTTAGGAGTGAGAAAGAATTCCTCTTCATATAATTGATCTAATTTTGATTCTTTTGGCATGGTTAGTATGCTAATGAAGATATTCTCATGAGTTTCTACCTTTTTCTCATGTGTGTAGACCTGAAGCTCAAACTCTTCAAATAGGATCTCACTCATTTTATTGTAATTTGTAATTATGTAGGTCATCTAATTAGGTATGCCTCACCATGGGAGCCACAAGTGAGATAATTTAGTTTCCATGTATTCATTCATTGTTCTCAACCAATATCTAATCATAAGCATACCATAAGAAGGAGGTATATCAACTACCTGAATATCAATAAATTATTGCACTTGTGGATCAGAAGCTAACTACATGTGAATGTGACTCAATTCACCAATAACCTTAACTTTTGACTTGTTCAACTGAAAAAAAATCTAATTGATTTTACAATGATCAAACCCAACTATTGGCAAACTATATAAAGCATTACATTTCCTGAAGCACTTCAATCCACCAAAAAAAAGTGTAAGTTTTAACTAAAAATTTAAATAATTTAGAAGAAAGGAGGGGTTTCAGATTTATCTTTGTATATTATAATGTGAGCATCGGTTGTCCTATTAAATTATTTCCCTTTAGGATCATATAATTATTTAAATAATAAGTCTTTCTAGCTTAAAATATGGAGTAAATCAAACATCATGATATTGGTCTTAGTTTTCTTCAGGTCATCTACAATGTTGTATCCATGTTTGTTTTTTCCACTGGTTTTTCATTTTATGAGGGTGTAGAGTTGTTCTTGGGTATTATAAGACATGATAGGTCCCTTAGGTGTAAATACGTTGTTGCTCAAGTTCTCATCCAATGGAACTTGAGTGTTTTTCTAAGGAGTACAGATAGTTAACAGACCTTGAATATTACTCCTCAACTAGTAGTTATTTCCCCTTTAGACCTATTTAATTTCATGGACCTCATCCAAATTATCTTCAAACTTGTTATCAATTTTGAATGGGAACTCATAAGTTTCCAAGACTAGATTTGTACCATGATTTCCTCCACATTGGTTAGAGTTGTTATCAGGTATAGGGACTATTTCAAAGTTTTCCATCTCCTTTTAAAATATGTTAAGGCTAGGATGAACTCAATGTAGTCAGTTCAACATGATCAAATGTGTTTTGAAATCTACACTAGGTGGGAAATGATAAATCATCTAGGTTCATCGAGTTTGAAGCACTCTTATTATTATTATTATTATTATTATTATTATTATTATTATTATTATTATTATTATTATTATTATTATTATTATTATTATTATTATTATTATTATTATTATTATTATTATTATTATTATATGTATTGTTAAGCATACTAGGGACACCTTAATGGTTTGGCCTCATGTTCCACTGCCTATTGGTTATATGGAAGCTAAAATTTTTGTTTTATGTAGGGTTATTCATTTTTTGGTTGGCATTTTGAGGTGATTTTATATTTAAATTGACCATGTCATTTTTCAACCTCTATACCATTTGTTTCAATTTTTCTAATTTAGGGTTCACGCTAGCATTTTTTTGATTTCTCATTTGTGGTTGTGGGGTAACCATAGGTGTAATATAAATTTAAAAAGTAGGGGAACCATGGTTTACTTGGTTATGGAAATTTTGGATAGTTATTTGATTATTTATAAATGATGGGACAACCTTTTGATTTCTACTAGAAGTATCATAACCACTAGTGGTAGGCATGTAAGCAATGTTATTATAGGCAATAAGAACAAGTTGTTTACTATTTTCTTATAGAATTATATTATTTTGAGTCATGTAAGGATAACCATTAGGCATGTAATTAAAGTTCATTAGATTGTAGACTAGGTTTAGGCTTGAATACATGACACCTTGGATTAGATTCATTAGTGAATTGTTATGCATGAGAGCATGGTTGATCATTAGAATTTGATTTTAAGCACTAGGATATCCTAATGAAGGTAAAATACCAACCCCATAACCTTTTGGCACCATCTATTTCTCAATGTTGATAGCTTTATTATAGGCCAAGGATAAGGATATAAGTGGTAAATGAATTCTTCTGAGAAACATGGTAGTCATTGAGTCCAAGGTCCTCAAATAGGTATGTATGGCAGCCACTTATATCTACATGTAGGTATATTTCAATATTTGATATAAATTATGGAAATGTGCATTAAATACACTCATTGGTTCATTTGGTTCACTATGGCCAGTTGTGAAGTGATGGTATAGGATAGCCAGATCAATGGGTAGCCTAAAGTGAATCACAAGTATTATTTCTAGATCAGTTCAAGAGGTGATATATCCATTTGGTAATCTAAGATATTGAATGTAATCATCTTCTCCAAAGGATTATGTAAATAGGTATAAATTCTCATCATCATGTTGAATTTTATTTTGTATCAAGGTATATTTCAATGCCTAAATATGGTCTTCGATAGTTTAAATCCCATTAGATATGTACTTCATTTAAAATTTGTCAATATTATTTATTAAGTCATGGGTAGGCCTTAGAACATTAAAAAGGCATCCAAATCAACTAAACCATGTGTAATTAGCCACCATTAGTGGGTTTTGAGGGGCATTAAACGAATTGATGAAGAAAATTGTATCCATAGGTGAGCTACTCATTGGATTTATCTATTTTTTGGATTTCCTTTATTTGCTCTTAGTTTTTGATGTCTAATAAGTTCAAGTGACTCAAAATTAGCCCCTAAAAATTTGATCTAGTGGGTATTCATCTACCTTCTAGTTTAGATTTCAAAATACATGAGTGTGGGTAATAATCCTAAGTGTTTACATTTTATATTTTCCAATAAAAAGTTTAGTTTTAAATTTATTATTGGCCCTCCTTCTAGCACAAAAATTATTGATGTGTTATTTGGCACAACTTTCCAATGTTAGTCTTTTGGGGTGGTGAAACATGTCCATCCCTCTTAGTGCCAACATGTCGATAGGTGTTTTGAGACAATAATTCATCCAGGGGTTGTTAAGCCCCATATCTCCTAAAGGGAATATTTATACAAGAAACCCCCCCCCAAGGTTTATATCTACTAGGACTTGGTTGATGTGAAACTATTCCATACAATGGGCCTACTTTACAAACTAATATTTAAGGGTTACACTAAATTCAATAGTTATGAAGAGGGTGTAAGTTTTTATGAACACACTTGCATAACCTTGCCTGAAATGAAATCTATCATTATCAAGATTCATCTAACATGAAAAAAAAATTGATTTATACTACTATTTTATCACATACATAAATGCAACAATGCTATAATAGTGGTAAAATAAACTTTTAATCAAGATGAACATGTAGATTTAGATTGCATTCAGTGATACCCAAGTCATAAACTAATAAACTCATAAAAAATGTAAAAGAAAAGAGGGAAAAGGAGAGAAAAAGGTCATATTACCATGAATAGGAAGTTTAAATTTCTTAATGAGAAAATCCCATGAAAATAGTCCTTAGATGAGCTCGACCCAACACAACTTTAACTAGAGGATGGTGTAAGATTCTTGGATGAGACACAAGGAGAAAGGAAGACCATAACCACCATATACATGTGTAGTAAATGGACACAATAATCCATAGCAATGAAAGTATTAATATATTAGCTTTTGATTAATCAATGTTGGGATTTACAAAATTCATTCATCTACGAGCCTCACTTATATAAAAATAAGATTGAGTGAAAAGGGAAGAGATTAATATAGAAAATAGAAAAAAAATCATAAGGGAAATATGTCTATTTATAATGTGTTCCTTTCAATTCATAAAGTGACAGCCTATGGAAAGGATTTCAAACCCCTGTATATAAGAACAAAATATGAAAAAAAGGAGGCCCACTACTTGACTCTAAGAGTAATTGGATATTTAATGAATATTACAAGGGCCACACCTTAATTGGTTGAGATAATGAATACTCAAAATAAGTTAGTAAGCAATATCAATTACAAATGGTACTCTACACTACTAAAACACTTGAATGTTCCAGTACCCCTTACTAATATTTAAATTCTATGTCCATCTACTCTTAAAAAATTTTAAAACATTCTCTATTTTAGTCCATATGAATTGAAAATACCCTTTGTTTCTACCATTAAATATCATGAGTTAGTTCGTTTAAATAGAAATTCTCCACCTATCACTTCTTTAGAGGTTCGATAGGTGGCAAGTTCTCACAGTCTTGGAAAATTATTTGGCATCCTACAAGATTAAATGAAATAGACCAAGTCTAAAGAAAATATAGAAGTTAATAAATATAAGAGATAAGATTCATTATTTTACCAAACACATGCCTATTTTATAAACTTTGATCATAACTCAACTCGAATAAAACCACTCAAAAGTTAGTATGAATATTTTGCAATGATATTTAGCCTGAATTTCCTAATTTTAGAGACAAAATAATTAAAATCTCATGATATTGACCAAGATATGTAATTACAATAATAAAATGCATAGCCAATCAACATTCAAAAAATTGAATGATCATAGACCATATTGGCAAAAGAAAGCTTTCACAACTCTATAAAAGTTAGATTGCTTTGTAAAAGACTAGAATGCCTCTATATTAAAATTCCAAGGTCCAAGACTAAATAAATGTTTGATGGATATAACATTAAATAAAATTATCAAATTCATATTCATTGTCTATGATCATATGGCATCATGTTACTTAGATATTCTACTCAAACGGTAATTTGATGGGAAGACACATGTCAAATTTATTATAGGAGATTTATTGACATCACCAAGCACCATATGGTGGTCCCTCAGCCTTCATTTTATAGATTAAGTGGGGTCATATAATTATGACATGTGGCATCATCCAGCGCTTCAGATATTATATCAAGATGTTATATAAGATCATGCCATATGGCATGATCACAGAGCTTTTGGCTACTCCATAGTCTTAGTTCACCTTTTAATTTATGTGCTTCTATGATGGTTCCACATGGAATCATCGTATACCCTTTGGTAAAATTTGAATTAAGATCACTATGATTCATGGGCCCATCTGATCACTTGATTTATACGATCAAATGGTTAGATGGATCTTGATTGGTTAAGAACTCTCTATGCATTACATTGAGTCTAAGCTCCAAAGATAGTGCCACATGGAATCATCTCAAGCCTTAGAGACTCTTTTATTGGTTTTTCAACTATTTCATTCAATAAATCATTTATGAGGTCACTTATCACCATCACAAGGTTTCAAGGAAGTCTTAGAATTATTCAATTGGATGATGGGCTCTGAATCTGCAATTGAACACATGAGTGACGGTTGTTTATGTCCCAGAAGAAATTGACCCAGGAAATATTTTTGACATGAATGATTTAAAAATTTTAATAAGTTATAATGACCTAAGAAAGTGAAGGAAAATTAATAATTAATAAATTGTGTGAAAATCAATGAAGGCTCAATGTAAACAAGGAAGATATCCCTGAACAAACTAACTCAATTTGACATTGTAGATCAATATTTTCATGAAAAGTGCACACTTGGATTATTAAATAAGTCACATAAATAAAGGGAAGTTCCAATGTGATTGAATCAAAAATTTGACAAGGAAATATACCAATGATATCTCAATTTTATCAAAATACTTATATAATTAAAGACATGAGACCCTAGGGTCTAAGATTCGACTCGGTGAAGGGGATTTAGATATTTTCTAATGAAAATAGCTCAAAAATAAAGGTAAAATTACTAATAAATTTTATTCCAACATTAATACATTTCTATGAAAAAATAATACAAGCATGTTCAATTTCAAGCCAATGGAATTTTCAAACTAGAAAAGATTGAGATAACCTAGGGTTATGCCACTAACAAATTTCATTGTTAATGGATTAATGAAATATCACTTTAGACCATTTTTTTAACATGAATAATTACCAAATGAGCTTATTATTCTTAATGTAAATGTTTTAGGAACCAAATGGGCATTAGAAAGATGAGATGGGTTATGAAAGCAAAAAGGGAGGTTACCTGATTTCATGATGAAATGAGTGCATGTTATGCAAGAAACAAAAATATTTTAATTTATTATTCATAATATATAATTACAATAGTGTAATTTTAGTTTGTAATCAGAAGATAATTCACCACTATAAATAATAAATTTTAGAAATATTTTAAGGAGAATATATAATTTATAAATAAAATATCTAAAGCTTCCATGGTCAATATTTTTGAGTCTAAAAAAATGTTTTGGGGGAGGATGATGATGAGGGATCATGTATCTTCTACTAATGTTATATAGAATTGAGAGAGTGTATAATGAGGTGTGTATTGGAAAACCTATCTCTTGAGCTTGGTGCTAATGTCAAATAGGATGTTGGTTCTAGGACCTGGGGCTCTAACTCTAGGAAAAATACCTACTTATGGAGGTATGGATGCTCAAGGAGTGTCATAAAATAAGTTAGATATACAAAAGTATAAGTGTAAGAGATTTATATTTATGTGGATCATGTAAGGAATTTTTATTCTGTGAGAAACAATGTTTTGGAATGGTTGTGCTCATTTTGGACAATGCTTTGATTATTGATTTATTTTTGGTTTTTTACAATGTTTGATTAAAAAGAAAGATAACCACTTGATAAAATCAAATTAATAAAAGTAAATAAAAATTAATAACTATAAATTAACTAAATGATGCTTATTTTTGGTATTTTTCAAATCACCTTTCAGTTCATGCAATATTAGAAGAAAAATATAAGCTAACAATGCAAGTGTCAATATTTAGCTTTTATAGGTGTAAACTAAATGAAACTATTTTTATATTTTATAATTATAGATGAATTAATATATTATTCAAACTAATAATATATAATATGTATGTAATAAAAAATTATATCTATATCCTAAGCAACAATACTACCAAGTATCTAAATATTCTTTTGCATATTCAAATTAGAACTAGCTTTTGGTGTTTCTAGATGGGTGCACACTAAGTTTGAATGACTTGTATCAAATTAAAGTGAATATATAAGTTATAGTTTTATGTTTTTATAAAATAAACAAATATTATATTTAATTTATTCAAATAATGAAAATCTATATCAAGATAATACCTTTTTCTCTCCTAGGTTTGGCTAGAGTTTTCTACTTGCTAGTATGCTTGTTTGAGCATGAACAAGATCTTGTTTTATATTGAAAATTGATTTTTGATGAATATGAGAGTGTTTTGTTTTGTTTTATAATATATACTTAGGGTTTTAATTAAAATCTATATGCTTTGAAAGAATCTATTGTATAGCTAAAAGTAATTAGTAAACTAACTAATATTTTTGGTGCAAAGACAGGAAGAAAGAAGAATCCCTTTTCCCATTTATTTGAATTTAAAAAATATATATATAATATAATGTGAGGAACTAAACTAAAATAATCTAATATAATAAATAAGTAAATAAAAATATAACTATAAACCCCCAACCTAATCAAAATATAGACCAATTAGAAGCAAGAGATGTATTTATGATATCGTCCTCAATATGCTAGCTCTTCTGCTTAAAACAATAATTGTAAGAACTATATGACAAAGGAGAATGATAAAATAACAATATAAAATTAATAATATGATAGTAACACAACTCAAAACAAAATAGCAACTATTTATGGCTAGTTAGTGCATTGACTACAAAGATCTAGTTACGAATTCAATGACTTTCCTTGTTTGAAATTATGCAGTGTAACACATAAATAACCAAAGGTAAAGCTAAAAACAATGGTAAGTAGTTTTTGGATATATAAATATTCAAAATCCAATGAAATTTTTTAGATTAAATTCCATCTAAAACTAAGAAATTTGTAGGATAAGCATGGAGCTTATAAGGGGAGTTTTATTTTTGGTTAACTAAAAGTTAAACTTTTGAAGGATGGGGAGTGATAAAAAAGAGTGGGAGTGAATTAAGTAGTAATGAGGTGGAATCAAGATATAAAAATGAAATAAACATGAATAAAAACATGAAAATGTGTGGAAAACTCAATTACTATAGGCTAAACTGACACACAAATAAGTGATGATGGAACTACCCCTATTTGTAGGGGAGTTTATGCAACCACCACTATGTGTGATAGAAATGAAATACAAGATGATGTAATTATATTATAGTAATACAAAACTTCCCTATTGGTGATGGTTTTATCATGGTAGTTTTTGAAATTCCCTCACCTTAGGGCCAGTTTTGTAATGGACCACAATGGTTTTGTTACCTAGAGGGGTGGTTTTATCCTCTATAGAGGTTTTTTTAATAGGATGGAAAAGGATAAAAAAAATTGTTTTGAGGGGTTCAAGAAAGAGATATGAAGAGATAAGGACTAGTATGTTAGATAGAACCCATATTGAGTGCAAATCAAGAGATCACTACATCATCATTGGACATTGTACCATAAATACCACACCGTGCAAATTTTGGTTGCATACATATTGCCCCCTCAAGATGATGCCTTGTCATGAGTTGATAAGGGTAAAGTTTGAAGTAGTGGTTTGTGGAATAGAAATAGAGGGTTATAAATACTTACCTTACTTACTTTGGTGGTGTATTGAAACCAGTCAAGACTCTATGTAATATGAAAAAAAACTTGGAAATCAAGTACAATTTAATGAAAAAGCATAAAATATACTACATAATCAGATCATGGATGAGATTACTTACCATTTATGTAGGGAATATCATATTACCTGAATCATCCTGTCAACGATTGAATCCATCACTAATTTGTTGCATACCTTTAAAACTATAAAAGCATTCTTCAAAAGATAAAAATCTATTAAATCATTATTTTTATTTAAAAATAGAATCAATATGACTTTTTAAACATGAAAATGTGCACTAATATGATAATTTAACAAAAGTATAAAACTTTTAAATCAAAACAACTAGTTTGGGGGCTTATATCTTTAAAAAAATGCCAAAAATAGACTATTTGTGCAAATTGACTTTATGAGATTTTGAGCTTTGGATTGACAGTGACAATTTTGAGTGAGAAAGTAGTCAAAATAACAATCACATATTAGGGATGGTGAATATACTAGTGCTAGGTGGAGAAGGACAAGGATAGGTAGGATTTATTATTTTTTCCTCTTTTCCCCAAGTTTTACAAATTGGGTAAAATTCATTAAAAATTTAGTCAAATCTAAAAAATTTAGTTTCAAAATGTTTGTGGGAGGGTATAGAGTAGGAAATTTTCAAAATTTTAGTGTTTGGGCTAGTTTTTGGGCTTTTTTGTTTGTTTGTTTTTGTGGGGTGGGTGGGGGTAAGACCTAGACATGGATAGTAGACTAAACTATCACATAGAGATGAAACCATTGATCTACATAGATTGATGATTACATAACCAATATAGTGGTGTCAAAATAACATCTTATTATAATTAGGGTGGTGATGCAACTATAGACACCAAAAATATGCACACAATGATTCCAAATGTCAAAACACCCCTAGACCCCCTTGGGACCAATTTGACCCTTTGACCCCTAACCAAGCCTAACCATGGTCAATTTGACTAACTAACTTAACTTACCCTTTTACCCACTTTTTACCTTGGCCTTCGACCATTGATGGTCACCCTGATCATCGATAATTAGGATCCACCATCTTAAGCACTTACATGCAAACATTTTCCTTGCTTTTCTAAAATCAGCTTGCCTCAATATACATGCAATCCATTACATACATGAATTATAATTAGAAATCCTATTTAATGTCTTATTTCACCTCTCCTTCCTTACCTATAAGAGGAAAGGATTAGGAGGTGAAAAATGACCACATTCACAACTATCAAGACATTTTGCATCCAGAGCTTTCTTTTATAGGTGTTCTTCTAGCAATCTAATGATCCAACCATCACAATAGAGATCAAACTTGTTTTTTCCCCTCAATTGATATCCAAGTATCATTACTCTACTAGAATCACACTAGACTCTATCAACAATCCAACGACCTTGACCACTCATCTAATCAATCTTCTACAAGCTAAGTATTTGTTTTCCAATATTCAATTACTTTATTTATATGTTGCAATCATCCCACAGCACCAACCTATCTCTCAAAACCCAAATTTTTTATCCTATAAATTAACTACTTATTACCTACAACCAACACATAGTAACCACCAATGGTTGTCTCAATTGCCAATGGTCTATCCAATCACTAATGATCACCTTGACCATTGATAGTCAACTTAACTGTTGACAGTTACCTCAACCACCAATGATCACTATGGTAGGAAATAATATCAAGTTATTTTCACCCTCTTACCCCTAACCAAATCCATTTTTCTATGTCCCTATCTATTCACAGACCCCTATCCTATTTTTTGAAGTACACTTGACCTGTTTAAGACTAATATTGACTTATCACTATATTAGTCATTTCTAGTCTATTTCTTTAGCAAGCATTTCTTATGTTCAATTTTAGTACATTTTGATTATTGATGCAATTACTTCATCATTCTTTTGATAAACTTAATTATTTAAAATGTATGGATTGATAGCCCCTAAGGAAGCTCTTGCTTTTGAGATCTATCTAGTGCTAGGTAATCCACTCAACTATCTATCTAACTAACCATTTGATTTAGTGTTGTCTTATTTACAGGTCATCTTCCCAAGACAAAGAGGATCTCTTTACAATCATCTAATTCAATGTGTGCACAACCAAATAGGTTTTCCAACCATATCTATATTTACTTTCCTCTTCTTCTTTTCTCAAAATATAAGCTGAAATTCACTAAAACATTCTTACACACCTA
Organism: Torreya grandis; assembly: GCA_037957365.1. Taxonomy (NCBI): domain Eukaryota; kingdom Viridiplantae; phylum Streptophyta; class Pinopsida; order Cupressales; family Taxaceae; genus Torreya; species Torreya grandis. The sequence continues at coordinate 54,669 of JARHVA010004203.1, forward strand.
GTAGGTCCTTGAGTCTTTACTCAGGTTTCCTCTTATTTACATTTATATGTTTTTCTCTCTATTTTGTGCTCATAAATGACATCAAATTTTATTTTGGGATTAAAATTGATTACATACATTAGTTTCTTGCAAGTTTAGCTCACATAGTTTAAATTAAGATAAAGTAATTCGATTGTAACATCACTTTTGTTGCACACACTAAACCAAACTACCTTCATTAATTAAACATCAAAAAAAATTGAGACAAGGATATAATAGGATTTAATCACCTAGAGGTTACCTTACCCTTTCTTGGTGATCCTACTTGGAGGCCATTACCAAGGAGAGAACCAACTCAACTCTCTGGTTAAGTATAAACTCTAGAAATTAATATATATTGGCTAAGCACTCAACACCCTTATCATTGTGATGTATGAAGTGAGAGGGTAAGACCCAATACCAATCCACGTATTGATTACCAATATAGATTATTTTTTATATCCTAAACACAACCTAAAACCAACCATAGACTTCATGTCTAGTACCTACTCTACAAACCATTTTTAGTCATACAATTTATTGAAATCTTATGGCATGAGCCAAAAGAGAGACTAAAAGGAACTTTAGGACTTAACATGCTTTTTAGAGTGTGATTTGTTTTCCTTGATAATTTATTATCTTCTCTCTATTTGAGTGGTGATATTGTTTTTTTATTCTATCCCCCTTACCTTGGATGGTTCTAACTTGCCAGTAGCGAAAGTACCTAGTAAAACAAAACCCATCATCAAGCCGATCAACCTCTTCTACCTCCTCATCCATGGAGTACATTTCTAAACTAGAAAAATCCCATCATCCTTTAAGAAGCACTTATTTCCCTTGGTAAGTTCCCTAAGGAGATACAGACTTCACCACCATATTAAATAACAATCTTGTGGCCCTTTAACATTACCTTAACACCATGCCTCACTATACCCCTACTTCAGTTCTACCTATGGACCCACCTTATGGAATGCCTTCCCAATTCATGGAAAACACTTATATTTCCATATTCACCACCCAAATGTTGACTACCCAAGCCTCTTCATCCACCAATAATCCTTTTGATACTATTATGGAAAACCAACCTACCCAACCTATAAATACCCTTATACCTTCCACCCTCACTAACAACTCCTCTACGTTAAGAGAAATACAACCACTAGCCACCTATAATCTCCTCACCATGGAATTACCTACCACTAACATTTAAAACCTTCCATTGGATACCCCCAAACCACTACCCCACTTCAAAATCTTGTGGTGCCTATACCTTCTACCTTACCCCCAATTAACACAAAGGTCACTACCCTTCATTTGATCACCAACCTAACTACTGATCCTAACCAATAGGTACCCATTATACCAAACTTAGGTTACATCCCTAACCCAAAAGGACATGTACCTCTACCTAATACCCAACCACTTTCATCTACCTACCCCTACATAGCTTCCACCCAACCACCAATATCCACATACCAATATGCGGTAGATTCTCAACCTCCAACCAATTATCAATATGTTTCCCAACCTCCACAATAGTATGCACCTTAAAACCTTATGGGTGCATAACCCTAAGAAAACCTAATGAAGATGCTCATGGATAAAATTACTACCTTAGATTCATCCATTTCTATAGCTCACAACATCTTCTCATATGACCATATCTGTAATGATCCCATTCACCCATCTATCCCTATCAGACCATATCCTCCTCAGTGGGAACTTCCTAAGTTTTCTAAGTTTCATAGTAAGGAGGATCCCCAATAGCATCTTAGGTCATTTAGGAATGCATGTTTTTTTATTTCTTATGATGATTCCCTCCTTCTTTATCCTTCCCTATGTCCTTATCTGGTCTAGTATTAGACTGATATAGTTCCATAACCAAACACTTTATGCTCTCCTTCACCCAGCTGGCCCAAACTTTCTTGGATAACTTTTCAATAAATATCTCCTAGAAAGTTTCCATCACTAACCTTTACTCTATTCAAAAATTTGATGATGAATCTATTGCTAGTTTTGTAGCTCATTGGAGAAGCCTAATTAATTAGCTTTCCTTCTCCTTACCCCAACTTGAACTGGTAGAACTATTTGCTCAGGAATGTGCTAAACACATCTCTTCTACACTACCTGTCCAAATATTCCAAACTTTTGATGAAGCTTTTATCATGGTGCATAAGCTATAAAATAGATCCATCAATGAAAAAAATCTAAAACTAAATAACAAGAACTCCACCTTCAAGACCAATTAGGCCTCTTCCTTCAAAATGAGCAACCAAACCAATCCCAATGCTAAGAGCAAGGGAAATTAAAATGTATTTATCCTTTAAACCACTCCTTCACCATATGTTAACTAGCCAAATTCCTCTAGTTACTCAAAGAAAAACATGAGGAACCAAAACTAGAACACCCAAAATCAATTTACTCCACTTGGAGAATCTTTTACTTCAATTCTAGAGAAGTTACTAAAGGCCAACATCATATATATTCCTCCTATAGAACCACCTTAGCAATTTGATTCTTCTCATTTTATGCCTAGTTGGTATAATGAGAATGACTTGTGCACTTTCTATCGAGTAGTTGGGTATGATGTTATTAGGCGTAATACCTTCAAGAGCATTGTCTAATCCCTCATTAACAAGGAGAGCTTGTGTTGGATAACCCAATGCACCTCAAAACCAAGCGCTTGACTTTTTTAGGCAACCTTTCCCCAATCATGCACCTGCCAAGTATGAGAGCAACAAGGTTGAGTTTTCTCATGATGCCCATACTATTAACATGGTTTTTGGCATGCTCATTACTAAAGAACCTACCACCTAATCTACCTATTCTTTACCCTCTTTGATTATGGAGGTAGTGGAGTTACCTTCTCCTCTTTTAGAGACCCAAATTGATGAGTCACCCCTTCTTCCTCTTCCACTTATTGAGGTAGTGGATCTATCAACCACTCCTTCAATTGATATACCAGAATAAGCAACCATTTTATCATCTTCTTCAAACACCAAACAACTCACTCTCCCTTTAGAGATCATTCCCAAAAAGGAAGCCACCATGTCTACACCTACCACAAAGGAGTCACTCATCCAAGCCTTAAATCCTTTAATTGAGGAAAAGGGGGTTTATCTTTCAAATCCACTACTAGGGAACCAAACCAGTCTACAAACCATTCTCTAGACTAGTTTAGAGGTTAAAATTTGTCTCCAAACCTGACATAGATCGAGCCACCTTTTGGGAACAACTGGGGATCCCTTACATTACCAAACAAGAACCTCCAACCACACCTTTGGTAGACAAACCCACCACTTCCATTATCCACACTCCTACCTTATCTACCAGCCCAACCATTTGTCAACCAACCAATACACCCAAACCCTAAACAACCAACTCACCCTCCCAAACCAAACTAACCAAACTAAACAAAAACCTTGATGTCTTCCCTATGTAGATCCTTAATCACCCATCCTTGAAACTAAATATAACATCACCAAACCCAATAACCAAACACTAAGCTAAATCAGCCAAGTAAGCAAAACCAACAAAAGGCTAGAGAGCCAAAATTATACCTCCTTTAACCTTTCCCTCTATTTTTGGGCCTCATCCCTTCACTTTGATTAGGAAACTGACCATCCCAACCAAAACCCAACCACCACTACTAGTTACACTAGCACACTTGCTTTCTTACACACCTATCTTCACCAAACTATCAAAAACCAAGCTACCTACCTTGAATCCCCCTACCTCTACTTTATCAACCTCCACCTTACCAAAACCCAAACCATCAACTAATAGCACCACCTTACCCAAACCTTCTATCACCAAACCCACTCCCAAAATGAATTATACCTTTCCAACCAATACCAAAACCCCTAAACCCTCTCCACCTTTATCTGAGTCCTACTCTATGATTTTCTAAGGGTTATTGTATTCTTCTTGCTTGACCTTACCTCATATTCAACCATTTGACCCTCTTAGTTCAAAACTTGCCTAGTATAATGACCACCAAGTGTGATCCTATCATAAGACACTAGGGCATGACACAAAGAATTGCAAGGCTCTCCAAACCATTATCCATAGGCTCTATGATGAAGATGATCTATTAATAAAGGAACCAAACCCATCTCCTACCCTAGATTTTCACTTTATCCATACTATCCATGTGGTCACATGATCACATTCTCAATATAAGGATAAGGGGAAAGCCAAAGTTTCCATTCTATGGACATACCCATCTTCCACCTCCCAACCAAACCAAAATCAAGCACCTTCACCTTTAACCAAATCCAAGGTGTATATCCTAGGTAAATCCCAATCCAACCCATCTAAATCAATTTGGAGAGTGGTTCTCAAATAACTTTACCAGACCTTGATGAAGATGAAATTATATTATTTGATTACTACTTCACCTCATCATCACCAAATAATGATATAGGCATATAATCGATAGAGGTCCAACCTAAAGACCCTCAACCTCTAGTTACCTTTTTTGGTGCTCTCCAAACTTCCAACCTTATTACCTTTAATGATTTAGAAATACCTTCTATCCATCCTGATGACCCAGATCCCCCTCTCTTTATTACTACTTACATCAACCAAACTTGCATCAAATAGGTCATGATTGATGGGGGAGATAGTATTAACATCATCTCCTCCCATGCTTATAACCAACTCAACCTATCAGATAATTTCATATTCAAAACCTCAATCATAATCTAATCCTTCAATGACACCATGTCCACTACCCTAGGAAATATTATCCTTCATATCCATTTAGGGCCCCACATGCTCCCCAAACTCTTCAATGTAGTGGAACGTGAATTCCAATACAATGTTTTGCTATGATGACCTTATATTTTCTCCATGGGTTGTTTCCCCTCTACCCTTCATCATTACATTAAATTTGAGCACAAAGGTTAGGTTATCACTATACAAGCTAACCCAAGCCCCTTTTCATCATGAAACATGACTTACCAACCCAATGACATCCTCCTACATCTATCTAGCACACCCTCATCAACCAAAAGTAAGCCCTCAACCACAAAAGAGGAAGTCATACCTTCTTCCACCAATGAGGCATCAACTAGATCATCCATCCCCTTTAATTAGATCCCCACCTTAGACCACTTATAATCCACATTCCAATGTCTTTCAACTAGGGGAATATCACCTCCTCACCCTTGATGCTTTCCCTACTTCCTAAGAGTATGGGAAACTTGGCCACCAACCCAGATATGACCCCAATGTCAGAGTTATTATTCCCTTTGGACCTTCACATTGTCAAACCCATTTCATCTATGAGGGACTTTACAAACCACTTAATGCTTCTACCACCTCCTCTTCACCTCAACCATTAATGTTTGGATTCTCCTATCTATACAAACTAAGTTTTACCAAGACATACCTCCATAGGTGTGCTTGGAAAGGATTTGGTCTTAGATGATATGAGCATGACCCACATGAGTTGATTTCCATTGAGACTAGAAAGCCTCATGAGAAACATGGCCTCAGTTTCATTCTACCCACTAAGAAGGAAACCAAACCACCTACCACCACCATTATTGAGGAAGACACCCCTTCCTTGCCAACCTCTCCTCTACCTACATGTGAGGATGATAACATTATCCCACCTAAATTTATTTTTTTCATCAACATGATCAGCCATAAACCCCTAGCTTATCAAAAGGAGGGGGAAACCATAACCATCCCTATAACCCATCTTGAGATAATATGAGATGATTCTCCTACCATTAATACTATTCAACGTTAGGATGATGATTCTATTCTCACCTACTTTGGTGTACCATATTCCTCCATCCACAAATCCCTTCCTCTTGAGACTTTGACCATGTTGAATGAATACACCATAGATATTAATTTGGGCACTCCAAATAACCCTCATATTATTAAAATTAGCCAATCATTGAATGTTAAGAAACTTTGAGACTTCCCCTCCTTCCTCTAAGACCATAGTATAGAATTTGCTTGGTCTTATAGTGACATGCCTAAAATTGACCCCACCATTACCACCCATAACATATTCACCAACCATGACACCAAGCCTATGAAGTAGAAAATTTTGTGCATGTACCCTCGCATAGACCTTTTCATCAAAGAAGGGCTTTAGTGCCTCCTATCTATCAATTTCATTCAACCCATTAACTATCCCCAATGGGTCTTGAATGTCATACCTATAACCAAATCCATAGGGGGACTATGCATTTATGTCAACTTTCATGACCTAAACTTTTCTTTCACCAATCATGACTTTCCTCTCTCAAGCATTAACTAGGTATTTGATCTTACAACTAGCCATAAGATGTTATATATCATGGATAGATTCTTGGGTTACAATCAGATCCTAATTGCCCTAGAATATCATCATAAAACCACCTTCACGACCCCATGGGGAACCTTCTACTATAGATTCATGCCTTTCGGACTAAAGAATGTTGGTGTAACCTACCAACATAACATGACTTATATCTTCCATGACCTTATCAATAAGATTATCAAAGACTATGTAGATGACCTTTTTGGAAAATCCAAACTTTGAAAGGATCATTTATCCATGCTCAAGATCATCTTTGAGTGACTTATCCATTACCACATCTATGTTAATCGAAAAAAGTGCATTTCTCAAGTCTTATCAAGAAAGCTTCTTGGATTTATTATCTCCCTTTAGGGAATAGAGGTCAATCCAGCCAAAATCAAAGCCATCCTTGGCATGTTTCCTCTAATTAACCTCAAGCAACTCCATAGTTTGCATTGGAATCTCCAATCCATTCATCGCTTTATCTCCCAACTTTTAGACCAACGTCAACCCTTCCACCACCTTCTAAAGAAGGACGTATATTTCAAGTGGAATATCCACTATAAAAAGGCCTTTGATTCATTCAAAAAGTACCTTTATCTCCACCTATCCTCACCCCTCCTAAAGATGACCAACCTTTCTACTTGTATATCTTCACCACTGACCACTCCCTAAGGATAATGCTCACTCATCAGGATGAACAACACAAAGAGCAAGTTATTTACTACATCAATCAAATGCTTCTAGAGTACGAGACTTGGTACACCCATACTTAAAAAAAATTCCTAGCTTTAGTCTTCATGACCACCAAGCTTTGCCACTACCTTCTTAACCACAAAACCTACGTCATTACTAATACTGACCCACTCAAGTATATGCACTCCAAGCCATACCAAAACCAATGTATAGCCAATTGGTTCATGCTTTTAGTGAATTTTGACCTTGATTTATTTTATAAAAATTTAATTAAGGGGAAAGTCATTACCAACTAATTGGTCAAAGCACCATTAGCAAATAATCAACCTCCTCCTCTTGAGTTCCCCAATGAATCTATCATGACTCTCTCTCAAGCTGACTTCACCTATTAAGTCAACATGTTTTTTGATGGATCAAAATGTCAACATGGTGGGGGAGTTGTTATTATCCTTATTCCCATTGATGGTGAGCCCCTTCCTTTATCCATCAAGCTTGAATTTAAATGTACCAACAATATGTTTGAGTACAAAGCCTTAGTGATAGGCCTTCATAATGTCTCAGCCTTGGGAATCAAAAAAATCAACATATTTTTTTGAATTCCAACTTATGTTCAATCAAATCAAATGGCTCTTACCAGTGTAAGAATGATTTTTTTCAATAGTACAAACAAATATTTGATGAACTATTAGCATTATTTGAACACAACCACATCTAGTCAACCCCACAATCTACCAATAAGTTTATCAATGCCATGGATTCCCTCACCTCTCAGATCCTTTCTTCACCCTCTGACTTTAGGTTATCCTTTGTTATCCATAGACTTGCCCAACCTTCATATGTCAAACCAGATTCTCCCACTATTTTTAATATGGAAGAGACCCAACCTAACCTTTAGTATCAGCAGACCTTTGACTATCTCAACCTTGCTATCATTCCTTCTGGGCTTTCCAAGAATGCTCAAAGAGTGTTTATTCATAGTACCTCACATTATAACATTATGGGGGGAATTATTTATAAGTGAGGCTTTGATGGTCTCCTCTTCCATTGCCTACACATTCATGAAGCCTCTCATGCTATTAAGGAAATGCATGATGGTATCTATGGGGGGACATTAGTGGCTTCACCATAACTAAATTCATCCTTCACCTCAGCGATTACTAGCCTACCCTTAATTAATATTATTTTGATTATGTGAAAAAGTGTGTTAAATGTCAACAACATGCTAATCTACATCATGCACCTAGCCATAATCTTCATGTTTCCACCAATTTATATCCCTTCTCACAATTGGGTCTAGACCTTATTGGTGAAATAAATCCCCATTCTTCATAGAAAAACAAATCTATCATCACCATGACCATCGGTCTACCAAATGGATAGAGGCTATCCCTCTAGTCTAAACCAAAGTGGAAAAGATTATCAACTTTATCAACCATCACATCGTCTACCATTTCTATGTTCCTCACAAGATTATCATTGATAATGGTAAATATTTTGATAAAAAGCAAGTCCAAGGTCTATGTGATTCATTTGGCATTAGGATAAGTTTCTCTTTTCCCTATCACCCTCAAGTGAATAGAGAAGATGAGGCATCTAATAAAAATCTTAACAACATGCTCACTAAAATGGTCAATGCATCTTGTTAAGATTGGCATTTACACATACCCTTCACCTTCTGGTCATATCGTACTATAATTAAAACCCCTATGGGTGCTACCCCTTTCTCTCTTGTGTTTAGAGTGGAAGTCATCTTGCCTCTTGAAGTTCAAATCCCATCTCTTTGTATATTTTTACAAGATCTAATTTTTGAAAATAATTATCATCAACACTGTTTATCCCAATTTGAACTACTTGATGAGCTTCATTTAACAAACCTTACCCATCTTCACGTATATCAAGATCACGTCAAACATGCATATAATGAACACCTTAGAGTGTGAGAATTCAACATCAGAGACCTCATCCTAAAGGAAAATCAATATGTCACCAATATGGATAAAATCAAATGGGGTAAGTTTTCTTTCAATTGTCTTGGACCCTATATCATAACCCATGAGTAAGGATTATGAGATTATCAATTGTCCTCTCTTGAAGGCAACCTAGAACCTAAACCCCTCAATGCTTCACAAAAACATTCATTCTTTTGTTAAGAAAGATCAAGTTCACCTTTTATTTTAAATTAAGCTAATCCCTTGCTTTCAACTACATTCATCTCCCTATTTTAGGGGAAACTAATTAAAACTGAATCATGTGATTATCCATCATAGTCATAGCCTAATCTTGAACAATGGGTACCATATCTCTACCCATGGCATGATTCTCATGGTACTTTCTTCTCCTTTTCTATGACAAATCCCCATGATCATTGTCACCTAAACCTCTTTACACCTATTCAACCTTCTTGTGCTTTTAGTTTTGCCTTTATAAAGGTAAAACCTTAAGCCTATATAAACAAGTATATGTCAAGTAAAATAAAAGAAAAAAAGAAAAAATCTAAACCAATAGCAATCATGGGTCATTCCTAAGCATTTGTAGATTTCTCCCAAGAAGGATAGTTGTTGAAAACATATTTGAAATTTCTCAAAGTAAGGTGGACTGCTCCTTTGAAGGACAACTATCAAAAGTATTAAACAAAGCATACAAACTTAGACCACTCCCTCAAAGGATGGTTGAGTAAAGCATTTATCAAAATAAGCTATTTCTTGGAAGCTTCCCACATTAACCATCTTCCCCAACCCCAAATAAATAACAAAATAAAAAGACCCATTATCAGTTAAAAAGAAAAAATAAAATAATTTTGAAATCCACAACTAGCTCTCATAAGCAAAGTAAATATTGAAATCCATAATCAGCTCTCATGAGTATACTTATTGCATCGATTAGTCTACACTTTATATGACATATACTTGTTTATACTGACTCTTTGAAAACCTACAGAAGAGGCATGCTAATCTCACATAAAGGTTACATTTTTGTCCATCCCCCCTTCATAAACTCTAATTAAGGGATATTGAGCTTACTTAACATTATGTGATCCAAACACCTTTTTTAGCCAACTAACAAATTCTAATGTGAATCATTTGAAGGGCTTATATTCATTAATCCAATCCAAATTCAATTTTATTTTAGTCCTTATTAAATAAAATCATCATTCCCTCTTCCTATGATGTCATGACTAGATATTTTCATTACAACATTTGTCTCTTAATTATCTTCTTTTTTCACCCATCTAGTGTTGTTAATTAACTTACCTCATGTGTTTTATCTTAAAATAAATTAATAATAAGCATATGCACATGTCATAAGCAAACACATAACCATAATCATAACCATAACCATAACAAGAATAATAACATCATAGCATCCATGAGTAATAAAATAATCAACCATTTTCATCACATGTCTAAATATAAATATTGAATCATATACACATTAAAATTTAGCATATCATAATCATCACCATACACATACATGGCATAAAGCATAACCATAAATAAAATACATCTCATGCCTAGTTAGGTGAGTCTACATCAATGTCTAGCATCCATAACATAAGCATAATCCATAATTAATATAAACATCACATCACCTCATTAATATCAAACCAAATCATAGACCATGAGCATGAGTAATAAATAAAGATCATATGTATAACTAATGAGTCAAATAACATCATAATGTAGGAAAAAAATATACATGTCTCTCTCTCTCTCAAAATATACATCTCCCTACATTGATATGCAAGCTAGAATTAAAATGATGAGCAAAAGAAAAATAGCATATCACATTTATAACCTCTATACACTTGGGGCAACACTACCACTAGCCCCTACTGGACTGCAACCTCCTAGTTCCTATCCTAAGGTACCTACCTATTTAGCTATAGCTACAGACCACTAAATAGATGTCACTACATCTACACCACCTACTAGCATAGATCTGTACTCACCCCATCAAGTCTCAGTTGGGTAGTGAGTGAAGACTATAGCCTCATAGTATCATAAAACTTGTATGATCACTATGTACCTTTGCATCTCAATGGTCCTTATTGGACCTATTGGTGTTACTACTGCTTTTCCAACCTATCTCAGAGCATCTTTCTCCTGGGTAACCTGGGATAGTGTAGCTCTAATTAGGTCCCTCTCACCTGACATAGTGGCTAGTTAAACTTGTAATGTATCCTACTCCCCCAATTTGAATTTCACCCACCCATTTTTAGAAAAACACCCTAACCTAATTAGGTCATCCTTCACCCAACCCAACAAACCCACTACTCTAACAAAACCTCACACACTCAATGAAAGTGAAATTCAACCTACATCTATTAATTCAAAAGTGCCACCTACCTCATTCCTCGACCATCACCAAGGATTAATCCATGGACCTACCTATCCCCATCTTTACCTGCACACACCCAACATCCTCATTGGTCTACTCGATCCACTTTCCACCTTAGCTATCAGTCAAATCCTTCATAGTCCTTGTCAACAATATTCTTGCCTAACATGTCCAAATCTAGAGCTCCCACATCAACAAAAGCCAATTTTACAATGAGTTAAAATGATTTACTTTTCATTTGTAACCCTCATGTCTTTAAGGTCTTTACCTTGACCATCGATGGTTAGGGTGACCATCAATAGTTTCTATTTAGATCCCTAACCATTTATGGTCAGGGGTTTAAATATTCACTAAATTTTTAGTAAAACCCAATCATTTACCCACCCATGGAGACTACTTTCTCCACCTACCCCGACTACCTCATCACCTCGCCATTAGTCTATTTTGGCCCAACTAGTGTGTATTTTATAATGAATTTTGCCTGGTCTTTTGACCACAATGATAGCATTACCATGATTGAACATTTTTTTACACTACCTTATGCATACTAAACCCACTTGTGTCTTCTTGGGAGCACTTCTGACCTCAAATACCATAACACTTACCTGATTTATGTTTTCACCAAGAGCACTTCCTAGCTTGGATACCCACAAAAACATAGGCATTGCCTAGGAGACTTGTATTTATGAGTGTACCCAACCACCATGCCTATATGTGTTTATGCAATCAACTTTTCACTTGACCTTTTATTATGGACCTTTATTTTTACCAACTATGGCAACCTAGTCAATGCACAATCTTGGCTATCGTACTTTTTGTTTCACTTTGTATACTTATTTATACTTTAGTTCCTAACCTAGCACTGACCATCATGATGCCCACTTTCATCATCACCTTTATCCATCAAACCTACACCTGAGTCTATTTTACCTCATTGACTCCTAGTTTGAGGGGGAACACCTCCCTCATACTTGGGGAAACCAAACCTTTGACTAGTAATCCATTTTTGTTTGCATCTTTTTTATTCAAATATACATAACAAAAAGGAGGAAAATGTAGACACCATAAATCTGCACATCATAATTTTGAATGTCAAAACATCCCTGGAACCCCTTGGGACTAATTTGACCCTTTGACCCCTAATCAAGCCTAACTATGGTTAGTTTGACTAACTAGCTTAACTTACCCTTTTACCCACTTTTTACCTTGGCCCTCAACTATCCACAGTTAGGATGATCATTGATGGTTACCCTGACCACCAATGGTCAAGATTTGCCATTCTAAGCACTTACATATAAATATCTACCTTAATTTTATAAAATTATCTCATCTAAATCCATGTGAAAACCATTACATGCATGAATTATAATTAAAAATACTAGTTAGTGTCTTGTTACACCTTTCCTTCCTTGCCTATAAGAGGAAAAGTGGAGGTGAAAAAGGACCGCATCTATAACTATCAAGAGCTTTTGCATCTATAGTTTTCTTTTGCAAGTGTTCTTTCAGTAATCTAATAATCTAGCTATCACAATAGAGATCCAACTTGTCACTACCCTTCAATCGATAACCAAGAACCATTACTCTATCAAAATCATGCCAGACTCTATCAACAAGCCAACCACCTCAACCACTCATCTGATCAATATTCTACAAGCTAAGTATTTATTTTTCATTATTTAATTACTTTATTTGTATTTTATAATTAGCCTAACATTAACCCATCTCTCGAAAGCCAACTTTGTGATCCCATCAATCATCCATTTATTACCTACATCCAACACATAATAACCATTGATGGCTATCTCAATCATCGATAGTCTATCCAACTATTGATGATCACCTTGACCACTAATGGTCACCTTAATTGTCGATGGTCACCTAAACCACTGATGGTCACTATGATAAGAAATAACAATAAGTTATTTTCACCTTCTCACCCCCAACCAAATCTAATTTTATATGTCTCTACCTATTCACAGACCCCTATCCTATTTTATGAAGTACATGTGACCTATTTAGCACTAATATTGACTTGTTTATCACTATATTAGTCATTTCTAGTCTATTTCTTTAGAAAATGTTTCTTGTGTTCAATTTCATTACATTTTGATTATTGATGCAAGTACTTTATAATTCTATTTATAAACTTAATTTTTTAAAACATGTGGATTAACAACCCCTAAAGAATCTCTTACTTTTAGAATCTAGTTAGTGCTAAGCAATCCACTCAACTATCTATCTAACCAACCATTTGATTTAATGTTATCTTATTTTCAGGTCATCCTCCCAATCTAAAGAGGATCTCTTCACAATCATCTAATTCAATGTGTGCACAACCAAATAGTTTTTCCAACCATGACCATATTTAGTTTCCTCTTCTTCCTTTCTTGAAATATAAGATAAAATTCACTGAAATAACCACCACTAATTATGTAGTGGTTACATAACCACTTATGATAGTTACATAACCACCTAAGGTGGTTTCATAATCATTGCCTACACAAGGTGTTGTCTACATTAAATAGAAATTAAAAACCCCCTTAGGTTTGTTTGGAGCTAAAGAAAAATGGAAAATAGATGACTCAAGATCTCTTCTATATATAAAGTACCTATATTCATTGGAGTAGAGCTCAAGAGTAGGATTATATCCCTTACATCATGGTATTACTTATAGAAGATGAGCTGGTGATTCTAGATCAGCCTAAGATTCTTTGAGTCACACAAGTAAGGGTAGTCCATACCTTGAGTTAGCTACATGTTACTTGATCACCTATTAATACCCAAATAAAAACACATTCATATTACATTAGGCCTCAATAGAGTTGACTATCATTCTTATTAACATGTACATGATCACTAGTCTATGAATGATAGTCTAGTTAGTGTCCCTCAAGGAGGCCACAAGTAGGGTCAAGGTGGTGGGTTGGGTTGAGAATTTTGATGATGTTGGTGCATTTGGCATGGTTGAGAAGTGTGTAGTAAGGGTTTTTAGGATTGATGGATCAAAGATCCAATATATATATATATAATTCTTATTGGTATCTTTACCACTTAATTATTATGGGACAAGAATACTAATAGGTTACTTTATATCTAGTCCCCAATCACCCATTAGATTAAGGGGAGTAGAGATCAGGTTTTTTAGGGCCAGGAGATCTTAGATTTTACCTATACAAACTTTTAACTTATGGTTAAATTGGGATCACTTTATATTATTGGCCCCATTATCCTCATGAGATAGATATATCAGTGGATGATCCCCTACTAGATGGGAGTGGCTATTGGAAATATAGGGGCCATAATGAAGTCAAAATGGATAAATGTGGCATCATTCTTAGCTCTTACTCAAGTAGTTAGAACCTTGACAATGATAGACTTGAAATCCCTACCCTACTAGGGCATGGTGGGATTGAGGGATGGGGAGTTCATCTACCTCACAATGGTCACTAGGGCCATCCTAGTATGAGATAGACTATTATAATTTGAGGTAAACCTAGTGGATAGGGTGCCTCAATAATTTAGCATGATCTATGTGGGTAGCCTCCCCATAACAATAGTGGTGTACAAAGGCATACAAAAGGTTTGGATAGGGATATTGGGGAAGTTATCATGTAACCCAATCATACAATGGGTTCCCATCACTTGATTGGTTTAATTAGGAGTTGCATAGGGGAACAAACTTTGATAGGATAATAGTAGGTGGTTACCCTACCACCACTACCACAATACAATCCATCATAGCAATAGTATTACATAGGTGGAGATGGTGAGGGTATAGAGTACATTGAGGTGCATAAGGACCTTAATGTTAATGAGGAACAGGATAATGATTGTAAATCAAACCCAAATTCACATGAGGATGACCTAAGTAAACTATTAATTCACTTATTTTGGATTATTAATTATATTTTAATTTCTAGATCAATTATTTAGTTGACTTACTAAGATATGACTAGATATAACATCAATTATTCTACTTTGTGATTGTAGATACCTCAACCAGATAGAGGACCATGATTAGGGACACTTTGATCAACCTTTTTTAGCTAGGCATTGTTATGACTAGATATGAGTTGTTAGAAAATCCCATATTACTTATCAGGATAGGTCCACACATTGATGTCTTCTATATATCCTACCATGAATCCATAATATTTAATAGAATGAGAGTGGATAAAAGTGATTTGTAGGTGATATATAAGAGAGAAGGGTCCTAAGTGGATGCACTAATAGCTAGATGAGGGTAGGCTTCTTCTAGATAATAGACAAGAGACAAGACCTTGAAAGGAGGTGCCAACAAGAGCCCTTAGGCTTGAGACATAGTTTATTAGGGTGTTTCTAGTAGGATACACCATATGATACATATCCCCTATCATTATACTACATCAGTACCCTCTCAAAGGATGAGGATGAGATCTTGAGCTATTTTACATATTGTACACTCTCCTTTTCTTTTTGAGATCTTGAGACACATTGTCCCTATAAATAGGTGATTTTACTAGATACTCTTATAAAAAATTGATAGTTATTGATATATGTGGAGATATTCTATTTTACCTCTCAGTGAATTATCATGATGTGTTATGGGCCTTGATTTCCATGTTTAATTCTTAGTTTATTCAATTTAGATCACTAGGCATGTGATGATATACCATGTATCTCTATGTTTTTAATAAAATGATATGGATAATGATTATATATGCAAAAATAAAATGTATTCAAATGATTTAATATGGTGGATATCTATGAAAATACACATGAGATAACAAATGTTTTGTAGGTGATGACCCACTTAATTTTTTACACATAATGTATGACTTATAATTTTTAATAAGGAATGAAAATAGAGATATGATAAATGTGAGATGATAATAAATGAAAACCATGAATCAAAATTTCATAGGGAAAAGGAATATGACCTAATATTTAATAGAAAATGGGGAATGTACTTCTTGATATACTTAAAAAATACTAACTTTATTGGCTTAATCTAGAGATAAATAGCCCTGACAAAATTGGTAAGTGGGAAAAAGCTACCTTTTTAGCATAGGCATGTAGATAGGATTTTTAAAGAATGTTTCTTTAGACACTTTTTGATTTAATATTATTTATACATTTATATTTTACTTTTCTTTGTGACCCCCTAACCTTAGTTTCATGTGACTAAGAATACATATAGGCTCATCATCAAAGACTAGATATAAGTGAGTAAGGGGCACATCTCCCTAATTATAACCCCATATAACTAATAAGATTTTAAGGCTCAAAACTAAAGGTTAATAAGGGAAAGAGACATTGAATTTAATTTCTATGTTACATAAGCTTTTGATAAAAGTGCCTTTCTATTTGTAAATCCATTTCCCCCAAATTATTTCCCCACACAACCAATAAGATGTGAGGGCTCATCACCAAAGACCAAGATAGGTGAGTAAAGTTACCTTTTTTATCATGCTAGTGTTCTACTTTATAAGGCACCATAAGATGAGAATCTGTCATGGACAAGCTTTTATATTAGGCTATAGGCTAGCCTTTTCTAAGTTTTGTAAGAAGATATAGGGAAAAGAGGTGTACTTTGCTAAGAACCAATGTAATTCTGATTTTGATGGCCTTTTCTATGGGATAATAGGGTAGTGTAAAAAATGGAATGATATGATATGATCCATTCTAAAAGTTTCATGTTATTTGAGATAACAACTAAATAATCACCAAGCACAATATATGATATGAAAATTAACACATAAAATATGAAAAATGCAATGCAATGAATGAAATGTGATATGTAAGAACTAAATATGAAAAAAAAAAAATTAGGTGAAAAGAGGTCACAAATTCATCAAAATCCTTATCTTCTAGAGGGCACAACCATTAGGATTGTTATTGAAATTTTTAGTCACTAGGTAAGGGACTAACTAGTTAGGTTTAAACTTTTGACCATCTCCTTTATTCTTATCAATGTAGTTGTCAATCCTAAAGACAAGGTATCACACATGTATATGATACTCAAGGAATTTTTTATTTTATTGTATACCTATGTGATCTACATACATGACATGTTTTTTTGTAGTAGTGATTCAACATTCATATAAGGTCTCAAGTTCAACTAGTCATGTGTTCTTTATTCCTCATGGTTAAAGATATCTTGGAGACACACACGAAGGCTAGGTATCTCATCCTAAATAGGTAAAATAACTTTAGATATAAACACAATGGAATACAAGGTTGCCTACATGGGTGTTTCAATGTTGGTTTATAGTCCCAAAGTGCTAGATAAATTTGAAAGTGCCAATTTCATTTAGAATTTTTGACTACTTTGATGAAGATCAACTTTAGGATTTTATTAGTGGCTTCATCTTAATTGTCAAACATTAGATAATACAAGGAGGATGTGTGATGTGATATGGAAAATTTATTACATAATTCATGTGCCTTAGGGTTCTTAAAAGGGCGATCCATAATATATTATGATAATTTATGGAACTTTAAATCGATAGATGATCTAGTTCAAAATAAATTTTACAATGACTAAAATAGAATTAGTTGTAAGAGGAATTTCTTCCACACACTTAGTGAATTATTAAGTCATCATGATAATTAAATGGTGACCACATGATGATGAGGGGGAAAATATTACCTATGAAATCTGGACCTTAAGTGGAAAAGGGCTAAGACATAACAATGGGATATAAATCCAAGGAAGAATGTGGATCTCTTTAGATAAGTGTTGGCACTTATCAAATTTCCTAAAATATTTGATAGAATCATGTTCAAGAGTGGGCCATAAATATCCCATTATATGTATTTTTTGAGTGGTCATATGGCCACTAAAGTGACTGATGCAAACCCCATTGTGAAAATGGAAGAGGACCCTTTTTGACTTCTCTCAATCTAAAAATCTCAATAATATATTTTTGAAGGCTTATGGACTGTATCATGATAGCAATGTCGTTCAAATCTTTCAAGTAATAGAGGAAAGCATAGCTTGGGGTCAGCCTCACTAAAATGGGGATTTTGTCCCAGGTCTTTTGAAACCTGGAATTCAAATCTTGCATGAATTCATGTGGAGCTCTTTTCATGGTGGCTAATTTCTCAACAAGAGAGATATGGTCACTCTTCTCCCCGAATCTGTTTGTCAAGAGAGTGCCTAATTCATTCCATGTGTCAACTGAATTCATAGGCAAAGTTCCATACCAGTCCAACCTCATCTAAATTTACATACTTTGAAGTGATAACATGAAGACTCCACATCCATTGAGATTTGGCCCCTTTAGGATAGGTATGGTCAATTAATTAATGAATGATTTGGCATACCAAGGAGAAGAAATAATAGCAGGTTTCTCTATGTAACAAATTAATTCATCATGAAAATTAGTATCAACAATATCACTAGCTTCAAAATGAGAGTTTGCGAACCAATAAATAATGATTCATCCCTTGATGAACTTCTAGGTGACATACAAAATTTTAAATTCACTCAATAACATGATAAAATTCCCAACGTTCCATGATAGGGTTGGTTAACTCAAGAAATTTTTTAAGTCTTGAGACATTAATATGACCCATGTTTTCTAAATAAGCATGTAGTGCTTTATTAATTTTGTCATGAAAATTATAACTAAACACTCTTTCTCTCCATGCATGTAGCATGTTTCACAATCCATGAAAGTGAAACTAAGAATTAGATGGCATGATCCTTTCCATCATCATCCTCTTGGGAAAACATGCAAGAAAGACACACCTCTATTATGCTAATATAAATTATGAGGGGCTTGTTAGATTTGGGTGCCATGAGCATCATAAGAGACATAAAGAAGCATTTTATTTCCTTGAATACATCCTATAAATTGATTTTCTAAGTCAAAACACTTGATTTCTTAAGTAAATTATTGATTGCATTAACTACATAGGTAACATCCAGTATTAATCATTGAATGACCCCCAACTTCCCTAGGAATAATCTAATCACTGATTCATCACTAGGGAATCATGTATACAATTATGTGAATTTTGGTGGGATGAATGTCAATTCCAAATTGGCAGATAATGTAACTAAGGTGTTTTCTACCTGTGACTCCAAATACACACTTCTCAAGATTGATAGTAATGTTGTATTCAATTAAACATGCGAGGATCATGCATAACACTCCTATATGGTCAATCCTTTGCTTTTATTTTCCTAGAAGATCATATATGTATACCTTTAATATCTTATGAATAATATCATGAAAAATATGATTCATGGCCCTATGATATGTTTCCCCAACATTTTTAAGGATAAAAGGCATGATTACATAACAAAATGTCCCCTATGGTGTGGTGAAGGAGGTTTTAATTTGATCTTTATCAAAGATGCATATTTTATTATATCTAGAGAAATAATCCATGAGGGATAATAACTCATAACCAACCGTATCATCAACTATAGCATCCATGGATGGAAGAGGAAAATTATCTTTAAGGCATGCTTTGTTAATATCATGAAATTTAATTCACATCCTAATTTTACTTTAATTTTTTAGAATGGGGATAATTTTGGACATCCATTTGGAATAATAAATATGTTATATCAACCCAAATTTGAGTAGATTAATGACTTCTTAAAATTTTACCATTAATGCCACTTTTTATTTGATTGGCCTGACCTTCTATTTTACTAGCTTTGTGTTAGGAATTGTGACCCAAATTATGGACAACCACCTCTATCTTTGATTCCTACCATATCCACTTAGGATAAGGAGAATGACTTAGAAAAATTAGTGAGTAATCGATTTTGGTCTTCCACTTCTTGTGATGAAAATGAAGACCCAAGCTTGAGGAATCTATAACTCTCTATAGTTCTTATTTTATATCAATAGTATCATCAATTAGGGAATCATTCCCATCCTTGAATTGATCAATATTATATGGGAGGTCAATATCCTCACCTTTTTATATTAAAAACATCAAAATCTAAATAATTTTCAACCTTACAATAAGAATCATAAAAATTACCCCAAGGGTAGACATACAATATCAAGTGAGAGCAAAACTTCTCTTCTGGTGAAAATATGATAGGTAGTCATAAGTAATAAGGAACTCTAATATAGATTTGTCATTTTTAGTTAGATCAAGGTCTAGTAGGCTATTATCCCTCCTTATACAATAAAAGGTTTGGTTATTAGGTGTTTTCTACATGAGGGGTTCTATTCTAACAACCATGATGAAATTTGAATCAAGTATCACTAGATGGGGACCAAAAAAATAAGAGGAAACAATTATAGAATCAATAATTTGGTTGTTTTATCTTGGTACTACTTCTTTGGAAATAAAATTAGAATCCTTTCTAACATCTTACATAGTGACCTTGTAAACTTGATGATGTTTGGATTTAGTTTGATATATTTATGAGACTTGATTATTTACTAGATGTGAATCACCTTGGATTTTTAAGTTTTGAATTCCTAACCATTTAGTGATGCACATCCCAAGAAATAAGGCTTCATACTCAACCACATTGTTGGTGCACTTAAATTCATGACCCTTCCTTCTAGGGAGATCAATATCACACTTGGTCTTACACCAAAATGGAATTTGGCCTGATCATAGAAAACTGCACTTGACTATGTGTGAAGGAATAATCATCTCTATGGAGAGCTTCCTAGTCCTCTGATATCTTAACCATTTCAATTTCAATTATATGAGCTAACCCCTCATTCAGTTCATGGTCTTTATACTTAGATAGATGGTAACTTCCAACACCTTTTGGGTCAAACAAGAGAACAAGTGGTGCATCATTTTACAAGATATAAATAATATTATCCATCAACATATTCAAGACTACTAGTTATAATTTTCATAAACCACTGATGTTTTCCATAGTTACTACCTCTTTTTCATCTAGTTTATCTTTTAGTAAGGCTTGAGATATCTCTACCTATTTCTTCAAGACAACCACTTAGGACTTATAGTATTTGAAATGTCAACCAATTGTGGGGGTTTTATAATCTATTGGTAGGCAAGTGGTAGTCAATGTGAAATTGTAGTTTCTTACACACTATTGTTTGAGGAATGCCAAAAGTTTTGAGATCCCCTTGCACCATTAAAACCTTAACTAGATGGAATAACATGTTTTTTGGAACAAGGTTGAAGGGATAAATTCCATCCTATGAATATAGGGTCTTCCCAAGATCATGTTATAATTTGTGTCTTTGTCAATCATATAAAATTATGCTAACATAGTGTTGGGACCGAGAGTGATTAAAAGCACAATGGTTCCTATAGATTTGGATTTAAGGCTATTGTAGCCTCATAGGATATTGTGATTTGTGGAATAATTGGTTTCTATGTAATCAATTTTTTGTAAGAAAGTGAAGGGGACAATTTTTTAGCTACTATATCATCAATCATGGCTCTATTTATGTAGTTATTGTAGATCCATATTTCAAAAAAAAGGTTATCTCCCCCTCCTTTCCATTTGAGAATCAAGAGGGAGACTACTAATGTCAAATAATCATCTAACATCACATGAAACTTTCCTAAGTGGAAACATATTTATATCAATATGATTGATCTATCCTATGGTGAGGGAGTTACGTTAGATAAATTCCCCAATCTTAAAGCATTGATTAATGCCAAATTATGGGTAGGTAAGTTATTAATAAATTCAATAAAGGAAATGTGGGAGAATGTTTTTATAAGATATAAGATCAAATCATAATTCCCCATAGGATTAGGGATGGTATTATTATCCATAATGTTTAAAGGATGAGGAGTCGTAGGATGATACTCCCCAATGTGAGTAATTACAATTGATTCCTCTTTGACTTACAACTCTATAACGCCTACCATTATTAATTTACCTTTGAATCCCAACTAGAGAGTGACATTAGTAATGGTATTTCCATAAGTGGAAGCCTCAACATCATTGGTACATGATTATGTAGGTTGATTATGTTAAATTGCTTGATTTTATAAGTTACACTAATTTTGATTCAGGGTAATTCATGCTTGATAGTTCATAAAAAGGGATCTAGTAAATATAGATATTTTAGTTCTAAGGAGTAATGAGACCATTCTAAATGGCTTGAGGATTTAGGCCTACTTTTCCATAATAACATGTCTATGAAATTTTTCCTCTGATCCTTAGGGAGCCTTTTAATGAACTTGTTATATTCCCTATAGTTTTGAGTATCAAAGTTGATAACTCAATGGAAGAGATAGTATATCTTGGGATAATATTCCCTAGGCCTCTAATTTTGTCCCCAATAATTAAACACTTGTTAATTATTCCTTTGATAAAGGGTTAGTTTTGAAACTGTAGAAATTCTCAACATGTTAAAACTAATTCTGATTTTGTTTTGATATTACATGTTGTAAGTTATAGGTTGGTTGAAGTCAAACACATGAACTATAGGTGGAAGTTTTAGGTTCTAAACACATACATTATTATTTTCATTGGTGTTTTTCATGGGTGGGGACTAAATATTATTCACTAAATATTGATTTTTTTCTTTGATCAGCCATGCCTTGCATGGTGGTGTTCCTATTTTAGTTAATGATTTTGGGGCCTTTATTATTGATATTTTTTTGGCTCATATTTTCAAATCCCCCATTATTTTTTTTCAGGGTGATAATGCACCCATTCGCCCCATATATTTCACAAACACTATTAATGGCCACTTGATCAATTTGTAAATCATTTTCAAGAGCTTATTCATAAGGTTGATAGGGGAACTTTTGGACATCTTCCCTTGTCTCCTTATTAAAGGAGTGAAATAAAAGGTCACATAATTCCCTCTAATACATGTGAAGTGTAATATCATATGTATATAGAACCTACCACCATCTCATGATCAAATGGGTAGTTGATTCATTGTGTTCTTATTTTATATGAAGTAATTATTGAATTTTGATCTTGATAGGCTTGTTTATATCAAAGTCCTTAATGTAATCAACCATAAATTATCTAAAGGAATGTATTGAACCATTAAAGAGGTGGTAATACCAATCAAGAGTGATTATTTCTAGGGATTTTTGTAAAATCTTACCAACAAACCCAGCAAAAAGTAAGAGTTCCCTAATAGCCATGGTGTAAACCTTGACATGTGCATTGGGATATGCATCCATTTAAACTTGATAAGGTTTGGTAGGGGATGTAGGATAAGAAATCCTTATATGTTAATATAAAAGGGTTACTTAAGATACATAACATAGTTTCTCATGTTTTTAAAAGTGGTTTTTGATGTGGTAAAATTGGAGTGGAAGGGTGGGATCACATAGGGGTTTCTTAGATAACCACTAGAATGAATGAAAGAAATTTAATAGGGTGAAGTGGAATAATATGGAAAATAGTTATCTAACTATGTAGACTTAGATAACATATGGAAGTAGGGAGGAATAATTTTGGATGCAAAAGGGTTGGTGGTTTGATTATTAGGGTCATACATGGTTTTCACATATCTTGAGGGGATTTAGGCTGGCACATGGCTAGTTTATGGAGAAAATGTGTACATGGGATGTATGTAAATCAAAAGGGTAAAGAGTGGTGGATTATTGGTCACCACATTGGTTTACATGGGTTGAGTGTAAGTGAATATGCCTCCAATCAGGGTCTGGGTAGGATCTTAGTAGTGTGGATTAATTTTAAGGTTTGGGTTAAGGACTCCATGAGTAATAATGTCCATAAATGGCTAGATAGAGGCATAACTCAATGGTGGCATATGCTCTTGTTGTGGTGGGAGCATGTAAGCTTGTTGTTGCAATGGTTGAAAACTATTGTTTAGATGGGAACATAAGAGGAATGAATTTGGGTAGGAGGATTAGGGTTCACTCCTTGACTTAGATATTATTAGTTATTCTCTAAATCATGAATGTGACCCACCAAGGAATTAATGATTTTATTTGAGGTAGTGGTAGTGTTAGGTTTGGGATACTGCTACACATAAGGGGTAGAGGTGAGATATTGGTTAGTGTGAAGATATTGATTTCTAGTGGGATCCTTAGTGGTAGTGGTTATGGTTTTCATTGGTGGGTTAGTGGTTTTTTTATTCCCACTATAGGTATGTGTAGATGTTTTTTTGTGATTAACCTTGTCCTGAAATAATATATCCTACCTATATATTGTTCATATCTAATAGAGATTTTTTCATTTAGGTTATGTATGGTAATAAATAGTCTAATAGCCATGCAAAGAGTGGTTTCGCTCCCTCTAGTGAGATTCATAGTACTAGAGTTGATATGATTTATAAAAAATTTAGATATGTCCCACACCTCATGAATAAAGACTACATTCATGTTTGAGTATTGGGGAGAGAATAATCATATAATTGATAATATACATTGGTGTTAAAATTTAAGATTGTTCCAACTTATCAAAGATGTATCAACAGGGTTAAGGTGGGTTCTTTTATATCCCTCCAAGCTAGTAGCCACCTATGTCTTGTCCAAACATATTTTTGGGGTATATGGATACTTGTAGAATAAATAGAAGGAGGGAGGAAAATGGAGA
Organism: Torreya grandis; assembly: GCA_037957365.1. Taxonomy (NCBI): domain Eukaryota; kingdom Viridiplantae; phylum Streptophyta; class Pinopsida; order Cupressales; family Taxaceae; genus Torreya; species Torreya grandis. Next base: position 79,508 of record JARHVA010004203.1, read on the forward strand.
ATGGAGAAAGAATAAGAAGAAGAAAATTAAAACTCAAAATATTAAAGTATTTCACATAGGTTTCACCAATACGTGTGTATGTGAAAAACAAGCCAAAATGTGCACTTGACTTCTCAGGGTATGGCTAAGACAATTGACATAATGGATGGATGATAGGTAGAACTAAGGATTGGGATGGTTATTCAATGGAATGTGATTTAGAATGATGAGGTGAAATCGATGATATTGATGTAACCAAAATAGTTATACTACATAAGTTTTCTCCATGTAAAACATCTAATTTAATAGAAACATAACTCCAAAGTTCCTCGATATTAGTGAGTATGAGGAGGCAAAGCTTCTGATTAATACTTGGAATGTCAAGGTGGGTATAGTTTGGTTAAATGAATTAGGAAATATGGTTAGATATTTTTGGATGAACATGTCATTTCAATATCATACACAAATGTGAATGATATATTATGAGGCTAGTCCTAAAGATATAAAATGGGGGATGAAAGTGATTACGTGATAATGACATCGTACTATCGGTCTTAGTTTTGGGGAAGGGAGATTATGGGGGAATCAAGGATCTGATCCTACTATTTTAAATAATTTATATAGTCTATCATGATGTGTATATTTTTTTTTTTAATTTAAAAACTCTCTATTGACTTCGATTCTAATGTGAAACTAGATGTTGGTGTCAGGACCTAGGGCTTGAACTCTAGGAATATACCTACTCTGTGAGGTGTGGACATTCAAGAAGTGTCATCCAAGAGGATAGCTATGTTAGTGTTTAATCATAAGATATTTTTTTAATGTTTTGTATGGGATGACTTATTATTCTATGAGAATCAAGGTTTTAAAATGTTTTTTTCTTATTTTGGATAAGAATTCAATTATCAATTTATTTTTGGTTTTGTATAATGTTTGATTGAAAGGAAAGTTAACTACTTGTTAAAAGTAAATAAATGAAATTAAATAAATATTAATATATATTATTAAATTAAATAATTATTATTATTTTATATTTTTAAATTCATCTTTCATTCATGCAATACTAGAAAGAAAAATCTAAGTTAATAATGCACATGTTGATTTTTAGCTTTTCTAGGTATAAACTAAATAAAATAGTTTTTTCTATTTTCAAGTTATATATGAATGACTATATTATGAAAAATAAAATTTTGTAATATTCAATTAAATACAAAATTATATGTATATCCTAAGTAATAATACTATCAAGTATATAAATATTATTTTGCTTATGCAAGCTAGAACTAGATTTTGGTGTTTCTAGATGGGTGCACACTAAGTTTGATTGATTTGTAACAAATTAAAGTGAATATTTAATTTATTATTTTATGATTTTATAAACTTATAAAAAAATCCTTTTTAAATTATTCAAACAAGGAAAATCAATATCAAGACAATACCTTTTACTCTTCTAGGTTTGAGTAGATTTTTTTACTTATTAGTGTGCTTATTTTTGCATGAACACGAGCATGTTTTAAATTAAGAATTGATTGGTTTTAAAGCTGAAATATTTTTTTTCTAATAGATACTTAGGTTTTGAAATAATTTTAAATGTTTATTAGATATTGAATATCAAAATAGAATAGATCTAGGTAGTAACTAATTAGCAAAGAACATAGATCAAAGGTTGGCATAACATATAATGTGAAAAAACTCAGAGAGTTAAAAAATCATGGTTGATATATTCAATATTGGAAAACTATAAATTAATACATAAATCCTTATCTTCTCACTTCTTCTCTGTCTTATCTTCACAAAATTCTCAGAATAATATTTTTCACATACAAATATCTCAGTGTCACAATAATAAGAATCACTTTGTGTTCTATGAATTGTGAATGATTTACCAAAGGGATAAAACCCTTTTTATATTGGGGTGTGGAGGCGGAACATTGTAACCAATCAGTCTAACCACTCCCCAAGAGTAATTAAAATAATGATAATAAACAAAAACTTTTTAATATTTATTTACACAATGTTTTTAACCCCTATTAATAAATAATAAAACATTATTATTTAATTAACATACATATGCTAAGGGTCCATAAATGAAACCACTTAGACATTAAATTTTATAACACTTTCCCTTAATTCTAAGTGGGAATACCTTTCATAGTCACCATAATAAATGAATTATACTCCATGAATTAACTATAATGATTTTGGGGGGCATGTAATATTTGAAGGATTTAAAAACCTTCATCATGTCAATATCATCTTTTGAAACAAAAGAAATTATAATTCATAAATTAGTTAAATTAATTTTAGGTTAGAATTATTATGAGAATACATTTCATATTTTCTCATGAATAATCAACCAATCACTTTTGGATCCTTTGATAACACAAGGACCTCCATTAAAAAATATGCTTATAAGTATTGGGTACACTATAAACTCAAAAATTTAAAATTTTACCAAAATCAAATACAATGATTTACAATGATAATAAGAAGGAAACACACAACCATTATGAAGTGATATTTTCATGCACACTCCCCCTTAATATAAATTTTGAAATGCCCAGCATTATATGAAACTGACAAAACTTGGTAGTACCAAATAGTTTTGTGAAGATGTCATCTACTTGTTCATCTATAGGACAAATATGTAGATAAATATCACCATTGAGAGATTTCTCTCAAATAAAATACACATGAATTTAAATATACTTAGTTCATTGATTTTGCACTAAATTTTTCACTAGAGTTATATAAATTTTATTATTACATAAAAGGGTGGTATTGTGATAAACATACAAATAAAGTTCTCCTAATAACCTTCATAACCACATGAATTTGTTATTAGTTTCCATAGCACCTCTATACTTTTTTTTTTGTAGAATATATAGAAACAAACTGTTGATTTTTACTGCTCCAAGTGATAACACTTTCACCAAACATAAACACATATCAAGAAGTAGATTTGTGATCTATAGTATCACTAGTATGGTCAAAATCACAATAACCATATAAATTACCATTATCAATGGAAGAATAAAATAAATTAAAATTTGTAGTTCCTTTGATATAATGAAATTTTCATTTTGTTAATTTTCAATGATCCAAATATGGATCCTGAATGAATCTAGAAACAACACCAATAACATATGAAATATATGGCCTAGTAATGGTTAGATAAATCAAACTACCAAAAAGTTATCTATAAAGTGTGGGGTTAGATTTGTCACACGTAAATTTTGAATCAAGATTAACACCAAATTAAATAGGATTAGATGTAGGCTTACATTCAAACATATTAAACTTAATAAGAAGATTATGTGCATACTAAGATTGCGATATAACAATTAAAAAATTTATCCTGAAATATAGGCATTCCTAAAAATGATGAAGAATGCCTAGAATAATTATTTCAAAAGTTTGAATTAGTTTACTTTTATATTAAAAATTAAATTAATTAGATTATAATTAATAAAGTCGTAAACATATAATATAGTTAAAATTAAATGACCATTTTTAATTTTAATAGATAGATCATTATCAAAATAATAATTAGAGAAATCTAATTCCTAATTCATTAAAATAACTAGTGATTTTAGAATACAAAGCTCAAGGATATTATTTTAAAAAATAAATTGATTTATTTAACTTACAAAGATAATGATCTTTATTAGGATTAGTAAAATATTTAGTCTGAGTCACATAGATTTCCTGTTCTAAATCACCATTTAAGAAGGCATTTTTTACATCTATTTGGCGTATAATCTAACCATTTTTAATTACAAAAATAATAAATAATCTAATAGTACTCTTTTTTTATAGATTTAAAGTTTCAATATAGTCAATCTTAGATTTTTTTTTAAAACCACAAGCAACTAATATTTCTTTAAATTTTTCAATTTTACCAATTGAATTATATTTTATTTTATAAATCCAACTACAACCAAAAATATGCTTTGTAGGCAAAAACAAGACAAAATCCCAAGTCTAATTTCTAATTAAGGTATTATGCTTAGCTTGAATATAAACATTTTATATATCATCTTGAATATCTTCCTTAAAATACTGAGGTTAACATTCATACATAATCATTAAAGCATGATAAAAATGTTTACTCTCAGTCAAATTATAAAAAAATATCAATACTAGAAGACTGGATTAATGATTTTATCCATTTAGGTCTTTTAGATTGAACATAAAATTTATAAGGTTCCTTAGACTCTAAGTTATCCAAACTTGGATCAACTTCCTTTAAGGAATATATTTCTTCAAAAGGAGAAACATGAAAGTCAAGTTCATCAAAATAATAATATTGAGGAGGTTCTAAATAAGGTTCACAAAAATATTTTTCAAGGATAAGAACATTTTTATCCTCAATGATTTATATTTTAGATGGATCATACACTCTTAATACTTTATTTTTACTTCCATAACCTATGAAAATTCAAGAATAGGAGGTAGGGTCAATTTTATTTCTTTTTACTTTAGGAAAAATGAATGGAAGCTAGACTACCAAATATCCGAAGATCAACCACATTGGATTTCTTATTAGACCATATTTATAAAAAAGTATAAAGATGCAAGGATTTAGTATGGAATTTATTTATAATATGCGTAACATTATTTATGACTTCGAACCACAAGAATTTAGGAACATTTACATAATGCAACATCATTCTAACCATTTCAATCATGGTGCATTTTTTCCTTTTTGTAATACCATTTTGTTATGAGAAATATGGAGTTGTTAATTCCTTTTGAATACCATAACTAATTCACAAATAATTAAATTATTTAATAATATATTCACTAGCATTATTAGTTCTTAATATCTTAATATAAATATTATAAACATTTTTAACAAAAGTTTTTAATTCTTATTTATGCATTGGCTCTAATACCATGAAAGAATTTGAAATATGTATTAATATTGAATATCAACATAAGATAGATGTAGATAGTAATCAATTATCAAATAACATAGATTAAAGGTTGACACAACATATAATGTGGAAAACCTCTAAGAGGTAAAAACCATTGTTGATATATTTAATATTGAGAAACCAGAACCCAATACATAAATCCTTCTCTTCTCACTTATTTTATATATGATCTTCACAAAACTCTCTAAATAATATTTTCCACATAAATATATCTCAATTTCACAATCATAAGAATCACTTTGTGTTTTGTGAATTGAATGATTTATCAAAGGGGTAAAACCATTTTTATATTGGGGTGCGGAGATAGACCATTATAACTAATAGTTCCAACCACTTCTTAAGAACAATTAAAACAATAGTAATAAATAAAAAATTTATTATTTATTTATAGGAGGTTTTTAACCTATATTTTAATAAATAATAAAATATTATTATCTAATTAACTTATATACATTAAGGGTTCATAAAAGGCACCACTTAGACATTAAATGTTTTAACATAGTTTAAATAGAAATCTATATGGTTTGAAATAATCTACTATATGGATGTAAGCAGTAACGATACTAACTAATATTTTTGGTGTAAATATGAGAACAGAGAAGAATTATTTTTCCTATCTATTTTAATTTTAAAAATAGATAAATAATCTAATGTAATAAATGAAATTAAACTAATCCAATCTTCTAAATAAATAAATAAAAATAAAACTAGAAACCTCCAACCTAGTCAATAAGTAGACTAGCTCAAAGCAAGAGATGTATTTGTGATATGGTCCTCAATATTCAGACTCCTCCACTCAAAAAAATGACTATATCAACTTTCTGACCAAGGATAATGATAATATAACAATATCAAATAATAAAATGAAATGAACATAATTCCAAAAAAAAGAGAAGCTGACTATGGTTGGTTAGTGTACTAATTGCAAAGATCTAATTATGAATTCAATGACTTTCTTTGTTTGAAATTTTATAGTATAACACAAAAATGAACAAAGGTAAATCTCAATTTAAATTATAATCATGTTGTGGATATATAAAGTTTCAAAATTCAACCTCCAATCAAGATTTCATATCCAAAATTCATCTAAAATTAAGATACTTATAGTAGAAGCATGGAGCTTACAAGGGGAGTTTAATTGTTTGTTAACTAAAATTTAAACTTATCAAATATGGGGAGTGATAAAAATAATATTGATATTGAATTGGGTGGTCATGAGTCAGACTCAAGGCAAAAAAGGGTAATATACATGAAAAAAAACATGTATATGTGTGAAAATCTCAAGTTCTAGAGGCTAAACTAGCAGATGAGTAAGTGATGATGGAACCACCCTTATTTGTAAGGGGATGTTACGTAACTACTACTCTATGTGATATGAACTCCCTATAGGATGATGAAACTACCTTATAGTAATACACGACCACCATATTGATGACAGTTTTGTCTCGATGGTTTATGAAACCTCCATGACAATTATGTTACATGGAGGGATAATTTCATTCTATAAAGAGGATTTTTAAACAAGTCAAAAAAGGTTGTAAAAGCTTTAAAATATATATATTCTAAGTGTTTAAATAAATAGATAGGGATAAATAAGGTCTAGGATGTTAGATAGAACCCACATTGAGTGTAAAGTAGGAGATAATTGCATCATCATTGGGCATTATACTAAAATTATTACACTATGCAAATTTTGGGTGCTTACAATAACCTCACCTCTTTCTTATATCTACTATAAAAAATAAAAGGAAAATAGTTTCTTTTTATCCTTGAGTACATGTTATTTAAAAATGTTTTATTTTTTTAATAAAAAATATAATTGTAATGTACTCCACCATTTTTCATAAACTTTATATATAATCCTTTGTTATGCCACTCCATGTAATTTTCCACTTGGGTGCTAACCCTGATTAATTTGTTTTCTTTAAATGTGTGTCATTTTTTAATTACTAATATCTCTCAAATATGTACTTAAATAATTAGTCAATAGGTGTTTTAAGTATGAACTACATTAAGCCATGTATGCTAATATTAAATGTCAATAACTTATTAAAAATTTATATTGTGATTGAATTACTACACACTTAAATTTACATATAATATTGGAAAATAAAATTAAAAATTTGATAATTATTAAACTTATATTATATAAATTTAACATAGAATCAACTCATTTATGTTTAGAATATTACATTTGTACTAAAAAAATCTATCAAAAATAAATATCCAATATATTATTTATATAATATAGTATCTCTATTATTTCTTCATAGCTTTATCCTATACTTATTTCCCCTTATATAAAACATGTTTAATTCATGGTCTTATTTAAATTTGTTTAGCATCTTGGAAAGATAATACAAAATGATGATGGTGAATAGTTTTTTATTGAAGGTGACTTGTCAATCAAATCTATCAAATTAATTTTGCATTTTATGTAAAATGGATGATAAATTACAACTTCAGTGTGCAAAGGCTTTATCCTGAGGGTTCACCCTCTATCAACCATATTATCAATTACTAATATGTATATTTCATGAGACTAATTTTTTAAATGACCTTCACATTAAAGTTTCCACCAAATATGAGCTTATACTCAAACATATTAAAGGTGCATACCTTATGGGGGATTAATATTTTCAATATTTGTGCATGATTTCCATAGAATTTATGGATAGCTTTTATATCTTTGACATTACACTTACCAAAAATCTAAATGATGAAAAATATGTTGTAATAATTATCAATACCATACATACATCACACATGTCCATGGATAAATCATAAAACTCCTAGACTAGTGTACTCTTAAACTTCCTTCAAAACTTTTAATTGATCAAAAAATGAAAACTAATGTTTTACTAATATTCCTATAGATATTTATCAAATGATTCCCATACCAATTCATAATAAAACTAGTCAACATACAAATGTCAATGTATTTCATGAAGTGTATGACAATAAGAAGGGTTTCTATATAATTACTATTCATTGGCATGTTGATGTACATGACACTATAAGAACGTCATCCCAAGTTGTAATTTTATAAGGTTAATTTATGTAATTTTTAGTATTTGATTTACAAATATTTTTAATTGGTTAAGATATTTTTGCTACTCCAAATTATAACTTTGAAATGTATATGGTATCTTTGTGAAGCTCACAATTTTTTTTATTATATTAACATATAAATTTTGTGAATATACATTTCAATTTTAATAGCTTTTGAAATTATATACTAGAAAAAAAATTGAACTTTTTCACTAAAACTAATATTGTGTGATGATCTTAAACAAAGAATTTAAGTTACTTTATTACTTTGAGAAATAATTTTGTTAATTGACTACTTACATTAATAATTAATTAATCATTACTTGATAAATTTAAAATAATTAAACTAATTAATTTTAATTAATTAAACACTATAATATTTTACTTCTTAAACATCAACTATTAAAATGTTCATCACTCAAATATTTTTGAAAAAAATGTCTAGATTATAATTAATATGGACTCATTCTAATTTAATTGGATAGATATGGTTTGTTTATAATTAGTCTAACTTATTTATAATAAAGTTAAATTTATTATTTTTTTAGAATTTAGATTAGTAATTATTCTAGATCATTCAAAATTTTCCAATCCTAAATCATTTTCAATCCAATATATGGGGAATGAATCTAAATATTTACATATTTAGTCCAATATGTGTGGAATGAATCCAAATATTTTACAAACTCTATCTAATTTATTTAGAATATAAAAGTTATTCTTGGTTTAAAATTTTTTTAAGTCCACTTAAGGGTTAATAAGTCCAAATTATTTGAAATATTCCTTAAGTGAAGAAAGTTAAAAGAAGGATTTTAGGGTAGATTAGTTACCTTAAACACACAATGAAGCTCAATTTCAAGTCAATAATTTATTTTTATAATTGAGGAATTTCAATGACACTTCAAAACTATGAGTTTCAATAAATCAATATCCCAAGGGTTTTTCAGAATGTTTTTTGAACAAAAATCCACTAAAAAATAATCCAATTGCAATGGTGTTAAGAAGTAAGAAGTTCACAAAAGTTTTAAAACCTCCATGACCCACTAAGGCATTTATAAAATAAGCATATATGAAGTATAGTTATCATAAATGTAATAACTTGAGGATTGTTTGTAAGGGAAGGATTGGGAATCAAAGGTGAATGAATGCAAGGTGGATGACTATAACCACCACATAGGGAATAATGAAACTAATTTGATGAAGGATTGTATAATATCAATTTAACAAGTAAGAACATATGGAATGGTATAATATGATGCACGTGGGAAAATGGTAATAGATAAGATTGGTATTTTAAAGTTGTGTGAGGTTCCATACTTTGGAAATCTATAAATGGTTTTCTTTTTACTTTTCCATGTTAATGAGGATAGTTTCTATTTTTGGGGTTTTGTTTGAAGTTTCACCTAAGAGAATATGTAGATACACATCTATACCATGCTCTAGAGAAGACATCAAAGTAGCACTATCTAATAAATAACAATTTAAAGGGTAGATAATTTACTAAAATAAAAAATTAAAAGTACACATTACCCACTAATAAAATTATTGTTCAGGCAACAAGGGTGGAAACATACCTAATCAACTCAAATCTATGTAGACCTGGAAGGTAGAATAACATCAATTATAAATATATGTACACTATCTAGTAGATTGAAAAATATAATTTTCAATTTAATATTTCAAAATATATTTGTGATGAAGTAATAGAGGGCATACAACATGAACATATAAATTGACACATTCACATGGGGTACTGTGTTCACTCTCTTAATGATTAATGATATTAACATTTCTAATGGATATGGTGAACATGTTTGGATTCACCAATTATGTGATGGATTTCATACAAAGAGATTCAAATCCATCTCTGCACTAGCCCATATAATAAAAAATATATAAGATTAAAATAGAAATATGAGCTGACAACATTATTTTAGATTTTTGGAAATGAATGGCACATCCCAAGAATATTACTAGAACTATGTAAGGATTACACCATTTTTTTGTAAAGAGGCACCATTCCCTTTCTAAGGTTTTCTTTGAGAAAAAAATTTTTGAGTCGCTCAAGAAGCCACATGGATTTTCTATGTACTATTGTAAAAGTGTTGTGTAAAGAATATCAAACATAATTAATAAAAATGTAAATGCCATGCATAGTGATAGTGATATTTTAACTCTTAGATCATTGCTTAGATATCCATAAAGAAAATTTTGGCCAATTTTGATAATGATTCAAATAGTGACTTGACTATTATTGATCCTTATATGACTTATAAATTTGTGTAAACTTTCACTAGTTGAAGCTAAATAATAATAAAAAGGGTATGTGTTAAGGATAGGAGAAAGAACAAGGACAAGAAAAAGTGGCCATATAAGGGAACCCTTGAGTCAAACTAGTAGTGGATGTAGACTTATTTACAAAATATAAGAATAAAAATATGGTGCAATAGGGTCATTTTGATGTTGATACATCATCAAGCGTAATGGCCAAAGTCAATAAACACACTTTCTATAGTAAGCCTAAAATTAAAGATTCAAAACACACTATATAAGATGAGGATGATGTGTCACTTCATAAGAAAATAAGAGTCATGCCCTAGACTGATGCACAAAAAAAGGTTCCTACCCACACATATATTCCACCACCAACTAAGAAATCCCTCTCCTCTCCAAGGCATCCCACATCATCTTCTTCTCCAAAACAATCAACATCTCCATCTACTTCTCAGTAGTCTATGAGATCTCCCCCAAAGAAATCCACCTAACCATGGAACCTACACCTCCACCATCTCATTATCATCCTAATCCATAAATGGATTAAAAAAAAAAGGAAAACTTTATATTCCTTCCAAAAAATGTGACCTAAGTGAAGGATAAAACACAATGTAGGGCTTAGAGATAAACCTTTTAGATAATATAATGCATGATTATAAGGAATTTGATTATAAAGGGGGTAAAAAAGACATTGTGTTAGAATATTATCCCATGAATTTATATAAGGACATAACAACATGATGAAACTTTGAACACAAAATAATTAGAGGCAATGATAAAGGAGTTAGGATTGAATAGACTAAAGGAATTCCATCCAAGTCACATTAAGGAAGAGGGAATAGATACATAATAGGAAGGAAGAGAATAATAAAAAGATGAAAATAAAGAGAGTGAAGGAGAATAATAAATGGGAGAGAAAGAGAGGAGGAATAATTAAGAGGGTAAGGAAAGGGTGTAAAATAATAAATAAGTGGAGTAGTGCACAATGAATAAGAATGTTAATTTTTTTTAATTTTGATTTAGGGGATGAAGAGCCTATAGATGGTGAATAAAGAACTAGTAATGGCCCATAAGGTATGAAAAACTTTAAATTTTGGTGATGGGTTATAATTAATCTTAATAAAAATATTTTAGAATAATTTAAATGATGATTACTTGTTCATGTGGGATAATATGCAAAAGGGTGACCAACACACCATGGATGGGGAGTATGCAATAGTACATATGGGTTCAAAAAATATATAAGTCCCAAATGGGGTGCATGTTGGTTAAAATGGTGTTTGAGGTTTCACACCAAAATATTATAAATATTATAGCCATAATAAGTTTCAAGAAGAAAATAAATTAAATTGATTGTGAATAGGTAAAATTAAAGCATAAGCTAACAATAATAGAATCAAAATTTCTACATCTTTTCCAATAAATAGTCACAAAACATCTAGATATTATGGTGGGGTTAATTTGGATGGATTGAATATATGGGAAAACTCACTTTTATAGTTGACCATTTTCTAAATAATAGTAATAAGGTCAAGCAAATAAAGGAGGACCAGAGCAAAAAGGTGAAGGAAATAATATAACTAAATGTAAAAATTCAAAATTTTGAGAAATTTTTCATTGAATTTAGGTTAAATAAGCCCTAGTCGGTGAGATATTTCAAAATTCCACATGAAAAATAATAGTAATAAATGTGTGGTTTCTCAATGATGAAATGAATAAGAAGGAAATTGAGGAAAAGGTCTTCCATGCCAAGGATTCAAATTAACAAATATTAATCCTCAAGGAAATGAATGAGCTAGAAAAACATGTTAAGGAAAAAATAAGGGAGCTAGAATAAATATTTAAAGTTCTTTAGCACAAGGTAATAGATGAAGAAAGAACATTACATGAAATATATTAGATAATAGGCCATGAGTTATATATAACACAATATAAATTTATATAAGAGTAAGAAAAATTATATGCACTTAGAAATGTAATTGTGGGCATGAGTATCAAAGCTCAAGTGATCCATGTTGCTTTACTGAGGTAGGAAAGTTTTGAAGGAGAAATCAAGAGAGATGGGCCTTAGGTTTTGAAAGAAGAAATAAAAATTGAGGGATTATTTGAGGGAGGAAAAATTAAGTAACTTTGGGGTGAAGTTGGATCCCAATTTCAGATAATTATATAAGCATGAACTTTTTAAGATCATATGACACAAAACATGCACACATTTTGAGGGAAACATGTAGAGTAAGAAGTCTAGATAGTCAAGGAACCAATTTTGACCAAGGATAGTGGTATAAAATGGCATGTGAGGATTAGGTGGCATGATATAACCAAGAAACCTGGGAGTGTTCAACTAGAGATTGACCAATTATGGAGATGTGCCAATGGTGGGGGATTGATTAAAATAGAACAAGGAGCAAAATGATTGGGAAGGAGGTTCCACAAACTATGAAGCATGACATAAGGAGTTATAGGCTAATATGGTAGAGAGAGTCTATATGATGGATCATTAAGAAAAATGGTTGTAATAAATTAACTTTAAGCTAATCTAGTTTATTATGTCACATGGATATGGTTTTATTATGACTAAGATATTTAATGTGAAGTAATTACAATTACTAGTTATAGAATTTTTTTGTACACCTTTTGAAGCACATATTAATGTAATGTAACTAAATGTGGTGATCAAACTCTTTAAGCCCACCTTATCTCATTATTTAAATGGAGTTATTAGTATTTTTAATTTATGTTGTTTCATTATTAAACTATTGGAATTTATATGATTCATGGTAAATATGTATGAGCAATGTACTACTTTATGGACTTAATGAGAAGACACACAAACTTTGTTAACTGATTATCTGCTTTAGTATCATATTTATGCATTGGGTTCAATATTAATTATAAGTTTTTCATGAATGTTTTTATGTATATAAATATCTTAGTACAATCTTGTGATTGAGACAAGTATTTATAAATGTACTGGGAATTAAAATATTGGTTGGCTCTCTTATTATACTAATTATCAAGGTATTGAGTGAATGTCATTTATTCATAACTGAACCAAGACTAGATACTCTATTTATGCCTCTAGTGAGGATGTTATTTATTAGTTTGATTTGTTGACATGGTTCATTTATAAGTGTTTAGGTATGCATATGGTAAAAAATCTAGGATGTGCATGCAAACACAAACACTCCAACACATCTAAAGTTATCTCTTTTTTTTAGTCTTGCTTGACTCCAAAATTTCATATGTATGTATCATTTCTAGTGGTATGGTATACGATGGATTTATTATGGTATAATCAAAATCATCTAGTTTTTCATTGTATCCATTAGTAGGTTATGTTACTTTATAATACTTGAAAGGTTGATTATCTGTAAGACGTGTACAAACATCCATTATGGATAAAATTTATGCACCGATGCAAAGTAGATGGTACAAATTCCATTTCATGTATCCATGGTTTACCTAATATTAGCTTATAATTAAAGTAATTTATCATAAAAATATACATAGTGGATAGCATCATAGATCCAACTATGATATTTAGAGTTATCATATCCCCTATTTTGGCCACTCTAAAAAATCATGCCTTGTAAAAACTCAAGTGTAGAATAGTTTTGAGATATAAATATTGTTTTGTATGCATAAATATATTTTTTTCATCTAAAAAATAATATGGTTGAAAGGGTAAAGTTTTTTCTCAAAACTTATCTCTTATTTAATTTAATTTAATTTTTTATACAAGTGCACTTTATGGTGAAAGCCTACTTTGGGTGTTGGTTTTGTCTTATGAATTTATATCAAATGTCAAAATTTGGTGCTAATTTTCTTATCATTGTTAATGTCTTTCACCTAATAATATAACACTCATAATGTTATAATTACCTTCATAAGTGAAGGATCACTACATGGTCATGGCTATTAACTTTAGAATATTGATGATTATTAGAAGTCTTTGAATTTTTTTAAAAGTGATTATTTTTTAATGAGAAGTTGACTTGAAAATAATAAAGCCCAGCCATTGATAAAGAATAAGGGAGGAGGATGTTAGGGTTTTGGAAAACATAGAAAAAAAATAGCATTGGGATGCCTTTATTCTTTTCTACAACCTACTAAATTTTTATGAGGATTTCCATTTTTTGTATGTTATTTTAAAGTGAATGGTATGGAATATATGGATAAAATAGGAATGAATGGAGGTTAAATGAACACTGATATATAGTGGTTGGAAGGAGATCATGGAATATCTAGAAGAAAGGGAGAATAAGGATCCATTAGGATGATTTCATCATAGGCATATGCATTTCATTATTTCCATTCAATATCTGAGTATGATAAGCAATAGACATTGATTTAGTTTCCCCCCATGAATATTTTTTAATAATACTAGAAAGGGGTCAAATAAAATCTAGTTTTATTTATATATTTATTCTAGTTGACCTAGATTATCTACACACACACACACACACACACACACACACACACACACACACACACATTTGTATAAATTTTTATGAGTATATGTAGATATAAACATAATAAATTATACACAAATATTTATTTCTAAAATGGGTTCTTATAGTTTCCCTTGGTCTATGCCATGGTAGACTCTTGTGGGATGTGTATATTTTTGAATGATTATTTTTATGGTAATTATTAAATTCTCTACCTCATTGATCAGTGGTTCTATTTTAAATGAATTGATGACTAGTTCTATTTCAAAATGCATTGATCACTAGTTCTATTTGGGATACATTGATCACTAGTTATATTTGAAATGCATTAATAGCTAGTTCTATTTTGAAATGCATTGATCACTAGTTCTATTTTAAATTCATTGATCTGGTGTTATATTTGAACTGCATTAATCACTAGTTATATTTGATATGAGTTGATATTTAGTTATATTTCAAAATGTATTGACAGTTGTTTCTATTTTGAATTGATGCATGGTTCTATTTCATTATTATATTATCAATCTATTTTCACATCTTGAAAATACTATTATTGATTGAAAGTGTATGGCCTTCTTGGTATGAATATCTCCTAGGTATTTTACAGTTATTTTCTATATAGGTTTACATTGAAGATATTTTTTTCTAACCCTAGCTAAAGTTGGTTTCCTTCATGAATATTTCCATTAATGATTTTTTGTTAAGAAGGTTCTAATTCTTTAATGACAACTTTCTCAAATTATAGAAGAAATGGAATCATTGGTTTTCATTCTAATCCATCTCTACATGTTGATTATTCCATAGTACATTTTGATAACTTGATCCAACTTTATCTCTACCATTAATGAGTTTAGTTTATTATAAATTATAAGCTCAACACATCTACCACCCATAATCTTGTTTTGTATGTTTTTTATTAGATTTTATAGATAACATATTTTATCAAGCTTAAAGCCTATGAAATTATCTTAAATTACTTGTATCTCTTTCATAGGTTGACTTTTAGTCAAAACAATAGGCTATTATACTTCTATAAATATCATTGTTGTAACCTTGGATACTATTATTCATTCAAAAACTTATGTGTATAGTTGTACCTATATTGATAATTTTCATAATATGTTTTATTGCTACTAAAACTTTGCTCATTTTTGGGCCTAGCCATGTATGTGTCATTATTATGAAAGAATGAGTAATTATCTTTATTTTCATATTCTAAAACTCTTGAGAACTATTTTATAATTGGAAGCATCATCTTATATGTTGTGGTAGTATAAATTTCCTTTGTAGTAGTGATTAGATATAAATAATTTTTATGTTGAAGTTTATCTAATATACCCATCAAGGTGGTAGCTTCTGAAATACGTAATTGTATTAGACCTTATGCATAAGGATATCATCTATCTGTTTTCAAATTAGATTTGATTGTAAGATGTTTATTACCACATAATTTTAAATTACCATAAATTGATTCTATTTAGTGGCTTTTAACTATTATTTGAATGAATTTTGAAGTTGGTATTTCATAGTTATTGATATTGAGTAGTAAGTATATGGAATTATATTATCAACTTTCTTATCTCGACATGTTTTCTTGATATATCACTAAATGAGAATGATGACTCATACTTAGTCACTTTTACACTATCACTCAAAGGTTGACTATAGCCATATTCAAATGGTGGGCAATGTTGATTTATCTTCAAGGGCGGGATGTTTTATTGCTTGTATGGTTGTTGATTATATTGATGTGGTGGTTTTTAGTAATGAATAAGTAATATTTGTTGCATTGTATCATTTTGATTCTTGATATTAAGTCATAATAATTTGTATCTTCTTGGGATATACATGAAACTATTATAATAAAGAAAGGTTTTCTCTCTGTGATTTTTTAACTCTTCATAGAGTTGTGTTTCAATATTTTGGGTTAGTTATATTTAGCTAGATTTATTTTTATGTAATGACCATCTAATCATCATGGGATAATATATGACATGTACCTTATTATGGATATTAGATAATTATAATGGTGGTTGAATCCCCTATGGACTCTCTTTTAGGATGATTATACTTACTAAATTTTATCACTCTCTTGACTCTATTATAGTAATTAATCATGGTTATAAGTATTGGAAACATATGGACTCGTTTCATAACACTCATACCTTAAGCATACATGGTAGATAAGTTTTGTGATTTTTAATTATAGTGGTAATAATGTCCCCTATCATTCATACTATTGTTTAATAGTAACTTTTAATTTCCTTAACAATGGTAATATTGATTAGGAGGTGAATGATTTGAACTTTATTGTTAGTGGTAATATTAATTTTATGAGATGAATTATTTTTGTTTCTTTAAATGTGGTAATATTAATTCTCTTTATTTTATTTTATTGAGGAAATGTTGATTTATGAATATGTTCTTAAACTCAATTATTATTCCTTGTCCACCTATTGAATGTAGGGTTAAACCCAATGTTATTTTGTTAGTGAGTCAATAGGATAATATTGATATCTAAAACTACAACATCAGTTCAAAGTGTTTATGCTTGTTAAAGGAAAAAGGAGTATTTTTTATGGTTTTAAGAAAAAATAATACCCTTATAGGGATCTACCAAAATAGAGTAGTTAATTAAGAAATAAACAATGGGGAAACATTATAGTTGTAGTATAAAGATAAGCCCTTACTTCTCTTATTGAGATAGGATTTAATGATAAATATTTTTTGTACCATATTTTTATTTGCACTTAGAATTTACTTTTAGATTTTTGGTGTTCTCAATGAATTTATTGATTGTATGTAGCTGTAAAATTACATTGAAAATAATGTGAGTTGACTAGTAGTATGGTGCTCTTATTTACATATTAATGAACACTATTTTATAAAGCACGTACTTAATGAAATTAGATGATATTAAATTCTCATTTTGATATTAAAAGGTGTATTTACATGCTCTTTCTCAAGTTATTCCACAAAAATAATTTGTTATACATCCCTAGTAGATATAATATGTTAGCGCTACATTGTGATTTCCCTAAGTACGAGGGTTTTGTTGTGGCCTCAAGGTACTTATGATATCCTTAAGGGTATTTCTTATGTTTTTCTTCTAATGACAATGTAATATTTATAAGTATTTATGAGTAGGGTCAAATTACAATTCGTATTGAGGGTATATTTTACTTGTTAAACTGAAATAATTTATCTTCATGTGAAAATTGCCCTATATTATCTAAAACTACAATTATACTTTGTTGTTAAGACATATAAAGGTTTAATGTTAGATATACTATCTAAACCTTCCTTATACTTGCCTAAAACATGGGTCTTATTAATCCTTATGTGTGACAATCTAATATGCATTGGAATCCCTAATATAAAACATTATTGGAATAGCAAATAGTTAAAACATTAAAGCATTATATAGGCTTATTATTTTGATATTATTGGAAATGATATTTCAATCAATAATTTGTAGGGGAAAGACATGCATTAAAATATGTTACGTATTCTGATTTTAAACTAAGGACTTTTTTGTGTGATCATACCCAAAAGTCAACATAGGAGGTGAAAATTCAAAGGTATCGGTATTTTGATGTGTTATAATGATATGTCCCTTTGGATGCAAGGTTAGGATGATACATGATTTTTACCAAGGTTGGCATGAATTTCACTCATATTTATGACTCATATCAACCATGTAAAGAAAGGTGTCAAGCCATAGTGGATAATGGGATATTTTTAAATGCATTATTTAGTGTATTTGTACTTCTTAACTTACACTTATGGACTTTATATACTTTATTTTGTTCCTATAATTATTGGATGTGCAATCAAATCTACGAAAGTTTGTTTTATCATTATTGTTGTCAATAAAAGAGGTTTGAACCTAGTAATGGGGATACGTGGTAGTATTGAAGTAGATTACATCACTATCTATTTATTATACACTCTACTTATTATTTTTACTCCTAAAATAGAATATTTTTTACTACTTGATAGCTTAAGATCTAGATTCTCTTCCCACGAGAAAAGGATATATGCATTAAGGGTATAATGGTGCATTAGGAATTGATGAGATAAGAGATGAAATTAATACCCTATTAAGATTTTTTGCATTAGTTATGTTATGTGAGACTAACTTACATAAAGGAAAACTTCACAATGTTAAATACCACTTTAGGATTTTTGGAAGATAATTTTATCAGTTGTATGTCACAAATAGTCCCTCTATGTGATGATAATGACTTATTTTGAAAGAAAGCTTAGCCTTGCGTGATTTTTAAAACTTAGTAGATGCATATATTTTTATGGGATAATGGAAAAGACATTAATAAATCCTTAGAGGTCATTCCATAAATAAATAATAAGGTTAATATTGAAATAATAATGTATTTTTAAAAACTTGGGAAAAGTTAATATAAGACTCATTATCCCTAAATGTTGTGAATGACGCCTTGAATAGATCCTAGTCTTATGAACCAATCTCATCTTTAGAAATCATCTAGTTTAACCCATGAGACCTAAGTGGATAAGTTAAAGATGAGAATATATAGCTCAAATTATATTGATTCAAGTAAATTAGGATGTTAACCTTGGTATAATTCACCTCAATCAATACAGGGATGACTTATATCATAAATGTCATTCATATTGGTATTTTAAAATTAGGTCTACAATATGATCCTTAAAACCCTTGTTTAATTTGAAGTGAGTTGTTTTCCACTGGACATGGACCTATTTAGAATATATAATGACTTTCTTATTACTTTTTAGTAGGGTACATGAAGAAAAATTAGCATGATAAACTAGATTGAGTTAAGTGTGCAAGTAACTTAAGGGTATATTCAACCTATTTAACATAGTGGTATCTATTGGTAATTAGGTTCAAATACTAAATATCCCTAGTTATGAAAAACAAAATTTTGTTTGGAATTTTGAGGATATGACAAAAGTAAGAAATCATAGTGCTTGGCAATGAATATTGTCAAATCCTTTGATCTTCTTAATTGATTTCTAAATGGAGTTCATATTGACACTCAATGTTTGTAAAAATGTTTTGTAGAATATATTAAATTCTAATACATTATCTATAAAACACCATTTAAATATCACATTTAACATTTTAAGTTCAATAAACAAAGGGATATTTTAATTTATAGTGTGTTAAGTAGGCAGGTAATCATTTTCAAAAGATACCATATCTTTGGTGTATTCCAATGTATTGAAAAATAGATACAAATTAGTTTATTTGTTATTTTTTATTTCCATGTCATGAAATGTGACATATACAATATCTTTGTAAATACTAGACATCTTAAGTAGATTTAAGATGGAAATTTTAGCTTGATTATTCTTAAGTTGGTTAATTATATCATACCATTTAGTTGAATTAGTTGATGTCATAGAAGGTGGAGGGGGATGAGGAGGAAAATTATAAGTACCTCTATTATTTCAAACTTGGTAGGGCACCTTACCTATTCTGGTTGTGATAACATGGGTCATGGAATATAATATAAAAGTAGGGAGAATAATGGGAATAGGATAGTATTTAGCATGCCCTTGAGGTATAAGGGGAGGAGGGAAAAAAAGTTATACATTCCCTCTAATGTCTAGTGGTAACCAAAAGCATCTCAAATTATATTTTAGATAATACAAGTTTCTAAAGAGAGATAAATATTTATCATCATTAATTTTAGCCTTATTTTTATTATATGAGTTTGACCCATTTCACTACATGGTTATGAAACATGTTACATATTCCAAGACAGCAACGTATAAATATTACAATCATAGATTGAATTAGAAAGTATAAACTATGTATACCTAGTATAGCCATGATGTGATTATGTGAATAAGGGGAAATTTTAAATCAGATCCAAAACCTTAATGAAAAAATTATTACAATTGGGAAATGAGGAGTTGATTATTTGGAATGGAATTTACAAGTGGTCCCTTTCTTTTTCTTGGTGATTTTATAATTTAGCTAGAAGTTGCACTAGGGTTTGTTCATGAATGGAAATTGGCATGGGCATTATTTCCTCTATTTGAACGTGGCTTCATGAAAATTTAGTTTTGATAGGATATTTATCATAAATAGGTGGATACATATGTTCCTCTTGGATTTTGTCATCTTATAAGGACCCATACAACTCATAAAACCATTCTCCTTTAGATTTGGCATTATAGATAACACCACTCCTGGTGTATCTAGGCATTTTGGAAATAATTTGTATAAAATATTGAAATGTTTGGGTATAAGTGTATGCAACATTTTATGAATTTAAAAAATAAATTAAAGCCAAGTTGTAACTTAAAACATCTGGATTGGAATAATTTTTTCCAAGTTGGAATGAAATAGTTAAAATGTTCAAGAATGGTTTCTCAGATGTCTCTTAACCTAATTTGGACCCTAAATCTTAAAAGTACCTAATTTTGACTCAGGTTTTTGACTTTAAAATTTGACTTAGGTTCATAGTTTATTTAAGTTGAATTTATAAATTTGAAAATTGAAATTAGAATTTTAATTGAAATAAAAAATTTGTCAAAATTGGAATTGGTTAACATGATTAGAATCAATTGAGATGTCAATGAGAAAATATTTTGGGTTCAAATGATTTAGATTCGGACTAGTTCTGAAATGGGTAGTGTAATAGTACTTTAAGGACAAAGTACCATAACAAATGGGTAGTGTAGCACTCTATAATAAATCAAGTATGGCCCAAATATTTGGCAGAGTAATGCCTTATCATGTGGGTCTAAAATTATAATGTTTTGGATTTAGGAATAGCATTGATTTATTATGTGTAAGGTGTGTCACAAAACATGAGGTCATAACAATAAATAATTAATAGATAAGAAAACCATATTTTTAGTGGTAATATGGTTATGAAAAATGATCATATTCCATGTAACTACCTAACTTGAAAGTGGTGATAGATAGGTTGCACACAATCCTCACTATTCAAATGGTACATCATGAAATCTAGGGGGATATTGGTTTCCCTCGCACTACAAAATTATTTTCAGCCATTGGTCTTAAGCTAAAGTTTTTCAAGGTTATATATATTTTACCTGATATACCTTGTGGTACATAGGTATAAAAATTAATCATAGGTGAAAGACTAATGGGAAGTCTGGGAGGTCTAGTCCCTTTGTAATCACTTTATCCATAAAGGTCTCAATGAAGTGTTAATGAAATAGTCAGACATTGAGGGATATGGTATAAAGCTTGTGTTTGATCATGAAATACATTCCACTTCACAAGTGTACTTAAACATGCAATAATTCAACCAATAATGATTGAATACATCCTCTATTTATATACCTCATTGAATATACCCTATGTAGACATCCAATTCCTATCACTATTATGTTTAAATTATCAATCTTACTTAAAATTTTGTGACAATGCACAATCTGGGCCAAAATCACTAAAGTATGCTAAATGGTTTGAGCTTGTCATGTACAGGTGCCAATTTAGGCTAATGTATCCTTGAATGGGGCAATTTGTTTTATGTGATTATTAAATTTTCTCAAATCACTTTGAGACAAATTCTGACCATGCAAAATGATGCTCTAGACCACTGAATTCCTCTAATTTAGAAGCACACATCACGTGCATGTGTTATTTTACATCTAAAATTTTATAACTAGGGTATTTATCCATATGCAACTGAAACCTTCTTATAATTATACTCTTTTCAAATTATGACTTAATAAATTTACATTTAGACTAGTTTGATTAAGTGAACAACTAATTTCTAGAGAATTGCAGAAAAAATAATTAAACCTATTTAAGCAAATCAAACCAAATCAAGGGCTTAAGTGGAAAATCCATGGAAGTTATTAAAGATATATTAATTATAAATTCATTTATAATATCTACATCATCCATTTACATCATCAATGGGGTGGCATCCACAAGCCATTAATGGAACAAATATATGGTTTAAGCCCTCCCATGCCCCATTAATGCCCCATTTTTCTAAATATTAATGGGGATATTTATAGATTGAGCCTCTAAATTTCAATTGATTCATGGCCACACATCTTGATCTCAAGATTTATGGTCATAGTTGATTATGATCATTTCTAAAAAACTATAAATACAAGGGTCCTCACTCATTCCTTCAAGCTATTTTTGTGTAATGTTATTATGCAAAATTATTTTTATAAGCTTCAACTATTGGCACATATTGATCAAATTCATGATCCTAATTCATTGGTTCATTTAGATTTGATTGAGGATCAAGCCACTCATCATTGACAAAGATTTAGATCACCAAATTAGGGGAAAATAATATTTCTTGGCCACTCCTAGAGGAGGGATGCTCTTAGGAAGGTTTGGTGTTAGTATTCATTCTTTCAATATCTCTTTGAATTTATTTTCAAAACCTCATGAGGGCATTGGATTATTATGTTATGTCCTTTATGCTCATTTTGATTTTTCACTACTAATGCATGGACTAACTTGCTTTGGATTCCTACTCTACATTTTGGCACACTCACTGGGACCACGCATCCCATACAAGCAAGGAGACTAGTATGCAACTCTTAGATCTTATAATGAATGCATAAAAGCCTTTAAAAATTAAGTTTTATCTTCATTTTTCACATATTTTTAATCTTTTTAGTAACACACAATTTACACAGAGACTGACATCGATTCTTTTTTACCTATGTTGACCCCCCAGAACTAGCATCAATTACTATGTGAAGGGCTAAACATGGTATAAAATGTGATTTATGGGTTTTTATTCAAATTTAATGCTTTTATTCTATATTTTTTAACTTTTATGTTCTCTATTTGACTTTTTTTTAAGATCCATATAGCTTTTAGATTTTCATGTTTGTTTTGCTAACAATTTTTTTATGAAAAGTCATAATTTATTTTCTTACATTTTTATAGGAACTAATATTGATTTCAGTCAATATATGTTGACCCCTCTATGAATCGACTAACATTGATTTATGTGAACTAACATCAATCCCTACATGGACCATATCATTCTCTGAGACAGAAAAAAAGAAAGCCAAAAGCTTGTTTTTCAAATCTTGTTTTATAATTTGCTTTTAGAATTCTAAGCAAACAAAAACCCTCTAAAAATTGTAGGACCTAAGATAGGAAAAGGCAAAATTTTAGAAGTGGTTAAGACTTAAACATTTTGTTTGGTGCCTAAAAAGAATTTAGTTATTTTATGCTTAGTTGTTTGTGAAAATTTCTACAAGTTTCTCAACTAATGCCAAGGGGTCAAATTTCATAAACATTGCACTTTGGTGAATTAAAATAAACACTCACACTTAGACACATATTCTTAAGAGTATTTTATTTTACATTTATTCTTTAAAATTTGTTTATTTTCATAAAATGATTAATGTGTGTATTCTCTCCCCTATCCCCTTTAGAGAACTCAGGTGACCAAAATTTCTCTTTCGTTGCCTTAATTTATTAGTCTAAAAAGCATGAAAATAATTTCATCCAAGGCCTTCCCCAAATATGTATGAATTGGGTGATCCAAAAGCAACCTTAAAGTTTATTGACTTGTCATTTATTTTTATGCAATTTATCTTATAAGTGGGACTTCATAGCCTCCTCACAGGTTCTCTAGGGAAGCATTGACCTAGGAATTCATCTCTCAACATTGTTTCAATCTAACTCCATGGTGGGGTATATAAATTGAGGTCAACTTATTGGGATTTTTACTTGAACGGTCAAGCAAACTTTGTTAGTAAGATACTGCCTCAGACTGTAAAGGTAACTTAAACATTACACTACACTAAATACATGATGGATGTTGTGGTTGTGAAAAGGATAAGACTTTTTCACAAAAATCTAGTTGATGTGGATCAAAATGATGTGAACATCTCTTGTGTTAGCCACACTTGAGACCATCTAGAAACACATGAAAATTAATATTAGAATAACCCCACTTACCATAGACATATTGTTGATGCAGGGCGAGTAGCCCAAAGTTCCATGTCACCATAAAATATCTTGAGATAATGGGGTTGTAAAAACCCTACTTTTATTCATTCACTTTTATTTTTGGATTAACACTTAAAAATCCTCTCAAGATCATGTATATAGATGGAACTCAATAGTATCATGCAACCTTATTAGTTTTAGGACTTTGGATGTTACACTTAGGTATTTGTCATTTTATCCTTTACTTTCTTGGTATTTTTGCGTCTAAAACTATTTGAAAACCAAAATAGGTCAAAAAACCAAACATTTTTGTCATTCACCATTCTATTTGAAATAGGAGGCATTACACTAACCAAATCAAAATCATTTCTTTCCTTTTTCAAATAATCATTTAGAACATTGTGTTTGAATTTTATAAAAAGTTCTATTATGTTTTCCTTTTGAGTCTAAACCATTTCCCACTTTGAAAAATATCAGTCCTTCATTTTTAATCTAAATTCAAAATCTCACCTTTTTAAGCTCTAGGCCAAGGTGCTATTAGTTTGCCTTTTGCACTTGGTTTGAGTTAACTTGGGTATGATTTCCCATTTAGATTTAAGGTCATTATCTAGACTCCTCATAATTGTTATTCTCATTATGGATTTAGGTTATCTTGCATTCTCTCATGCTCTAAGTTCTTAGACCATTCTACATCATATTACCATGTGGTGGTATTGTGTTTCCCATTTGGTTTTAGCGTTATACTTAGGAGTTCTTGTGTTGATACATGTTTTGAGCTTCTTAGTTCATATTGTTATCTTCCTAATAAAAAATACCCTCTTCTAATTTTGTAGTCATACTCATCGTAGCTTTATTAAGATTTTATGATATCGACATATCTTTGACCTAAGTATGTTCTGCTATCTGGTATTTTAGGTTTCAAAGTTATCCTACCCTATTCTAATTTGATGATATAAACCCACTAAAGTTGAGTAAATTTATGACCACTTCTTCTAATTGTGTGGTACTATTCCACTTCTATTCTTAATATAGTCTCATTTTACCTTGTCACTTGTTTGAAGAAGTCAAAACACACCTTTTTAACATTTTCAAAACATATTTCACATCTTAGAAAACATAGAGCACAATATTATAAACATGATGCAAAGGTATAATCATGATGCCCTAGTTATGAGGAAGAGCATTTTTATGATGGACAATATAACTCCATAGTGTTTTAAGACACCCCTGTAACCGTAAGATCTAAAGAAGACTATTATGAAAATAAACCCATAAAATACAAACATGAAGCCCTCCTAAGGTTGATTGAATTAGGCACTATATTTCCATCATATTTCCCTATGGAACAATTACATACATTGGTTAGGGTAGAAGAGGAATAGTGAGAACAATCCCTCATTCATATTGTAAAAACTAGTACTTCTTCTTTTAGAAAAGGAAAGGAATCACTCATAGAGTTAGCACCTAATGAACAAGATCTTGATACCAAGATCAATAAAATAAGTCAATGATATGTAGACCAACTTATCACGAACTTGAATAAATCTTTGGGTACCACTTTAATACATAACAATGCTTATAAAGAATAAGATAATGCGGTAGATCAAATACATCATACACTAGTTGAGAACACATCTATGATATATCATGGCATCTCAATTAAAAAGAAAAGCCTTAAGAGGTTTCATAAAATGATTCGCCAGACATGGAGCATCCATTTTTTTATCACCAAGATACTTTTGTTCCCGTATAGAA
Source organism: Torreya grandis (assembly GCA_037957365.1). Lineage (NCBI taxonomy): Eukaryota > Viridiplantae > Streptophyta > Pinopsida > Cupressales > Taxaceae > Torreya > Torreya grandis. Next base: position 105,886 of record JARHVA010004203.1, read on the forward strand.
CCAAGGGATGAAAAATGCAATACATATTAAGTAAATTATTCAAAACACTTTGGCAAGTTCCTCTCAAATAATGTGTACTTTGGTAAATTTACCATAGAATCCTCCAAAATCAACCAAACACTTACAATTCATGATGGTATATTTTAGGGTATGTTTATCAACACAAGAATTAGTGGCTCACCTACTTGACTCAAGGAGTAAATCAAAACAAAGTTATAGATTATAGGTTTTATATCCCTAAAAAATAACACAATAGGGGTACATACCACCCCAAAATAATTATGTTCCACCTACCAATACACCAAACATGCAGGAGTGGAATTTGATGAAAGAAATCGTATCAAGATTAGAGACTGGAAACCAAGTCAAGAAGTAACAAGTTTGATGAGATATGTCCATATCCATTTGACTTGAGTCTTCTCCAAGTCCCATTTCCACCTCACTTTGAGGCAACAAAATTTGAATAATACAAATGTAAGGGTGATCCTCATGAACATATCCAAGCATTTTTTATATTAAGCCAAGAGGTAGAATATAGTAGCATTTATTTACTTCACTTATTTCCATGAATTTTAGCAGGACAAGCTTTAGACTGGATCCTTAAGTTACCTAGGAGATCAGTGGAAGATTAAAATGATTTATCTAAAAAAATTCTCAACCACTTCTCTTATAATATTGAACATGAATTGATTATGGTTAACTTATGCAAAGCCAAATAACAAGATGGAGAAAGTTTCATAGCATATCTACATCGATGGAGAGCATTAATTAGACACTTTCAACATAATTTTCCAAATAAATAGATGGATGATATTTTTGCAAAAAACCTACACCCTAAGGTGGCACATAATCTATGAATCTTGTGTAAACATGTTTTAGGAAATTACAGATAAAGGTGTGCATATTGAGAAGGCACTTATCAACAAAGGCCTTGTCAAGATTTACTCAGGGTCAAACATCCAGTCAGACCTAATCACTTATTCAAGTTGTTTCAATAGAGAAACCTAAGGGGTTTAATAAAAATAAGAACATGGTGGGGAATGGAATGACTAAATCTAGACATGTACAAATGGTGTAGGCTCTGCTAGCTTCAAATGTATAATTAGTTCCCCTAATCCACCAACTACTTTACAAAGGGTTCTTCCACAAAGGGTATTCAATAAATACAGAGTCTTTATCAAGTTGGGAGAGCCTACTGAGGCTATGTTCTAAAATATTGTATCATCTAATCTAATTATGTGGCCTATACCAAAGCCATTTCTTGAAGATCAACCCAAACCCAATTGGTATTGATTAGATGAGTTTTACAACTTCCATCATGTTATTAGACATGGTGCTTATCAATGTGTTCAATTATGACATCTCATTAAATATTTGATTAAAAGTAGTGAATTTGAAATCAAACTTGCCTCATAAAACACTAATCAAGATACAAACATTTATAAAGATCCATTTCCTAGGCATAATCAACAATTAACATGAAACAATTAGAACCAAGGATAGAATTAGCAATAATAATCCCAAGGTAAAAATCATAATCAACATAATCATAATCAAGATCATAATATCCATGCTAATACCTTGGGTTACAACAATATTCCTTATGATTACAATAACACCATGGGGCATATTTATGCAAACCATGTTACCATCATCACTATCAAAGATCATGAACTGTCTTGTACTCCTCAAAATATTGGACCCCTCACTATAGGGTCAACACCCTCCCCTTCAAGTAATGTCACATTGGGTACAAGAAATTCAATTGCAACTCAATTTTTGTGGGTTATTATTTCTATACCCCCTTCTTCTAATTATAATCACTCTTTGATGACTCAAAATTATGCAAGGATAACTAGATGCTTATAAGTCACATCTAAGGCCCTTTCCCTCCATTTTTTTTATTATAATGACTCCTTGTCAACTTAAAATTTCACAAGCACAACTAGACACCTATAAGTCACCATCCAAGGCCCTTTTCCTTTATCTTCTAATTATAATGGCTCCTTGACACCTCTATATTTCACAATCATAACTAGACTCTCATAAATCGCCCTTCAGGGCCCTTTGCCCTCTTCCAACACTAGACCCAACATGAAAATTGTGCCTATGGATCCAAAGATGAACATTGTACCAACCAAGGCTAAACCTTCTCCTACTACTATTGAAAATTCATATAGTATCTTGGACAAAATAAGTAAAACCCATGCACAAATTTCTATTTCATATCTTTTGTGTACATCTGAAGTCCATAGAACTATTTCGAATGACTTTATCCAATAATCCATTGTTCCCTAATACATTAACCCTAAATAATTCCAAACAATTTTAGGACATTTATCTCTATTTTAATAGGCTATATTTGACCAAAGATACATGTCCACTCTTGGTCCTATTCATAACAACCCCTTATATATTGAGGTCATAATTGAAAACCATAAAATCAAGTGGGTTCTTATAGACAATGGTTCAGGGCTGAACATAGTGTCCCTCAAGCTAGTCTAGTGATTGGATTATATTTCAAAGGAAATATAGCCAAATAAAATCATAATTAAGGCATATGATAATGCTAAAAAATAATATTTTGGTACTATTTATTTACTAATCATTATTGGGTTTGTATCCCATCATACCTTATTACATATTATAGATATTGAGTTTCCTTATAACATACTTTTTAGTCATCCTTAGATCCATGAAGTATAGGCCATCCCATCTACTTTGCATTAGTTCCTCAAGTTCCCCCATGATGGGATTTAAGTCGTTATTACTGTTGATATAATGCCTTACCTTTATTGCAAACACCTAGAGGCTAAATTTTGTAATTATAACTATTGTCCTAGTTCTAAATTCATCACGAAGAAGAATAAGGCAATAGTTTTACATCTACCTAAATTCACTTATATCAACACAAGTGACCTTGCTTCTACTTTAGTTAATCCATTTCTTGAAACCCTTGCACAATAGGTCACTATAGAGATTCAAGCATTTCCACGTATAATCTAAAAGATGCCTTCCATATTGTTAGGTTGCCCAAGTCTCCCAAATCTTTTGGAAAACCCAAAACTTCCAAACTCCCTTGCAGACCCAACATGATTTGGTAAAATAATAAAGATATACAAAAACCACCGATGGTATTCATACCTACTACTTCACCAAATACGGATTGAGAAACTTTCATTAAAGGAGACTAGTTATATTTTGATGATATTGTTGATTATTTTTAGAATCCCAAATATCTAATCCCTAATAAAATTATGGATAAAATTGACTATAAAATAAAAGGCCTTGGGCCATGAGAGTAAGGAGTCTTGGAACCCTTATCATTTGGTAAACTGAACATGAGTCAAAGTCTCATATTTATACTACCTCAAGGTGACCTCATGACTTTTGATAGTGATTCTTCTAAATCCACTAGCGATGAGACTCCTCGTAGTGATGTAGCATCCCACTATATCATTTATGATGAGCTTGATGACATGAATTTATTTGACTCAAACTCCATTATAACTATCACATCCCATTATTCCCTTTGCCTTTTCCATCCTAAACTCATTTATTGGGACCAACAAAATTTTATCCTACACCTTGATGTATTATAAAATAAAGAATATATTGTTGAGTACATGGGCCTAAAATATGGATTTCTATGGTGATCATAAACAAGGATTTAACTTCTTTTTATACCCTTCTACCTACTTTGGAGAGCAGGAAAACTTTTGTGGTCATGAAAAAGATAAAACACCAAGATCCTTAGGTGAAAACCTCTTTGAGGTGCTCATTGATCAAGTAAATAGTAAATAGAAAGACAATACCTTGAATGAAAATCTATTTTAGGCACTCTTGGATGGGTAATTTTTCTCATCTCCAAAGGACACACAAGGTCCATCAATTCCTAATTACATAGCTAGTACCAGCATTACATTAGAACAAGAGAAATTTTTTGAGCATCTTACTCTTGACTTTCTAGAGATATTTTTTACTTGGCCATTACCTAAATCAACGAACACATATCCATCCCATTATCTAGAGCTTTGGGAAGAATAACTAGAGGCTAAAGTAGAAAAAACTACTAAAGTAAAACTAGGGACCTATGATAATCCCAAAATTATTTATATTAAAGCCTTCCTCACCAATGGGGAGCATGATCAAACTATCTCCATTCTAACATATTTCATTGATATCTTTACATGGGCTTACTCCAACATGCCAGGATTAGACCCTAACTTGGTTGTGCATCACCTTGTTTTCCATCTAGTTGTTAATCTAGTCAAATAAAAATTAAGAAATATGCATCCATGCATTGTTCTTTTGGTAAAATCAAAACTGGAGAAATTATTAGGAGCAGGCTTTATCAAACCACTAAACTATTCTGAATGGATATCAAATATAGTTCTAGTAAGCAAAAATCCATAGGGCATATGTCTTTGTACTGATTTCAAAGATATCAATAAGGCATGCCCCAAAGATGATTTTCCTCTACCCAACATTGACATAATTTTCAATTCTACTACTGGGTATGAGATGTTGTCCCTCATGGATGGATTTTTAGGATATAACCAAATTGAGATAGCTCAAAAAGACCAACACAAAACTAAATTCACCACACCATGGGGAATGTTTCATTATCGATTCATGCCATTTGGATTAAATAATGCTAGGGCCACTTATCAACATGCTATGACTATCATCTTCCATGACATGACGAATGATATTATTGAAGACTATGTTGATGACAACCTAGCTAAATTAGGAAGTGTGTATTTGGCATCACTTTAGGAAAATTTACAGGGTTTATTTTATCACAAAGAGGGATTGAAGTGGATCCTACTAGGGTTAATTCCATTGTATAAATGCCTCCACCTTCCTATCTCAAATAGATTTGCAGCTTACAAAGAAATATCTAATATATTCATAGGTTCATTCAATAATTGGCAAATAAGTGCCACCCATTTACACATATATTGAAGGAAGGGGTCATATTTCAATGTGATAATAAGTGTCAATTAGTATTTGTGAAGCTCATGACATACTTGGACAACTTGTTAGTCTTAAGACTACCAACCAGCACCTGGACAACCATTGCTTCTTTATATTTCAGCAATTGGGTATGCCCTGGGGGCACTCTTGGCCCAACATGATAATGAGGGCAAGGAGCATGCAATTTATTATTTGATTTGCACACTTGTGGATTATAAGCATAATTATACACCTATTAATAAGGCATGTTTAAAAATGGTTTTTGGCTCCCAAAAGATGTGACACTATATGCTAAATAATAAAACTATTATTATTTCTAAAGTGGATCCCCTCAAATATTTATTATCCAAAGTAGCTCTCACAAGATGCATGGCCAAATGGGTCATGATATTAATTGAATTTGATGTTGAGTACTATAATTAAAAGGCAATCAAGGGGTAGGTCATTGCAAATCAACTTGTAGAAACCCCTATTATAAACACTCAACCCCTCAAATTTGATTTTTTGGATGATTCTATTATGACAATAGAAGTATTGCATGAACTTGAGAAATAGCAGGTATATTTTGATGGATCATTTACATCCCATGGATTTGGGGCTAGCATTTTTTTATTACACCATAAGGGGATCTAATTCCCAAGGTATTTCATATTAATTTTCATTGTACCAACAATATTATCAAGTATGAAGCACTTATTTCATGACTTCATCTTGTAGTGTAGTAGGATATCTAACACTTAATGTTTTATGGGGATTCCCAATTGATTATAAATCAAACCACATATCAGTATCAGACTAGAGATGACAAGATTGTACTCTATATACATATTATGGATAATCTTAAGACTCATTTCAAATCCCTACAATTTGAATAGGTACCATAGGCCAATAACAGATCTACCGATATAATGGCTACAATTGGGTCCATGATATAAATTGATAGCAGAACTAAAGAGTATCAATTTCTCATCGAAAATATTTTATAGCCTGCTCATGTCTTGCTAGATTCAAAAAGGTTATGCACCATTACTAGTCCCAATCCCCCATTTAAACTACCTTGGTTTCAAGACATTTATAATTATTTTCACAACCAAGTATTTCTTCCTGACCTTTCTAATTATCATTAAAAACTTTTCCTTCATTGAATAGCCTATTATACCCTATATGGAAACACACTTTATCTGAAAGTCTATGATGGAATGATACTTCCTTATTTATCTTTGGGAGAATCCAAGTTAGTGCTTAAGGAGGTTCATGAAAGAATGTGTGGGGCCCATACCAATGGTGTAGTCTTAGCTAAAACGATCCTTAGAAAAGGTTAATATTGGCCCAAGATAGAGATATATGCTTGTAATTATGTTAGGAAGTATGTTGCTTACCAATAACATGGTAAGTTGATACATGTACCTTGACACTATAGCTGATTATTATACCATGGCCATTTTCTACATGGGGACTTGATCTCATTGAGAAAATAAACCCAACATATTTTGATGGTTATAAACATATTCTCACTACTATCGAGTATTTTACTAAGTGGATCAAGGCCATTCTTCTCACTTACATCATTGGGAAGCACATTTCCAAATTCATACATTACCATATTATCTATAGATATGGTATCCCAACTCGTATTATATTAAGGCTTTTTGCATAAAATTCAAAATCAATCCCAAGAAATCCACACCATATAACCCATAAGGCAATGGTCAATCTAAGGCATCAAATAAAACCATTGTTTTAATACTAAATAAGATTGTCAATGGCATTGGCTATAATCGGCACTTGTAAATTTTTCATGCCCTTTGGGCTTATCACACTAGCCATCAAACCCCCACATGAGCCAATCCATAATCCCTTCTTTATGGTACACAACTTATTATCCCAATTGAGATCAAGTTGCCTTCACTATGACTATCCTTGGAGAATATTAAAGATGATGAAGATTATAATTTTTTTAGATTGTAAGAGATAGAACTCCTTGATGGCAAGCATTTGGTTGTCCTAGATAACTTGCAAGCCTATCATAATAGACTACGTAGATGTTATAACAAGCACATTCTCCCTTGGGAGTTTTAAATTGGTGATTTGGTCTTGAAAGAGAATTAGAAGAACAATAATGTTGAATTCAAGAATAAAGGGAAGTTTTAACCTAATTGGCTAGGCCCATATGTCATCACATTAAATTATGGATTGGGGGCATATTGGTTGGCTACTCTAGATGGTGAAGAAATCCTAGAGCCCATGAAAATTATACATCTCAAGTGGTTATATGCTTGATATATTTTTGAACCATTATCTACAAGACCCCTTACTTGGGGGTAACTTGTTTTAAAGTCATTTTATCCCACTATTATATCCTAGACCATCCTATCTTGGACCATATTTATTATGTCTTAACCTACTCTGGACCATTCCCATGAGAACCATATTCATTTACGACTCTTGACCATTAAAACTTTGGATTGTTAGCACTTTGTATTATTTATATTCCATTAGACTCCTTTTGTCCCACATTGGACTGTCCTATCTTGGACCCTATTCATTTTGTCTTGTTTTATCCTAGACCATTCTACTAGGAACCATATTCTTTTCATACCTTAGACCATTATAACGTAGACATTTCTATCTCTTGACCAATTATGATTTTGATTATGACTCATAGGCATTTTAGACACACTCAGCAATAGTTCTATAAAGCAATTCAACCTAGACAGTACTTTGTAGCTTCCTCTTACAAACAAGTGAACACAAATACCTCAAGACATGGTTTTTTCCTGCTAAATGGTTCTTCAAATTTATCGACCACTGCATATTTTTCTATTATTATTTTGTTGTTGGTTGGTATGTATTGTTGCCTTAACAATATCACAAGGTCTATTATAGTTGGTTTTAGCTATTATTAAAACTTCTACTTTTGGATGTGCATCTCTTTAATTAGTTAATTCTTTGTACCATTATTTATATCCATGATCCCTGTTGCATCTGGTTTAGTTGTCATTTAAACTCTTGCCTATGGAAGCGCATCTCCTCAACTAGGTAGTTCCCTTGGGCCTTTTATTAATATTTCATTTTTGTTGCTTATCCCAAAAACATAAAAACATTATAAATTGATTAGCAAAAAGAACAAAAACATTGTCTTATACTTTTGTTTATTCTGATCCCATGCTCTCACCATTTTGTGAGCCCATTTCCTTATTTCCTCTATAATATCAATCATGTTTTCTTATCATCATTTTTTTTTATCCCATTTCTTAGGAGAACTACATTTGTCCTAAAGTTCATGTTAGATCTTGCATCCATGGAACTATGTAGGTAGTGTCCACTTGTCTCATACATCTAGACTCAGCTCCACCACCCCTTCCTTTTCTTATTTTTTCCCCCATTTTTTTGACTTGTTATTTCTCTACCACTTGGGGGTAATTTTGTCTCTTTTTTTCTTATTCTATTGTGCAAATCTCATTATTTCTTATATTATGGGTCACCCTTTCGCAAATATTAATGCCTATATTAAACTTACACAAACCATTCACCTTTTTCTTTGCTTACACTAACATTGTGATTAACTCTTGTTTATGTGTGTTTATTTTTTTTATTGTTGTTTTGTTCTTCTTTATTATCTATCCATTTATTTTGTTAATGTTTTATTCCTTTGTTGTTTATTCTTGGTGTTTTTGTCTTTTGTGTTACAATTTTATCTTGTATTGTATTGCTTTGTTATTTTGAGTTTAAATACATTCTATAACCACTTTTACTCTAGTTTTTAGTTAGGCTTGATTTGTTTAGAGTTGTATTTAGCTTATTCTTTTGTTTTGTTTTCCAAGTACATATTTATAATACACATGTATTTGATTATTTATATCTTTCTTTCATGGTGTTTATTAAGTTGTTCTTGCTTTGCTTTTATACATTCTTATTCCTACTTAAATATTGATTTTTTATATCTTGATTTTAAGTTAGGTTGCATGTTTGTATTTGTTATTTTATTATTTTTATTTATTTTTGTTAAAGTGTAAATATTTGTAAATTTATTCTTGGTAGTTTTTATCATTATCCTTAGTTATAAATATTCACTTTTGAACTGGCCACCTATAATAGAAATACAATTTTATTATAAGTTACTCATACTTATGATGCATAATTTCTAATTTTATATAGTAAACACCAAGTGTGCCATGTCTAAAAGTCAAAGATGCTCTGAAGATCATTTTTCAATGCACCATACCTAATATTAGACTCTATGCAATACATGCATCTCTTGGCATACACTATGAGTCTAATTGAACAGTGGTCCATCTTTCTTCTATTCTTTCCTCATTCCATTCTCTCTCACTTCTAGAACTATATTGGCCTAAGGTTCATATGGATTATGTAGGCAACACTTGGATATATTATATATTTCAGGTCAGCGTGGCCACCCTCTTTCTTCTATTCATCTCTTTCATCACTTTGTGTAGCTTTGTATGTCAAGTTTTTATTGGCTTCTTCTATCATTGGACCCTTACATCTGCATTTACACCCACTCATAATTAATCTATGTAATAGGTTATATATTTGAGCTATGCTTTCCTATATGTCCTATTAGGGCACAATATTTAGACCTAGCATTGATCTAATCATCCCTACTATGGCAAAATCATTTATTAGTGATCAAATCAGCACTATTGGGAAAAATCAATTTTTCTCTATTGGGATAAAATCAAATTTTCTCTATTGGGGCACATTATTATTTCCTTTCTTTGGAGAAATGCTCTCATTTTTCTTATAATTCTAAGTTCTATGGATTTTACCCTTGTTTTAGAAATTTTAAAGTGTGCAACTTATCTCGAGATCGATCCTTCCCTAAGCTCACAAATTTTATTTTCTTTTGGGTATGTTAAAGTGTGTTGTTTATATTTTGGGATTGCATTTTTCCCACTTCCCCTACCTTGGGGCCCATTATATTCTATTCTATTTTTTATCATTGGGAACAAACATGTGTAAGCATTAGCTCATATGGATATACTCTTGTTAATGTGCTAATTTCACTCTTTCTCTCTTTTTTAGAGTCCATCCCTTTCTTTCATCTTTGTATGTCCTCTTGAGGGGGAATCATGGGTCATTACCTTCCAACTGATTCTTGACAAATTTTTCATTCTTTGAAAATACATTGACTCGACTAAATGTCTTACCATGCCTTCTTAAACAAGGAAAAAATGCAGGCATCCAATTCCTATCACTACTATGTTGAAATTGTCAATCTTACTCAAAATTCTACAACAATGACCAATATGGGCCAAAATCACTAAAGTGCACTAAATGGTTTGAGCTTGTCATGTACAGGCATTGATTTAGGCTAATGTATCCCGAAATGGGGAAATGTATTTTATGTGATTATTAACTTTTCTCAAATCACTTTGAGTCAAATTACAACCATATAAAAGGACACTCTAGACCATTGAATTCATTTAATTCAAAAGCACACATCATGTGCATGTGTTATTTCATGTCTATAATGCTCTAACTGGGGTATTACTCCATATGCAACTAACACCTTCTTCTAATTATACTCCAATAAAATTAAAACTTAGTAAGTTGACCTTTCTACCAGTTTGATTAAGTGAATAAACAATTTCTAAAGAATTGTAGAAAATTAATTAAACCCACTTAATCAAATTAAACCAAATCAAGGGCTTAAGTGGAAAATCTATGGAAGTTATTGAAGATATATTAATTATAAATTCATTTCTAATATCTACATCATCTAATGACATCATCAATGGGGTGGCATCCATAAGCCATTAATGGAATAAATATATGGTTTAAGCCCTCTCATGTCTCCTTAAGGCCCCATTATTCCAAATATTAATGGGGATATTTATGGATTGAGCCTCCAAAATTAAATTGATTCATGTCCATAAATATTTATCTCAATATGGATGATCATGGTTTATTCTGATCATTTATAAAATTTTATAAATACAAGGGTCCTCACTCATTCCTTCAAGCTATTTATGTGTAACATTATTATGCAAAATTATCTTCACAAGCTTCAACTATTAGCACACATTGATTAAATTCATGAGCCTAATTTATTGGTGTATTGAGAGATGATGGAGAAGTAATCCACTAATCATTAACAAATAATTAGATCACCAAATTAGGGGAAAATCATGTTTCTTGGTCACTCTTGTAGGGATGCTCTTGGGAAGGTTTGGTGTTAGTATTCCTTCTTTCAATAGCTCTTTGAATTCATTTGTAAAACCGTATGAGGGAATTGGCTTAGTATGTTATGTCCTTTATTCTTATTTTGAGTTTTCACTACTAATTCATGGACTAAATTTCTTTGGATTCCTACTCTACACCCTGATCTCCTATCATGATGAATTCACCTCTTGTTACCAAAGCAATAAGTATCCCATTCCTAAAATAATCCTAGAGCATCAAGATTATAAATGGAATGGATTAGGACCCAAATAATAAGGTATCATTGAGCTTGTTTATACTATCAAGCATAAAGATAATAAAGGTATTAGATACAACCTACCTGAAGGTGACCCCTTAGATACATAAAGTGACACAACCTTAGATTCTAATAAAGATGAACTCAAAAGCAATGCAGATTCCTATTATAATATCTATGATGAGCTTTCCAACACAAACCTATTTGACACTGTTGATGTGGGTTTTATTCACACCACAAAAAAAAATTATGAGGTAGCCTATAATGTTTTAGGATTGGTGAAAATTATTCACTCCAAGGCATGAGTTGCAGTGTATTGGGTTTTGTAAACAACCTATTGGTGAAATAGTGGTGAGTGAGGAAGATTGTTTACCATAGTTATGTTGGCTATGGATGAATATAAATATAATTTATATGGGTGGACTAATGATGGTTATAACTTAAATTAGGTATGAAATCAAAATAAACCCAAAAGGAGGGAAAGGTAGGTCAGCAAAGGAGTCATATAGACCATATTAGATGAAACATTTCAAAACTAGAACTTGAACTATAGGTTGGATAAGAGTTCATAGATCAATACTTTTTAAAAGATACTATATCAAACTAAAAATAAAACATGGTTATACATAAAAAATAACCAAATACAACATAATTAAACACATGAAATCAAATATTGTCACATTTGTTAGATTATAATAACACATCTACAAGGGGGATTATGATTTATATATAAAATGTATTAAAATCACCTATAATTTAACATAAACAAATATATATTAAATAAATAACTCATGCACATCCAAATAATAAGAAACCAACATGAAATAACTTCTTACACAATCCATAAGTTGAAGAAGAATCAAGATTTGCACATCAAGACTAAAATTTTAGAACTTCTTTAAAATTTTCTATTAATCTTTAATAGCCAAAATTCTTGGTACTGGAAGGTTACAAGTATAAATAGGATTGGGATGGGTAAGGCATCATATATTAATTGAATTCTAATAATATATTTAAAAAAATAGGATGTGCATCCAAATATCATGCAAAGGATGAATGTACAGTAGTCAACCCAAAATAGAATTTCATAGATAAAACTACAATTTACATATGCAACATAATTTTAGAACCAAAGTTTTATTTTATTAAAAACATGTAGGTACATATTATATTTAGATGGGTGCTAGTGTGGCACCACTAGCTGAAGAAGATGGTGGAATGATAGTTAGAGGGATTGAAGTAGTAACAATGGTTCCTTGTGGGATCAAACCTAGGCTTGATGGAGTTTTCATGACTCAAAATCCTAAAAACTGGGAACCATGAGATGATATGTGTTGTCCCCCAAAAAATATCACTCATTTTTGGGACAACATTTGAACTATTTTGGTCCTACAGACCAAAATTGTCTCTTCCCTTTTAAAAATTTGTCCTAGGCATTCAAATTCCTCATTTTTCAAGCTTCTCAAAAATCTACGGACTCTACAGGCTTAAATCTATGGATTCTGCAAGCTTGAATCTATAGACTCAATAGGAAGAGAAAATCTATGGACTCTACAGGCTTGAATCTATGGACTCTATAGGCTTGAATCTATGGACTCTGTAGGCTTGAATCTATAGACTTAGCAGGAAAAGAAATTCTATAGAATTTGTTGCCCAAGTTAAACAAGATTCACAGATTCTTCAAGCGGGTTCAACCAAAAGAATTAGTTTTTAACACTTGGTCATTTTCAGGATTGGTTCAGTGCCTTGGTTCAATCAAAAATCTCCATCGGCAAGCATCTAAGAAAAGAAGGCTTGAACCATTGAACCGTTGAACCACTTTGGTTCAAAGGTTCAATGAGTTCAAAGTTCAAAAGGTTCAACGCTTTAGTTCATCCTTTGGTTCAAACAAATGGTTCATCAGTTGGTTCAAAGGCTTCATTTGAACCATTGAACCAAAGCTTGGTTCAATGCTTTGGTTCATCAACTTGGTTCAACAGAGTGGTTCATCAACTTCATTCAATGGAGTGGTTCAAAGGCTTGGTTCAATGCTTCAATTCATTTGATTGGTTCATCAGCTTGAACCATCAGCTTGAGCCATCAACTTGAACCATTTTGGTTCAAAGCTTGGTTCAATGGATTGGTTCAATGAAGTGGTTCAACCAAGCGGTTCAACATTTGGTTTAACCAACTGGTTCAATCAAATGGTTCAATAGTTGGTTCATTGCCTTGGTTCAAAGGAGCAGTTTAAATGTAAATGTTCAAGAGAGCTTGCCAAAGGGCAAGTGCCCTTGTAGAGGGCACTTGGTCAACAAAAGTACCCTTTGGAAGGGTCATTTCAAAGAAGGCCGCAAAGGTAATTCTTTTGGATTTTGTTTAAGGAATTCAAGAAATACTAAGGCAAGAAGCAATTCCTTCTCAATTTTTGTCTAAAGGAATTCCTTCGAACAAAAAGTCTAAAGGAATTTGGGAAAGCAGCTGCAGGCAAAAAGCCCGAAGAAAATTCCAAAGAAGGAAAGACTAATGCAAACAAAACAATTCTACAAACTTTTTGTCTGCGGGAAATGTCCATGGACTTTTTGTCCATGGGAATTTGTCCATAGAGAAAATCGAGGGAAAATACCCAAGAGAATTGTCCACAGGAAATATCCATGGGAAATGTCCACGAAGACTCTAAGGAAAAGGCTATCGAAGGACCCCTAAGGGTAGGTGCCCTTGCAGGGGACTCTCAGCTGCCAACTTGAAGGATATTTCCCCAAAGCCGAAGGGTCACCTTCCCTTCAAAAAGATGGAAAACCAAAAAAATTGAAGAAGGACCAAGGGGTGATGCGCTCGAAGACATCAAATTCAAGACAACAAACTAGCCATTGAAAACGTAGTGATGGGCACGCGAACGTCAATTTCAAAGCTCATAAAATAGCCATTGATCCTTTGAATCTATAGACCCAAATGCATTCATAGGCTTTAAGGCCAAGACCAGTAGAAAGCAAGGAAGGAACATAACAACAAATTGAATCCAGGAGCCGATTCAATAAACCAAAAAAGGAGGAATGAAGGATCAGATTGCCAGGTGGACATTGAAAGTTGCAAACTTTCAATAGCGTGACTTGTTTCTCTACATTGAGAAAAATAAATGGGTAGATGCCCCTAAATTCCAACTTGTCTCCTTAATATATTCCAATGCAGCATGATGTGTTACTGTTCCTGAGTCCTTCTTGAAGTGGTTATATAAGGGACTCTCTTTTATTGTAAATCTATCTCTTTTTGATAATCAGAACGAAACTCTGCCCAAATTGAAAGGCATTACTAAGACTTTGAGCTTAGATTGTTGATCATATTTTGTTACTAGAATAAGAAAGCAAGTGACTTTTTAGATTTTGTGCTGTAATATCTTTGTTGTTAGGGAAACTGTTCTTATGTCTTTTTCCTTGATATATTTTTTGTTCCTTTAATTCAACAAGTAGAATTAGTGAAATTAGTCAGGAAGGTGTCCTAAAGATTCAACTATGGAGAGACTTTGTGCCCCCATAATTGTCTTTAGTGTGTTTTCTTTTCATTTCTATGTAAAGGACCTTGAGATGACTTTGTGCCCTCATTGTCCTTCGTATCTTACTCTTGAGTAATTCAGGTGGAGACTTTGTGCCGCATCTTGATTAAATGGTTATTACGTCCTTTGCTACATTTTGCTTTTACCACTTGGAGTATTCTTGTGGCTTGATGAATAGTACTTCTAAAATAAGAGGAGTGCTTTCTATTATTTCCCTTGAGTTTCTCCTTTGATCCGCACACATCATCTCTAAAAAAAGAGAGATGGATGGTTTGTCCTACCCTTGAGTATTATTTTCTATTTATATATATAGCATATCTATAGGGAACCTCCCCTTGATGAGAGGAGAGATCAGTCCCCTTCTAATGTGGTTAACCTACACATTTGGATGACTAATCTTCCTACTTTGGCTAATTAGACCTATTTTGTTTATCAGTACGCTGATCGACAAAATATTCAACCAATAGTTTTTGGTGACTCTGCTAGGGATATAATATCCATTATCCATTTATAATCTATTCATTCACCTCCACACTAATTTGGAAATAATGCACAGTTTAAAGCCTCAAGCTTTAACTTAAGCAAGGTCAATTCTTTTCCATTTTAGTTTCACAATCTGGTAGATTCAAGATATACACGAAGCCAAAGGACCAAAGGTATCGTTGACCCTATATTCGAGTTGGTACAACAAAGTGATTTTGATCTATTTCCTTCACCATCTCATCTCCAATGAACCAAGAGCTTTTCTCCTACTAAATTCAGATCTCCATTGCCAAACAAAGTATCTACTTCTGTTGTGGATAAAGCTTTACCAATAATTACCCCTCTAAGATTTTTTATCCTTCCTTTTCATAATCCTATAATGGTAGTTTAAGGCCCTTGGGGTAATGCTTTTGGTCCTCTCAATCTTACTCCACCTTTACATGAGCTTTCACGTAGTTCAAGGAAGAATTTCTCTAAATTCTATGGTGATGGAAAAGTTCATCCTGATGAACACATTATAGCCTTCATCATAGCTTGTGGAGTAATCAGAGTAGAATTTGAAGATGTAGCAGTCAGGATTTTTGTGGAGACACTACAAGGTGTTGCTACAAAGTGGTTTTATCATCTACAGGCTCGATCAGTGACTAATTGGAATACTCTCAAAGATAAGTTTGAAGTTAGATTCAAACCTGTAGAAGATGCACATGCACTTCTAGCTCAACTTACACAGATGAAGAAAGAGCCTTATGAGCCTTTGAGAGACTTCATAGCCAAATTTAACAAATTGAGGAATAAAATTCTTGTAATAGCTTGACCTACAGCTAAGAATCTCAAATGCTTTTTCATTAATTCTCAGTTACCTGAAGTAAGCTTTTTCTTAAGACTTGCTAGCCAAATAGATCTTGTTGTAGCTCAGCATTTGGCCACTGAGGTAGAAGATGATCTCATCTTAGTAGGGAAGATAAAAAGAGATCCAAATAGAAATAGAGCTTCATCATATTTTGAATATTCATCTACAAGCACCATAGATCCAATGGTGCAAAAATTGACAAATGAGTTGCTTGCTCTAAAAAAGCAAATGGCTCAAGGAATGTCTTCTGCTCCTTCATACAGAAGGACATTCCCAAATTAGTCATATCAGGGCAATGCTACCAAGAATTAAGGGCAATAGAATTGCCTTCCTCCCCTAAAAGGGAAACTTGCCCTGGAAGCTCCTCTAACCAATTCAGCAATGGGATATCTTGAAGCAGAATTAGAGTTTTCTTTCTAGCCTGAATTGAATCAATAAAATGACACTAATCTCCTTGAATACAATCAAGAAGAATCAGTTGGAAACTCCCACATTAGTTTCCTAAACTACCAGGATGAACCCAAAAGCAAAGGAGAAGCTTTTGATTGATCATATGTAGTGTTTACCAGGTCTAAGAACCAATCAGTCCAGCAAGCTGATAAAGGGAAGATAGAAGACCAACCATAGCCAATAGTCATGATTGCTAAGCATGGAACCATTCTACTTTTTCAGTCAAAGGATCTTGTAATCACCTAAAAGGCAAATACATCAATTTCGCCTTCCCCTTTTACTTCAAATTTGCAAACTAGCCCACCTCCCATCCCTCTTAAAACTCAAGAAGTTAAAGTACCTTTCTCTATACTTAGCTCAATTCAGCCATTTGACATGATTGATCATGTCAAAAAGACAAAAATACAAATGTCTGAGTTTGAATATTTATAATTCAATCTTGATCAATTGGATAAGCTGATCTAATGTGTCAAAAACTAAACTGTCCCTACAGGACAAAAGGCTAAAAAGGTAACTCCTGATTCTCCAAAGAACACACCTATTCCAAATAATCTTTTCATTACTCCCCCAATTGCTCCTAGAAAAATAGAACCTTTCTATGTTTCCCTGTTAATTAATGGCCATAAGCTAAGTAACTATATTATAGATTCAAGTGCATCTGATAATTTCATGCCTACTAAAGTAGCTAAGTCTCTGGGTCTCACATTGACCAAAACCTTTGGGAGATGTTTCTCCATGGAGAACAAGCAAGTACCATTGCTGGGGCAAATCAAAGATGCCCAATTTGCATTTGTAGCCTTTCCAGACAAGAGAATCAAGATGATTGTATTGATGGCTGATGTCCCAACATCCTATGGCATTTTGCTTGGACAAAATTTTTGTAAGGATGTGGGAGGAGAACTAAGCATGAATCTATCTGAGGCAAGGATCCCTATACAAGGCTTAATGAAGAGGTTCCTCCCTAAAAAGGAGGCAAAATATGTGGTCACCTAGACATCAGCCCCTGAAGCTCAAATTCTTTTTAAATCCGTAGGTATGGGTAACTACTTTCTATCTACAAATGAAGTGCATGAAATACCTGATAGAATTCTTAAAAGTTTCAACTCATAAATCAGTTCAACTAGAATAGCAGAAGAACTAGTAGGCTAAAATACAGATGAAGAAGGATCCTCCATCTCTGATGAAGGAAAGTCTAAAGAAAAATCAGTATCAGACAAAATATGGATTCTAGAATTTGATGGCAGCTATTCCTCTATCGGTTCAGGAGCTAGGATTGTGTCGATATCTCCTCAAGGAGATATGTTTCCTTCATCTTAAAAATTACAGTTTAGCAAAACTAAAAATACAGCTGAATATGAATCTCTACTGCTTAGAATGAAGGCTGCTAAAAAAAAGGCATCAAGTTTCTTCATGCCAAAGGGGATGCTGAATTAGTGGTTTGTCAAGTAAGAAATCTTTACCAAACCAAGAATGAAAGGTTACACCACTACTGCAACCTAGTTTGGAACCAAATTGAAAGGTTTGATGCTTTCAACATTTCTGCCATACCTAGAGAGTCTAATGATAGAGCTGATGCACTTTCTATTTCAAGAACTCTCTTAGTTCCTCATTCAGATTTCAAAAAAGATAGGTATACTATTGAGCTGGTCTATAGATGAAGTGTTCTTGACAATGCTGATTATTGGCAAGTATTCAATGATGATCATCAAATCATTGCCTTCTTAGAATGAAAAGACAATTTTGAACAACTACATTTTGAAGGTAGTGAACCTTAGAAGTATGAATCAGCCTCTAAATCTAGTTTAGACATAAATGAATAATTCTTACAATTGAAAATAAATAAAATTCCCAAAGGCCAGGTTTCTCTTGAGAAGTTGTTTGACAAGCATGATAGATTTATCAAATAATAGAAAATAGACTCAATTTTCTATTAGGGATTTGATCAAGTAAATCTGACCACCAAAGAAAATCCCAAGATGGTTAACATTGGTAAGTGTTGCACCCCTGAATAAAGATTAAAGTTCACCTCTTTACTCCATCAATACATGGATGTCTTAGCATATTCTTATGAAGACCTGAAGTCTCTTAGACCTGATGAAATCTGCGATGACATTCCTCTCAAGGCTGATTCAATGCCCTATAAGCCAAAATCCAAATAGTATAATCTGAAAATATCAAGTACTATTTTGTCTGAGATACAAAAAATGTTAAATGTTAGAATCATCTTCCCAATCCATCATTCCACATGGATGGCAAACATAGTGCCTGTAAGGAAGAAGAATGGTGAAATTTGCATTTGTGTAGATTTCAAGAATCTGAACCAAGCATCTTTGAAAGATAATTATCCTTTACCAATTATGGATCAAGTGCTTTAAACAGTGATAGGTTTAGAGATGTTATCAATGCTAGATGGCTTCTCAAGATATAATCAAGTTGAAGTTGGTGAAGCAGACCAACACAAGATTGCATTCACCACACCTTGGGGTACATTTGCATATAGAAGAATGCCTTTTGGCTTGATAAATGTTGTTGTTACCTTTTAGAGAGCAATAGACGTAGATTTCAAAGATGAGATAGGTAAATTTATAGTGGTATACCTTGATGATTTGATTGTCTTTTCAAAGCATCGATCTGATCATGTACACCACTTACAACAAGTGCTGGAGCGGTGCCGCCAGAATAGTATTTCCTTGAATCCTAAAAATTATATTTTTGGAGTAACAAAGGGGAAACTCCTTAGACACATTGTGTCAAAACAAGGCATAAAGATTGACTCAGACAGAGTCAAGTCTATTCAAGAACTTAATTTTCCTACAAGCAAAATTGTTGTTCATTCTTTCTTCAGAAAGGTGAATTTTTTACAGAGATTCATCCTTGAATTTGTTGAGAAGATTGCACACATTGTGAACATGATGAAAGGGAAGACCATCTTTAGCTAGACTAAAGAAGGTAAATCAGTATTTCAAGATCAAGACTGCCATTGCTTACACCCCTACCTTGGTTTGTCCAGATTACAATAAAGATTTCATTATATACAGCTATGCATCTAAACACACTCTTTCAGCAATTCTTGTTCAATAGGACAAGGAAGGTATGGAATCTCCTATCTCTTTCATGAGTTGCCCTCTCAAAACCCATGAGATGAAGTATTCAAATGTAGAGAGGCATGCTTATGTATTGGTGAAAGCAGTCAAACATTTTCAGTTTTATATTCTAAATTCACACACTACTGCCTTAGTTCCTGACACTACAGTCAAGTCTATATTAAATTAGCAATATTTTAGCACAAAAAGAGGTAATTGGATTGCAAAGATCCAAGAGTTTGATCTAGACATCAAGCCGATAAAGCTGGTCAGGGGTAAAGGCCTATGCCAATTAATTGCTGACAATAAGCCAGAAGACACACCGTGTGAAGAAACTGAAGTGGAAGAGACTCCAATAGTCCTTTTTGTCTCCACTACCAATGAGAGGTATTTCGGTATCACTCATTTCCTTACTTATGGTGAATGTCCTACTCATTTGTCTTACAAAGAAAGGAGGACTATCAAGTTGAAAGCTGTCAATTTTTTCCTTTGAGACAACGGCTTGTACAAGAGAAGCATAGATGGAGTATTCCTTCACTATGTAGACAAAGAACAAGCAACCTAGCTTTTGAAATCTTTCCACAATCTGGCCTATGGAGGACATTTTTCTGCTCCTGTGACTACTCACAAGATTTTGTGAGCCAGGTATTACTAGCCAACTCTTTTCCAAGATGCACATAAGTGGATGAGAAAATGTGAACTCTGTCAGCAATTTGTTGGAAGACCCAAGTTAGCTGTTATGCCTCACAAGCTAGTGATCATAGAAGAACCTTTCCAGCAATGAGGGATTGATTTTATTGGGACTATAAACCCATCTTTAAGTGTTGGACATGATTATGTCCTTACAGCAACTAACTATTTCACCAAGTGGGTAGAAGCAATCCTAACTAAGCATGCTACTTCAAAAGTTGTATGCAACTTCCTCAAAGAGAATATCATTTCTAGGTTTAGAGTTCCAATTAAAATTGTTACTAACAATGTAGCTTGTTTCACCTCGTAGATGATTACACAATTCTATTTCCATTGTGTAATTATACTCTCTCATTCTTTTGATTATTTTCCACAAGGGAATGGACAAGCTGAATCATTTTTCAAGCTTCTCAGATATCTATGAACTCTGCAAGCTTAAATCTATGAACTCTGCAGGCTTGAATCTACGGACTCAGCAAGAAGAGAAAATCTATGAACTTTACAGGATTGAATCTACAGACTCTACAAGCTTGAATCTATAGACTCAGTAGGAAAATAAATTCTATAGACTTTACAATCCAAGTTCAATGGGCTTCATAGGTTCTGCAAGAAAGTTCAACCAAAAGAATCAGTTTCTAACACTTGGTCATTTTCAGGATTGGTTAAGTGCCTTGGTTCAATCAAAAATCTCCATCGACAAGCATCTAAGCAAAGAAGGCTTAAACCATTGAACCATTGAACCACTTTGGTTCAAAGGTTCAATGAGTTCAAAGTTCAAAAGGTTTAATGCTTTGGTTCATCCTTTGGTTCAAACAAATGGTTCGTTAGTTGGTTCAAAGGCTTTGTTTGAACCATTGAACCAAAGCTTGGTTCAATGGTTGGTTCAATGCTTTGGTTCATTGACTTGGTTCAACAGAGTGGTTTATCAACTTGGTTCAATGGAGTGGTTTAAAGGCTTGGTTCAATGCTTCGATTTATTCAATTGGTTCATCATCTTAAACCATTTTGGTTCAAAGCTTGGTTCAATGGATTGGTTCAATGAAGTGGTTCAACCAAGTGGTTCAATGTTTGGTTCAACCAAGTGGTTCAATCAAACGGTTCAACAGTTGGTTCATCACCTTGGTTAAAAGGAGTGATTCAAATGCAAAAGTTCAAGAGAGCTTCCCAAAGGACAAGTGCCCTTGTGGAGGGAACTTGGTCAACAAAAATACCCCTCGGAAGGGTCATTTTCAAATAAGGCCGCAAAGGTAATTATTTCGGACTTTGTTTAAGGAATTCAAGAAAGACTAAGGCAAGAAGCAATTCCTTTAGACTTTTTGTCTAAAGGAATTCCTTCAGACAAAAAGTCTGAAGGAATTTAGGAAAGCAATTGCGGGCAGAAAGCCTAAAGAAAATTCTAAAGAAGCAAAGACTAAGGCAAACAAAACAATTTCATGGACTTTTTGTCTGCAGGAAATGTCCATGGACTTTTTGTCTGTGGGAATTTGTCCATGGAGAAAGCCCAAGGAAAATACCCATGGGAACTGTCTATAGGAAATATCCATGAGAAATGTCTGCAAAGACTCTAAGGAAAAGGCCACCGAAGGACCCCGAAGGGCAGGTGCCCTTGTAGGGGACTCTCAGCTGCCAACTTGAAGAATATTTCCCCAAAGCTGAAGGGTCACCTTCCCTTCAAGAAGATGAAAACCAAAAAATCCAAAGAAGGACCAAGGGGTGACGTGCCCGAAGACGTCAAATTCAAGATAGCGAACTAGCCGTTGAAAACGTAGTGACAGGCATGCGAACATCAATTTCAAAGCTCATAAAATAGTCATTGATCCTTTGAATCTAAAAACTTGAATGCATTCATAGGCTTTAAGGCCAAGACCAATAGAAAGTGAGGAAGGAATAGAACAACAAATTGAATGCAGGACCTGATTCAACTAACCAAAAAAGGAGGAATGATGAAGACGGATCAGATCGCCAGGTGGACATTGAAAGTTGCAAACTTTCAATAGCGTGACTTGTTTATTTGCATTGAGAAAAACAAATGGGTAGATGCCCCTAAATTCTAGCATGTTTTCTTAACATATTCCAATGTAACATGATGTGTTACTATTCTCAAGTCCTTGAAATGGCTATATAAGGTACTCTCCTTTATTGTAAATATATCTCTTTTTGACAATCAGAATGAAACTCTACCCAAATTGAAAGGCATTATTGAGACTTTGAGCTCATATTGTTAATCATTTTTTGTTATTGGAATAAGAAAGCAAGTGACTTTTCAGATTTTGTGATGTAATATCTTTGTTGTTGGGGAAACTATTCTTATGTCTTTGTCCTTGATATATTTTTTGTTCCTTTAATTCAACAAGCAAAATTAGCGAAAGTAGTCAGGAAGGTGTCCTGAAGAGTCAAATGGGGAGAAACTTTGTGCCCCCATAATTTCCTTTAGCGTGTTTTCTTTTCATTTTTGTGTAAAGGACCTTGGGATGACTTTGTGCCCTCATTGTCCTTCGTATCTTACTCTTGAGCAATTCAGGGGGAGACTTTATGCTGCATCTCGATTTGTTGGTTATTATGTTCTTTGCTACATTTTGCTTTTACTACCTAGAGTATTCTTGTGGCTTGTTGAATAGTACTTCTGAAAGAAGAGGAGTGCTTCCTATTATTTCCCTTGAGTTTCTTCTTTGATCTGCATGCATCATCTCTAAAAAAAGAGAGATGGATGGTTCATCCTACCCTTGAGTATTATTTTCTATATATATATATATAGGGAACCTCCCCTTGATGAGAGGAGAGATTAGTCCCCTTCTGATGTGGTAAACCTACACATTTGGATGACCAATCTTCCTACTTTGGCTGATCAGACCTATTTTGTTTATCAATATGCTGATCGAAAAAATATTCAACCAACAATATGGATGTAAAAGTGGTTGGATTCATGGTTGACACTGACCCTAAATTTATCTATTTTCTTTGAGTTATTCAAATAATGTGTGTGCTACTTTTAACTCCTTATTAATGATGTCAAATTTGAGAATGAAAATGTTTCAAGAGTTTGATTACGTCAACCATCAACCTTTTTTTATCTTCTAAGCTCTTGAATTTTACTCCTAGGTCTTCATCTCTCATCACCATGTCCTTCAAAAAATTCACCAATTGAAAATTTTCATTGTTGTTCCTATATATTGTGCCTTGAAATTCTACTTTGAAGTTGTTTACAATTGGTTGGTGAAGGTTCTCAAAATTTGGATTTTTTACTAGTTCATTTATAGGAGTAATCACATTAGTGACCCTCATGTCTTTCAAAATTTCCAAGGCCTCAATTTTATAATTTGAGGTTATGCAAATTAAGGGAAGCTTCCTTTTTGAAATTACATAGTTAAAGAACCATGAAGCATTCATGCTAGACATTAAGTTCAATTAAATAAAGGCACTAGTTCTAGAGCATTGAACCAAGAAATTTAATATTTTATCTATTTCTTTAATTTGGTGAAAAAATTTGGTCACATTATTTTTGTTTGATTAGTATCCTACTCTAGAAACCTAGATATTATAAAAAATGTTTTATAGTTTAATTGTTTCACTCTGCACATAATCAATTATCTCTAGAGGAGCATGTATAGTATGTCTCTATTGTAGTATTTATTGTGACTCATATTTGATTTTGTATATATATTTCATGGCTTAACTAGTTGAATCCACAAAAGCATAAAAATATTAGATATATTCATTGGGATCCCTTGGGTCCTTTTTGGCTTTCTTTCCCAAGGGAAATAGATTTTCTCTTTGCTCAAATTTAATTTTTTCCCTTGTATCTATATTTAGAGCCTTCCTATTCCTCACCCTTTGGATAATTCCAATATTTTTATCTAACTAAGTAGAGAATATGGTAAATTTAGTAACAAATAAATTCTACATCTCATCTTATTTTCCTTGCATCTCTCTAACCCATTTGGGAATAATAAATGCCCATTATTACTCTAAGGGACTTGAGTCTTTTGAGGCAAAGGGTAGAGGAGTCATTGGAGGAGGTTTTATTGATGGATTTTCCAATGATGTACTTATTTATATTGGTAATTTTATAGGTGTATAGATAATTCACTCCCATGGTGAAGGCTCCCTCAATGGATTTACCTCAACTATGAATTTCATCAAGCCAACAACCTTTTCAATTGATAATGTGGTTGACTATGTGGGTAAATAATATGGCATATGAATCTCTAATTGAGCTAAAGGTTTTCCTAAAATTGGTGGAATTTTGGGATTAAAATTAGCAATAGTCACCAATCTTTCAACATGGATTGACTTCTTGGGAGTCCTTATTTGGGTAGATGTTGAAATAATGGGGGAATAAAAATAAATAGATACCATTGAAGTACCTAAAATTGAAACAAATGAAATTAAAGAAGAACACACCTCAATTACCTTTTGTATTTGATCCATTATGAGGATTGGTTATCCTAAGTCACCAACTAGTGTTTCTTCTTCCTACAGTGCTCCTAAGCTCAAAGATTTAGCGTTACACAACTCGGCCTCTTCATCTTATGTAGCCAAAGCTTCTTCCTTAGTCACCTCTTGTTCTACTTGCATCATAACTTATGTATTATCTTCCTTATATATGACATAATATACCAAAGATATCACTATTCTTGTTATTATTCATTTGTTTCCTCCTCAGCAGGAGATTCTTCTATGGTAGTCAGACTAAAAGATGGTCTCTCCTCTACTTACTCAATTATGGAGGAGGTTGGAATAAATTTGGCTTTCCTTTAGTATGTGGCTATGGGAGGGGTAAGAAGTGAGTTGGATGATGAAATGTTTGAAGGAACTACTACTTTAGGTTGTGGTGATGGGATGGAAGGTGTAACAATAGTAGTGGAAAAGAGTAGAAGAACTTGGAAATGGTTGAGGAGATGGAAGGGGATGGAATAGACAAGAAATAAGATTCCATAAATTATAGAATACTAACCTACGTATAATTTTTAAGAGGTGGTAAAGGTGTCAGAACAAATGTGCTCTTTTTCCTATCCTATGGAGGTGGAGATATCTATAGTTTAGTGGCTATACCCACAAATGCATTAGTGAAGTCCAAATAATTAGGAGTTGGCATGGGACTGGGGAGGTTCATAAGAATTTATTTTTATATCAATTAGTTCTCCCTTTGGCTATTTGACCCTTCCTCTTATGGATTTTCCTTTTCTATTGTAGGTGAGGGGGTTGGCTAGGGCCTACTAAATCTTTTGGTTGGGATGGGAGCCATTGATGATTCCATGTCTTTTATGCTTGTGTTACCATTTCAACTACCTATTATTTAGTAATTTATGGATGGTATTGGATATCCTAAGCTACCATCAAAGACATATGTGTGTCTTTCATTCTTATCCATACTTATAAGTAATCTGATGCATTTAGGAAAACTACATCATGCTCATATTGTTGATGACCATAGTTGACATTCACCTTCTTATTTTATTTTAGGATTTAAAGGTAATTCCTAACTTTCTTATTAGGTTCTAATTCTTTGAGCTAGGACTCATCAAGATTGTAGTAGTGGGTCATTATCTTCCCCACTTAATTAAAGTAGGATCTCACTACATACTATATTTACACAATACTCAGAGGTGTTTTAAAGTAATGGTCCAAATGTTTTTGACCTATCTCCTCATCAATGTTATTATATATTTAGTATGAAATTTCCTATTTTATAATTTTATCAAGAACTTAGCATGGTAGGTGTTGTCCCCCAAAAATATCACTCATTTTTGGGACAACATTTGAACTATTTTGGTCCTACAGACCAAAATTGTCTCTTCCCTTTTCAAAATTTGTCCTGGGCATTCAAATTCATCATTTTTCAAGCTTCTCAAAAATCTACGAACTCTACAGGCTTAAATCTATGGACTCTACAGGCTTGAATCTACGGACTCAGTAGGAAGATAAAATCTACATACTCTGTAGGCCAAGTTCAATGGGCTTTATAGACTTGATTTCTATAGACTTTGTAGGCAGGTTCATTTCTATAGGTTCAAAGGCTTCTGCAGGTGGGTTTAACCAAGAGAATCAGTTTCTAACACTTGGTCATTTTTGGGGTTGTTTCAGTGCCTTGGTTCAATCAAAAGTCTCCATCGGCAAGCATCTAAGCAAAGAAGGCTTGAACCGTTGAACCATTAAACCACTTTGTTTCAAAGGTTCAACGAGTTCAAAGTTAAAAGGTTCAACGCTTTTGGTTCAATGGTAGGTTCAATCAAAGGAACGGTTCAATGGCTTGGTTCAACCAAGCGGTTCAATGCTTTGTTTCACACGGGTGGTTCATCCACTTTGTTTCAATGTTTTGGTTCATCCTTTGGTTCAATCAAATGGTTCATCAGTCAGTTTGAGGCTTCGTTTGAACCGTTGAACCAAAGTTTGGTTCAATGGTTGGTTCAACATCTTTTGGTTCAAAGGCAAGTTCAAACAAATGGTTCAAAGGCTTGGTTCATTCAATCAGTTCATTGGCTTGAACCATTGGCTTGAACCATTTTGGTTCAAAGCTTGGTTCATCGGCTTGGTTCAATGTTTGGTTCAACTAAATGGTTTATTGCCTTGGTTTAACGAAGTGGTTCAACGGAGTGGTTCAACGTTTGGTTCAATCAAATGGTTCAAATGCAAAAGTTTAAAGAGCCTCTCGAATGACAAAGTGCCCTTGCAGAGGGCACTTGGATGACAAAAGTACTCTTCGGAAGGGTCATTTTCAAAGAAGCTTCAAAAGGTAAATTCTTTCAGATTTCTATTTAAGTCAGCTGAAAAAGTCTAAGGCATAATTCCTTCAGACTTTTATCCGAAGGAATTCCTTCAGACAAAAAGTTTGAAAGAATTCAGAGAAGTTACGGGCAGAAAGCCCAAAGAAATAACCAAGGCAAACAGATGGAACAATTCCATATACTTTTTGTTCGTGGGAAATGTCTGTGGACTTTTTGTCTGCAGAGAAAGCCCGCGAAAGACTTTTACGGAAAAGGCCGCTGAAGGACCTCGAAGGGCAGGTGCCCTTGTGGGGGACTCTTGGCTGCCAAATTGAAGGACATTTCCTTGAATTTGAAGGGTCACCTTCCCTTCAGAAAGATATAAAACAAGAAATCTAAAGGAAGAATCTAGTGACCCACCAAAATAAAGAAGCTCGAAGGCCATTTGAAGACCGCCCAAAGGGCAGATACCTTTGCGGGGGGCTCTTCTCGATCCAAGGTAGATCATTTCTTAAGGCTTGAAAGGGTAGGTTCTTTTTGAGAAAGTGCCAAATAGAAAATCTGAAGAAAGACCAAGGGGTGACGTGCTCGAAGACATCAAATTCAAGATAGCGAACTAGCCGTTGAAAACATAGTGATGGGCACGTGAACGTTAATTTTAAAGCTCATAAAATAGTTGTTGATCCTTTGAATCTACAAACCCAAATGAATTCATAAGCTTTAAGGCTAAGACTATTAGAAAGTGAGGAAGGAATAGAATAGCAAATTAAATCCAGGACCTGATTTAATTAACCAAGAAAGGAGGAAGGATGAAGGTAGAATCAGATCGCCAGGTGGACATTGAAAGTTGCAAACCTTCAATAGCGTGACTTGTTTCTCTACATTGATAAAATCAAATGGGTAAATGCCCCTAAGTTCCAGCCTATCTTCTTAACAAATTTCAATGCAACTTGATGTGTTACTTTTCCCGAGTCCTTCTTGAAGAGGCTATATAAGGGACTCTCTTCTATTGTAAATGCATCTCTTTTTTATAATCAAAATGAAACTCTGCCCAAATTGAAAGGCACTTCTAAGACTTTGAGCTCAGTTTTTTGATCATATTTTGTTATTGGAATAAGAAAGCAAGTGATTTTTTAGACTTTGTTCTGTGATATCTTTGTTGTTGAGGAAACTATTCTTATGTCTTTTTCTTTAATATATCCTATGTTCCTTTAATTCAACAAGCAGAATTAGTGACAGCAGTCAGGAAGGTGTCCTGAAGAGTCAACTATGGAGAGATTTTATGTCCCCATAATTACCTTTAGTGTGTTTTCTTTTTATTTCTATGTAAAGGACTTTGGGATGACTTTGTGCCCTCATTGTTCTTCGTATCTTACTCTTGAGAAATTCAAGTGGAGACTTTGTGTTGCATCTCGATTTGTTGGTTACTACATCCTTGGATAAATTTTACTATTACTACCATGAGTACTCTTGTGGCTGGCTGAATAGTACTTCTAAAAAAGAGGAGTGATATCAGTCATTTCCCTTGAGTTTTTTCTTTGATTTACACGCATCATCTCTAAAGAAAGAGAGATGGATGGTTTGTCTTACCCTTGAGTATTATTTTCTGTTAATATTTATATATAGCATACCTATAGGGAACCTCCCCTTGATGAGAGGAGAGATTAGTCCCCTTCTGATGTGGTAAACCTACATATTTGGATGACTAATATTTTTACTTTGGCTGATCAGACCTATTTTGTTTATCAGTACACTGATCGACAAAATATTCAACCAATAATTTTTGGTGACTCCACTGGGGATATAACCCATTATCATTATAACCCTTATCCATTATAGACTCTGGTGACTCCATTTCATGTCTTACCCATTATCCATTTATAGCCTTACCATCTTCCTTCACCTCTATTATTTTATTTGGTCTACAAAAACTAGAGTTACTGGAAAAGAGTGCACAGTTTAAAGCCTCAAGCTTCAAACTAAATCAGGGTCAATTCTTTTCCATTTTTGTTTCATAATATGGAAAATTCAAGGTATACACGAAGCCAAAGGGATAAATGGATTGTTGACCCTGTATTTGAGTTGGTACAGCAAAGTGATTTTGATCTATTTCCTTCACCATCTCGTCTCCAATGAACCAAGAGCTTTCCTCCTACTAAAGTCAGATCTCCACTATCAAACAAAGTATCTACTTCTATTATTGATAAAGCTTTGCCAATAATCACTCCTCTAAGATTTGTTATCCCTCTTTTTCATAATCCTACAATGGCAGTTCAAGGCCCTTGGGGTAATGCTTTTTGTCCTCTCAATATTACTCCACCTCTACATGAGCTTCCACGTAGTTCAAGGAAGAATTTCCCCAAATTATATGGTGATGGGAAAGTTCATCCTGATGAACACATTGCAGCCTTCAACATAGCATGTGGAGTAATCAGAGTAGAATTTGAAGATGTAGCAGTCAGGCATTTTGTGGAGACACTACAAGGTGCTGTTGTAGATTGGTTTTATCATCTACAGGCTCAGTCAGTGACTGATTGGAATACTCTTGAAGATAAGTTTGAAGCTAGATTCAAACCTATAGAAGATGCACATGCACTTTTGGCTCAACTTGCACAAATGAAGAAAGAGCCTTATGAGCCTATGAGAGACTTCATAGCCAAATTTGACAAATTGAGGAATAGAATTCTTGTAATTGCTTGACCTACAGTTGAGAATCTCAAATGCTTTTTCATTAATTCTCAGTTATCTAAAGTCAATTTTCTTTTAAGACATGCTGGTCAAATAGATCTTGTTACATCTCAACATTTGGCCACTGAAGTAGAAGATGATCTCATCTTAGTAGGGAAGATAAGAAGAGATCCAAATAGTTATAGAGCTTCATCATCTTCTAAATATTCATCTACAATCACCACTATGATTGCTCTCAAAAATCAAATGGCTCAAGGAATGTCTCATGCTCCTTCATATAGAAGGACATTCCCAAATTAGTCATATCAGGGCAATGCTACTAGGAATCAAGGGCAACATAATCACCTTCCTCCCATACAAGGGAAACTTGCCCTTGAAGCTCCTTCAACCAACTCAGTAGTTGGATATTTAGAAATAAAACATGCTTTCTCTTTCCAGCCTAAATTGAATCAAGAAAATGACATTGATGTCCTTGAAGACAATCAAGAAGAATCAGTTGGCGACTCCCACATTGGTTTCCTAAACTACCAAGATAAACCTAGAAGTAAAGGAGAAGCTATTGATGGATCATATGCAGTGTTTATCAGGTCTAAGAACTAATCAGTCTAGCAAGCTGATAAATGGAAGATAGAGGAGCAACCTCAGCTAGCAGTCATGATTGCTAAGCATGGAACCACTCTGCCTTTTCAGTCAAAGGATCCAGTGATCACCCAAAATGTAAGTACATCAATTTTACCTTCTAATTCAATTTTGTAAACTAGACCTCCTCCCATCCCTCCTAAAACTCAGAAAGTTAAAGTACCTTTCTTTGTATCTAGCTCAATTCAGCCATTTGACATAATCAATCATGTCAAAAAGACAAAAATATAAATATTTAAATTTGAATATTTGCAAGCTAATCCTAATCAATTGGATAGATTGGTCTAATGTGTTAAGAACCAAACCATCCCTGTAAGACAAGAGGTTAATAAAATAATTCTTGATTCTCCAAAGGACATGCCCATTCTAAATAATCTTGTCATTACTCCTCCAGCTGCCCCTGGGAAAATAGAACCTTTCTATGTTTCCTTATTAATAAATGGTTATTAGCTCAACAATTACATCATTGATTTTGGGGCATCTGACAATGTCATGCCTGCTAAAGTAGCTAAGTCTCTGGGTCTCACATTGACCACAACCTTTGGGAGATGTTTCTCCATGGAAAACAAGCAAGTACCATTGCTGGAGAAAATTAAAGATGCTCAATTTACATTGGCAACCTCTCCAGATAAGAGAATCAAGATGACTATCTTGGTGGCTGACGTCCTAGCATCCTATGGCATTTTACTTGGATGAAATTTTTGCAAGGACATGGGACGAGAACTAAGCATGGACTTGTCTGAAGTAAGGATCCCTATCCATGGTGTAATGAAGAGATTGCTCCTTGAAAAGGAGGCAAAATACGTGGTCACCCAAACATCAGCCCCTAAAGTACAAATTCTATTTGAGTCTTCAAGTAGGGGTAATTATTTATTTACCATAGAGGATGTTCATGTTTCTACAGATGAAAGTCTTGTAGCTGAAAATCCAGGAATTGATCCAAATAAGAATTCAGGAGAATTGGTAGAGTGCAATATAAACAAAGAAGGATCTTCCATCTCTAATGAAGAGAAATTTGATAAGAGATCAGCTTCTGATGATGATAGCAATTCTTCCACCAATGATGAATTTGGGACTGTGTTGATATGTCCTCAAGGAGATATTCTTCTTTCATGCAAATTGCAAGTTAGCAACACCATCAACACAGCTAGATGTAAATCTCTGTTGCTCGAATTGAAGACTGCTCAAGATGAAGAAGTCAAACTCCTTGACATCAAAGGAGATGCTAAGCTGATAATTTGTCAAGATTTTGATATGGACACTCCAATCATATGCTAGACTAAACCAAAAGAATAACCAATTATGGTAATGGACCATGCTGTTGCAAATCAAAATTAGGCAAAGGAACCCTTCGCTAAGAAAGCAAGGAGTTACGGCTTTCAAATTGAAGACCACATCCTACCATGGGGCAAGAAGAAGAAAAAGCCAAGGGGAAGATGCAAAAAATTAGTTCCCTGGTGGAGAACTCCATTTGCCCATTACTGTTTCTGGGGGCAAAATGTCTTCTTGCTAGTTTATTAGAATATAGCACTATTTTCACTGTCTCCCAAGAAGCAGCATCTAAAATACTTCAATTCTTGAAGTATTAGATCATTCCATCTATACATATGTATATTTGTATAGTTTCTAATTCTATTTTGCTTTGTTTGTTTCCTATTTTGATGCCTTTTATTTCTGGGTAACATGACTCTGTAGCCCAATGGTACACATGAAGACACTAGAGATTCTAGATTCTACTCCATTTAATTCTTTTTGCAATTGATAAAAGTTCTCCAACTGGAGCCAATTGTTGTCCCTCAAAAATATCACTCATTTTTGGGACAACATTTGAACTATTTTGGTCCTATAGACCAAAATTGTCTCTTCCCTTTTTAAAATTTGTCCTAGGCATTCAAATTCCTCATTTTTCAAGCTTCTCAAAAATCTACGAACTTTGCAGGCTTAAATCTACAGACTCTACAGGCTTAAATCTACAGACTCTACAGGCTTGAATTTATGGACATAGTAGGAAGAGAAAATCTATGGAATCTATAGGCCAAGTTCAATGGGCTTTACAGACTTGATTTCTATGGACTCTATAGGCAGGTTCATTTCTACAGGTTCAAAGGCTTCTATAGGCGGGTTCAACCAAAAGAATCAATTTCTAACACTTGGTCATTTTTGAGGTTGTTTCAGTGCCTTGGTTCAATCAAAAATCTCCATTGGCAAGCATCTAAGCAAAGAAGGCTTGAACCATTGAACCATTGAACCACTTTGTTTCAAAGGTTCAATGAGTTCAAAGTTTAAAAGGTTCAACGGCAGGTTCAATCAAAGGAACGGTTCAATGGCTTGGTTCAACCAAGCAGTTCAATGCTTTGTTTCACTTAGGCAGTTCATCCACTTTGTTTCAATGCTTTGGTTCATCCTTTGGTTCAATCAAATGGTTCATCAGTCGGTTAGAGGCTTCATTTAAACCGTTGAACCAAATTTTGGTTCAACGGTTGGTTCAACATCTTTTGGTTCAAAGGCAGGTTCAAACAAATGGTTCAAAGGCTTGGTTCATTGCCTTGAACCATCAGCTTGAACCATTTTGCTTCAAAGCTTGGTTCAACATTTGGTTCAACCAAATGGTTCATTGCCTTGGTTCAACGAAGTGGTTCAACAGAGTAGTTCAACATTTGGTTCAATCAAATGGTTCAAAGGAGCGGTTCAAATGCAAAAGTTCAAAGAGCCTCCTGAAGGAAAAAGTTTCCTTATAGAGGGCACATGGATGACAAAAGTACCCTTTGAAAGGGTCATTTTCAAAGAAGCCTCAAAAGATAAATTCTTTTGGATTTCTATTTAAGTCAGCCGAAAAAGTCTAAGGCATAATTCCTTCAGACTTTTATCTAAAGGAATTTCTTTGAATAGAAAGCCCTAAAGAATTCAGAGAAGCTACAGGCAAAAATCTCAAATAAATAACCAAGGCAAATGGACAGAACAATTCTGCAGACTTTTTGTCTGTAGAAAATGTCCATGGAATTTTTGTCCATGGGAATTTGTCCGCAGAGAAAGCCCAAGGAAAGCCCGCAAAAGACTTCTAAGGAAAAGGCCACCAAAGGACCCCGAAGGGCAGGTGTCCTTGCAGGGGAATATTAACTACCAAATTAAAGGACATTTCCCTGAAGCCAAAGGGTCACCTTCCCTTTGGGAAGATATAAAATGAGAAATCCGAAAGAAGAATCTAGCGACCCACAAAAATAAAGAAGCCCGAAGGCCATCTGAAGACCACTCGAAGGGCAGATACCTTTGTGGGGGGCTCTTCTCGATCCAAGGTAGATCATTTATTAAGGCCCAAAAGGGTAGGTTATTTCTAGGAAAGTGCCAAATAGAAAATCTAAAGAAAGACCAAGGGGTGATGCGCCTGAAGACGTCAAATTCAAGACAGCGAACTAGCTGTTGAAAACATAGTGACGGGCACGTGAATGTCAATTTTAAAGCTCATAAAATATCTATTGATCCTTTGAATTTAAAGACTTGAATTCATTCATAGGCTTTAAGTCCAAGACCAGTAAAAAGTGAGGAAGGAACAGAATAGTAAATTGAATCGAGGACCTGATTCAATTAACCAAGAAAGGAGGAATGATGAAGGTAGGATCAGATCGCCAGGTGGACATTGAAAGTTGCAAACTTTCAATAGCATGACTTGTTTCTCTACATTGATAAAATCAAATGGGTAAATGCCCCTAAGTTCCAGCCTATCTTCTTAACAAATTTCAATGCAACATGATGTGTTACTATTCCCGAGTCCTTCTTGAAGAGGCTATATAAGGGACTCTCTTTTATTGTAAATGTATCTCTTTTTGACAATCAGAACAAAACTCTGCTCAAATTGAAAGGCACTTCTGAGACTTTGAGCTTAGTTTCTTGATCATATTTTGTTATTGGAATAAGAAAGCAAGTGATTTTTCAGACTTTGTGCTGTGATATCTTTGTTGTTGAGGAAACTGTTCTTATGTCTTTTTCCTTAATATATCTTATGTTTCTTTAATTCAACAAGCAAAATTAGTGACATCAGTCAGGAAGGTGTCTTGAAGAGTCAACTGTGGAGAGACTTTGTGCCCCCATAATTGCCTTTAGTGTGTTTTCTTTTCATTTTTGTGTAAAGGACTTTGGGACGACTTTGTGCCCTCATTATTCTTTGTATCTTACTCTTGAGAAATTCAGGTGGAGACTTTGTGTTGCATCTCGATTTGCTAGTTACTACGTCCTTGGTTACATTTTATTGTTACTACCAGGAGTACTCATGTGGCTAGCTGAATAGTACTTTTGAAAGAAGAGGAGTGCTTTCTGTCATTTCCCTTGAGTTTTTCCTTTGATTTGCATGCATCATCTCTGAAGAAAGAGAGATGGATGGTTTGTCTTACCCTTGAGTATTATTTTCTATTAATATTTATATATAGCATACCTATAAGGAACCTCCCCTTGATGAAAGGAGAGATCAGTCCCCTTCTGATGTGGTAAACCTACACATTTGGATACTAATCTTCCTACTTTGGCTGATTAGACCTATTTTGTTTATCAGTACGCTGATCGACAAAATTTTCAACCAACAGTAGGA
Source organism: Torreya grandis (assembly GCA_037957365.1). NCBI lineage: Eukaryota > Viridiplantae > Streptophyta > Pinopsida > Cupressales > Taxaceae > Torreya > Torreya grandis. The sequence goes on from JARHVA010004203.1 coordinate 141,000, forward strand.
AAAAAAGAGGTGACCTTGTTCCTAAAATTATTTTGACTATAACATCAAGGTAACACAAATAATCTCCCTATTTATTAATGGTTTTCCTCAAATTTTATGACAACCTAGGAATTTGGGTGCCACAAATTTATTGGCACACCTAAGGGTAAATCTCTACATAAATCCTCTTAATTTTAATTATGAACCTATAAATAAACATGAGTGAATAGTATTCACATATTATATTCTCAAATTATTTATTTTATGGTTGTCGTGTCTCTCCATTTACCCTATGGATTGTCTCAAGGATGGCATTTAGTAAATAATACATCATATGAAATTTCATATTCACTGGCCTCTGCTTGGGTTAATACATATGGGTATTCATCTTGGCACAGATAATGTCCCCTAAGGCAAAAATTGTATATGATGTTAATAAAATGTCCAATAGAGGGACCCATTCTACATGCACATAGGTGATGTTAGGAAAGCCAAATAGTCTATTTAAGAGAGCCATAGTTATCTTAATCCCTAGTCTGAATATGATAATCCCATTCAACAAGAGGGCTCCCTTGGGATTTAATCTTTAGCCTTTCAATAGCCATTGTTTTAATTTTACATCTATTATGTTGTGTTTCATCCATGACTTGCCCAAGACTTGATTATAATCCATCTTAGGAAAAGGTATCCTAAGATATCTTTCAAATGTCCTTCTAGAGATGTAAATAATTACATTCTTGCCTTTCCTAATGTGTATGTAGTCTATAGCAAAAGTTCCATTAAAAAACAAATCTTGAAGCATATTTATATAGGGTATTACTTTAGGCTTTTTTGTTACTTGATGAATTCATGTAGTTTTGAGAAGTAGAAAATCATTAATATATTTATTTTCATCCTTAGATAACTAGCTTTGTGCAGAGTAGGGAACCACCAAGTCTATTGCATTCTTGAGTGCCAAGTAGAATGGTAATTTAGATTCAAGTCCACTCTTATATAATATTGTATCCATAAATTTCTCGTGTACCATATAATAGTATGCAGAAGGGGCTTGGATGCATACAAGTTTTGAAGAGGAAGCCTTTTCAATGATTTTGAGCTAAATAGTCTCTTTACTACCTATATGAAAATTCTCTAGAAGTTTGCTAAAATGTTAGGGCTTGTGGTAGTAAGAGATCTCAAAATCATAATGTTTTTCTTGGAGATTGATGGTAAAGTGAATGTCCATTAATTTATATTTTTCATATATCCTCCAAAGTGTATTTCATGAATGTCCTATTCATGTGACTTCAAAATAGTTAATAACTTTTTATTTCATTCCCATTTTAATTTGAATGCACCAGTCAACTTTGGCAAGTTTTATTGCTTGACATATGGAAAATATTCATTAACTTTATGTTTTAGGTCATCACCTTCAAGAAAAAAATCAAATCCTCAATTACCTAATTTCTTTGCCTTATTATCGACCTCATTTTTGTGTACTTTGAGTATGCATCTTCTAGATTGTGACACTTTTCCAATTATTATTCACCTAGGCCTTTAGATTGCGTATAAGCTTTATATACCTATAGTTGATATTTAACATAAATATGCCATGTGGAACAACCTTAGGTATATAAGGGCTTGGAATCATGGGATCATAGTATCTTGGGACTTTTAAATTGTTTACATGTGTGTAAATGTTCCATGTAATGGATTGTTAATGCATGGCTCAATCTCAAGGCTTTAAAGGCATGGAGACTCAAAGGCATAATATCATTAGTTTATTGACTAAGTATGTATTATTTGAAATTTTTGGCCTATATAATTATGCCACTTATCATATTATCAAATCTCAAAATCTCAAAGGTATTAGACTGTGAGAAATCAAAACCATTAGACTATGTTAATCTTTCCATAGTTCTATATTGATGAAAATGTGCCACCTGTCAAATGATCAAAACTCAAAATATCAAGACCATTTGACCATTAACTTTATTTTAAAATATTTTAGGGTTTTATGTTATTAAAATGTGTCATGTGGTATGTTCTTTGGTCTCAAATACTTTAAACACTTATAAATTGTTATTGAAATTTGAAGGCTTTATGTAACATATAAATGCCACCTATCAAAGATCAAGACCTCAAAGATTTAGAAAACTTTGTAAAGGATTAAAGGTTCTAGATAATGTGGTGATGCCACCCATCCTAATCTTATGCAATGAGGGGATAGGTCTTGATTATGAATTATTAACAAGTCTTACTCGATAATCCTGCGAATGTTTGAAAGAGAACAAAGAAACTTTAGGATAAAATATTAGTCTTGTTAGTCCATAAATCAAAGTGCCAACTTTTTGAAAGGGAAATATGAAAACCTAAGAATAAAAATAAATTAAAATATCCATTCAATCTTTGATTTTCATAGTTTAATTTATTTTAATTTTAGAACTCAAAGATGACCTTAGACTTTCCCATGAGTAAATTCATATCATAGATTCCTAAGGGCTATAAGACACCAAGTAAATATTTTAAACAATAATGGGTGCCTATTTGAGTTTTAAAGTGGGCTTTGTGTGTGTGTGTTAGGGCACAAAAAATGGTGACTCATAGTGGAAAATACTCTTGAGTATTTTGATATCCAAAATCTCAAAAATGTAGCATAACCAAACTTCAGTGCTACCAAGAAATGAAAAAACCAACCAGACCTTGAAACAGAGTCCTACTTCCTCATGTAACATACCAACCCTTTCCATTCCTTGGATCTAAGTGTGTGAGTTTTTGGATTCAGTTTTAATTTTTATATTTTTTTTGAAAAAGTCTTGGATAACTAGTGTAGGTTTCATGTTGACTTTAGATTTTATAACCAAATAACAAGGGAAGCCTAGGCATTATTCTATTTCCATCCAGGTGTGCATATCCCTAATATAGTTACTTTGGATTCCACTCAAAGCCTTTCTTAATTAACATCTAAGTGTCCATATCCCTAGTGGATATTGGTTGAATCACCCATCTTCTATCAATTTTTATGATTGAGTTTTTTTCAAAAAAATAGATTGAAGAAAGGTTGGGAATAACTATTGGCTAGGTTTATGTACAAGAAAACTTATTTTGTTCAATATATCCCTATCATTATATATCTAGTAGTATGTTTAGTATCACTCATCTAGGTTTTAGCTTGTTATAGTGCATTTGATCTTTGTGAATGGAAGGTCTTTCTAAAATTTCTTGATTATATCAAATTAAAATCTAGAGGTCTAGTAAACTCATCTAATCAAATCAAGACCTAATTCAATCATAACACATAACTTGACTCCATAAGCTCTAGTAATGTCAAAGTAAATCCTTATGAGAACCAATGGTGCATCCTTATGAATCATCCCATTATTTTAGGTATTTCCTTTTCTATTCTCCATGTAAGAAATCATTCGATCTATTCTAAACTTTTAGAAAACTAATCTAGAAAGCATAACAACTAATCTAAAGAGAAAAAATAGCTAATCTAGTGAAAACAAGTGCATAAAGTAGGAAAGACTAATCCTAGAAAGCATACACTTATTCTAGAAAATAGGAAATATAACTTGGAAATCAAGAAATATACTCTAATCTTACATATAAAATCTCTACTTATAGTCATCTTGAGGCATCTCCAATTTTAGTAGAAATGAAGTAGTGATTTAAAAACTGGCATTGGCTTGAAAAACAAGGTTATTATTTTGGTGGTATTTCAATCAAAAGACATTATTACCTAAGATCTTTGATATTTGATAGGGTCCAATCCATAAAGGAGTGAACTTATCATGTTGTCCTTTATTCTCATTGATTTATCCCATAGAAGCACCAAGTCTGAGATCCTAAAGCATTTAATCATCAATCTCTTGTGAAACCATCTTTTGATAATATCCTAATGTTTACTAAAGATATGTAGTGATTCAGTTCTTGCATCTTCCATTTGGACTATATTTAATAGTCTAGATTGTACTATTCCATCTTCCCTCATATACTCTTTCATGAATCGATACATTGGTATCTTAAGAGAAATAGGTAACGTGGGTTGTCCATATACCAATAGAAAAGTTGAAACCTTGAGGGTTTGCTTGTACCTAGTTCTATATGTCCATAGTGCACATTTCAATAATAGATGCCATTTTCTTGGTTTGTCTTATGTCAACTTCTTCATGTCATCCATCAAGTTCTTATTTTTGGATTCAGCTACTCCATTCCCTATGGGCATTAGTTTGAAGAGAACTTGATTATGATTTGATTTTCATATGCCCATTTTACAATTTTAGAGTATTGAAAAGTTTGACCATCATTGAAAACCAAGGAAATGGGAGTCCCAAACTTGGTTAATACATTTTACTCCATAAAATTGATGACATCAATTTCTCTATAATTCTTTGTTGCTACAGAATTTGTCCACCGAATGGAATAGTCAATAGTCATGAGAACAAATTTATGTCCTATTGAAGATTTTTGGCTTATTACCCAAATAAAATAAACAACCCATTAGGAAAAGTAATTTCCTTCAATGATTGGCTAAAAAGGCATGGAAACATTTATTTATCTTTTACCAAATACCTAATAATCATGATAGGTCTTGACATGGTTATGAGCATCCTTGAATATTATAGGATAGTAATATCCCATCCACATAATATTATGAGTTATTATGTTTCTTGAGGGATTCCCATTGCCTATATTTTGATGTAGGTTATTCAAAATATGCATAGCCTCTTCTTTTGAAATGTATCTCAGATATATGCCTTCATAGTTACGTATGTATAACACTCCTTTATTGATCATGTAATGAGACCATTTGAGCATGAATGTTCACGTTTACTCTCTATTTATTTCTAGGGGACAAGTGATTATGAGTAGATAATAAATGATTTGAGTGTACCACTTACCACCAGTTATCTAAGTCTCATTAATTTATTCAATACTAATCCATGGATTAGTCTCAATCATCAATTAGATGATCCCTTAGCCTCTTACCATCTTAGTTGGCCTAATTTCAAGGTCAAACTCTTGGAAATTGGCCATTTATTTGTCTCTTTATTCTCTTAGTTCATTGTGGCTAACCATGAGCTTAACAGTAGGATTTAGAATAATGGCATACGTTTTATTTTCTCGGATATATTACCTAAACTTTTTGATAGCTTTAATCATGGCATATATCTACTTATATATAATGGATTACTTCAACTAAACATCCTTCAAATTAGTACCCATGAAGGCAATGGTATTTTCATTGTCTTCTCTTTTTTTTGTAAGAATAGAATCTATAGTATGTTATGAATAAAATGAATAGAGCTATAAATCCTTACTAAAATCTAGACTAATCATAACTGGAGCTTAAGCAATGGTAGCCTTGATACCTTACAAATATCTTTGAGCTTATATAATCCACTTTATCCTGGAATCTTTCTTTAGCATACCATTTAATGGTTGGAAAATATCTAAAAATCCATAAATGAATTTTCTCACAAAGTTAATCTTACCAAATAAGGACTTCAGTTCCTTCTTACTACTAGGAGGCATCAATTTGAAAATGGTTTGCACCTGATCTGGATCAATGTAGACCCCATTTTTAGTGATGATATGGTCTAATAGCTTCTTGTAAGTAACTCTAAAGATGATTTTATTTATATTAAGTGACACTCCATATATTATACATCTATCAAACACCTTTTAGATGTGGTATATGTAATCAGCTCTATATTTTGAGAACAGAGTAAGGTCATCCATGAATATGATGATGCACTTTCCAACCATCCCTTGGAAAGCAAAGTGCATGTCTCTTTAAAAATTATCTCTTACATTAATTAGGATAAACAACATCCTCTTGTATGTAAAATTCCTTACTTTATGGTGAAGGTAGTCTTCATATGATCATTTACCTCTAATAGTACCTAATTGTAACTAGAAAATACAACTTAAAAGGGCATCATCTTTAATTCACTTATAATTTTAATTACCTTATCAAGTAAAGATAGGGGTTAATTATCTTTATCTAATTCTCTATTAAGATTACTAAAATTGGCATAGAGTTCGATTTATTTGCTCTTTTTCTTGACTAGTACCAAATTGACTACCCAATTAGAGTGCCTATTTGGGAAAATAATTATAGCCTCTAATAACTTTTGTACATTTATTTGAATTAGAAATTCCATACTTAGGTTTAATAGCCTCTGTCTTTACCTAAAAAATTTATGATCTAAATTTGGAAGGATAATGTGTGTAATGACTCTAGGATCAAAGACTTATGGGTCTTCATATGTCCAAGCTATCACATATTTGTATTCTACTAGAAGACCTTTTAGATTTTGTTTCTTAATTTGAGTGTTGCTCAAGCCTACATTCCCTTATTGAGAGTGTTGGTTAGTGCCCAAATTTTATTTGGAAAATTTTGATTCAGTTTCTCTTAGTGGTTTCTACTTCTGAGTTTGGGGGTTTAGATCAAAAGCTCACTCTAAGGAGACCTTGCCTAGAGGGATGTGGTTCTCCTTTGATTGAACAACACCATATTTTCCTAGGTCTTCACCATGCATGGGTTTAATGTATTAGTCATCTATTTTTTTGATATTTTAAAGCTCTAATGATGTTCATGAATTTCATTATTTGTTGGTCACCCTCAAACACCTAGAATTTCTCCATAATACCTAGGATGGAGGGGCAAGGCATCAAATCCAATGTGAACTTTTGCATCTTGGACTCTTTAAGTGGTGCCATATTAATAACTGAAGCTACTAGTGAATCAGTTGTCTAAATCTACTCTCTAGGGATGGCCTTGATATTGAATCCTTCAAAGGACTCAAGAAAGCCCCAATCTTAGTGTTTACATTTCTTTAATAAGGTGAGCTTATGCTAATACTTATTCCTAGTCTAATTGACCACTAGTTTAGAATAACTAACAATATGTAGATGTTTAACATTATGTTTGAATTTAAACTTCAAGTTGAGAATCAAAGCTTCATACTCTACTATGTTGTTGGTGTAGGGAAACTATAACCTATAAAATATAAGGTACATCTTGCCATATAGATCTTTCAAATCCATGGCCATACCAAAACCTTATTTTGATATGGATTTGTCAAAATGAAGAATCTAAAGCTAAAAAATATCTTCAAATTATTGTTCATGCAATGCATGTTATTGTTTAGTGGTAAACATGTATATGCTTGTGTGTGAAGATATAAAGTCTACCTTTTCATTCATGGAATTTTAATCAATAATAATATGCTTCATTTTGGGCTCATGATCCACTCAGATTTAGTTGGATACCCCCTTTTAAGGAAACCACATGTGTAAGAAGTCAGTGGCCATGTATCTATTTAATGTTTTGGACCAATCACCACTCAACAATAGACTGTAGGTTTTTAGAATGTTAATGACCAATATATATATGGTTTGCTACACATGTGGTTTAGATGCCAACTAAATTCATACATTTTTTAATTCTATAACACATGGGACTAAAAATTTGTCCAATTGTAATACCAAACTCTTTGAATTATCATGGGTTTAGCCTAACTTATGGCATACAACTATCAACATCACATTTGTTGAGGTGTCTGAGTCAACCAAACAGTTGTGCATGTTCTTTCCAAACATTTAGACATTTATAAAAAATGGTGGTACTTCAAGTTTGTCTTTAAATATAATCACATTTACATGTGCAACTCCATATTTGTTTGGTTTAGAGGATCTCCCAATTATGGATTTGAGTAGCAGTTCTCTTTATTTGATGATTTAAGCCTATTCATATAGGGTGATATTGGCCTTAATCTTCTTTATGTCTTCAAAAATGTTTCACCTAACCTTGTTTTATGGTTCTATGCTCTTAAAATACTCATCTCTCTTAGGAGGAGTGGGTTTTTATTAGCTTGAGAGTATGGATGAGTATTAGCATTATTATTTAGAGGTGTTCAAGTAGTAACTGGTTGCTTGCTCCTTCAATTGTAGTTATTCCTCTAGAAATATTAGAATGCATGGATCTCATCTGTATTATATTCTAGTTCATTATCATCCTCTTTTGTAAATGGGAGATCATAGGTCTTAAAGACCATTGTTGTGCTAGAGTGTCCTAGATCAATAAAGTAAGAAGGTTATGTTTGATGTGTAGAGCCTTCTTGCCTATCCATATCCTTTTAAAATAACTTGAATGCTATGCATAACTTGATGTAGTTGACCTCCCCATGTTGTGTAGTGTTATGAACTTGGAAACAATTTAGAAGGGTTGCTTCTATAATATTGATCTTTGGCATCCTATTGGATGGGTCCAATTGTTCTTGATTATTTCCAAAACTATTGAAAGGCCTATTATATCTCTGGAATCAAAACTTTGATTGGTATTCTATATTCCAGTGTTACCTATGCATTTATACTTGTTCAAAAACTCATTACTCAATTTGTGTACCATATTCTGGATTGATTCCAATTATGTTTTTATGAAATTAAAATTTATAGCATGTACTATAGTAGTATTGACTGGTATCAATGATTTACTCAAGTTTTGTTGATTAGGGATAGAATTATTTAGGAAGCCAAGATGTTGATTAAGTAAAGTTTGGGTTAAGGATGATTGATTATAAACCAAGTTCTAATTATGGGCCATAATAGTCTAATTTGTATTTAGAATTAGACTAAAATTTGGGAAAATAGGGATAAGATTGAGTGGGACAAAATATTTCATATGAGGGTTTAATTATTTGTATAAATTGATAGCTTTAGCATAAGTCAAAGGTAATGTATCAATACCAATAGCTCTGCATATGAATATGACATTCACATGTTCCAAAGCATTCTTATACATATCTAGGGCCAATACCTCATTGGGTGTGTAAGCAGTCTCTAATCTATTATACAACTTATGAAATCTAGCATTGAAGGCTCAGATTGACTCATTTGGATGTCTTCTCATACTTGAAAATTAATGATAAACAACACTTACACTGGTGACCTAGAAAAATTGTTCTAAAAAGGTGTTTTGACACTCTTCCCAAGAGATAATGGAACCTTCTAGGACATTGAGAAACTAGTCATAGGTTGATCTTTCAATGTGAAGGGAAATAGTTTGTATACCACATCTTCATGGGTTATATTAAATATTCCCAAGGTAGTTTTGAAGGCCTTAATGTTTTATTATATAGTCCTTCCTCCCAAGGGATAAAAAGAAGGCAAATATTTCTCAGGGTTTCTAAGTAGATCATGGATAACTCTCCATCAACATCGATAGTAGAACCAATTAGCTAGGTTTGAGCCTAAAATGGAGTTTAGATTTGAGGAAATGGATAGGCCATCAAGAGTAATGGAATGTGGGGTTGTCTACTTGGAGATAATGATTGACCATGGGGTTATATCCTAACTCCTTTATCAAACCTAAATTTTCTATGGATTTCCAAAGGTGGGAATAGTAAGTTAGTGTTTGAGGTTGAATTTTTTAGTCTTTTGGGTGGTTCTAATGAAACTCAAGTGATTTTTTTCAAACAAAATATAGGTGGATGTTTATGCCCTCCTTCTAGCACCAAAAATAAGTTTACTCTATTGATGTGGGTTTTATGCACACCATAAAAACTTTTATGAAGTAGCCTCTAACATTTTAGGATCAATGAAGAGTATTCACTCTAAGGAACAAGTTTCAGGGTACTGAGTTTTATAAATAACATGCTGGTGGAATAAAGGTGAATGAGGTAGATTGTTTACCATAGATGGGTCAGTTATTGATTAATTTAAATCTACTTGATATGGGTTTACTAATGATGGTTCTAATATAAAGTGGGTAGGAATTTAAAATAAACTCAAAAGGAGGGAATGGTAGGGAAGGAAAGGAGGCTTGTGGAACACACCAGATGAAAACTTTCAAGACTAGAACTTAAACTATAGGTTGGATAATAGATCACAAACCAATTCTTTTTGTAAGCAACTATAGCACACCAAAAATCAAACATGATTAAGAATCAAATTCAACCAAACTCATCATAATTAAACACATGAAATCAAAGGTTGTCACATTCATTAGATTCCAATAGAACATATACAAGGTGGGATTATGATGTATATGCAAAAGGTTTTAAAATAAGTTATATATTAACATGAACAACTATATATTAAAGAGACAACCCATACACAACTGAATACTAAGAAACCAGAATGATATAACTACTTACACAATCCACGATATGGAGAAGAATTAATAGTCACACATCAAGATGAATTGTAGAACTTTTTCATAATTTCTTATTTTTATTTAACAACCAAAATTCTCCTCCATTTGGGTCTAGGAGGTTACACGTATAAATAGGCTTGGGATGAGGAAGGCCTCATCTCTCAAGTGAAGTCTAATAATATAGTTACAAAAATAGGACTTACATCCAAATCTCATGCAAAGGATACATGTATAGTATTCAGCCCAAAATATAATTTCACAACTAAAAATACAATGTGTGTGTGTGTTAAACATAAATTTTGAACCAAAGTTTTGACTTATCAAAAACATTCAAGTGCACATTGTATTTAGATGGGTATTAATGTGGTACCACTAGCTGAAGAAGATCATGGATTGATAGTTGGAGGGACTTAAGTAGTCACTTTGGTTTCTTGTGGGATCAAAACTAGGCCCAGTAGAGTTTTTATGACTATAAATCCTAAAACCTAGGAACCTTGATATGATGGGACAATACTAGTAGTTGGTTGGATGTTTGGCACTGACCCTAAAGTTGCCTCTTTTTCCATGAGTTATTGATATCATGCTTGTGTTGCTCTAAAATCCTTATTAATGATGTCAAAATTAAGTAGGGAAGGTTTGAAGAGTTTGATGGCCTTTACCATTAACCTTATTTATTCAGCTTTTGGGCTCTTAAATTTTGCTCCCAAAGCTTCAACTCTCATCACCCTATCCCTATAAAAATTCATGAACTATAAAATTTCATCATTAGTCCTATATATTGTGCCTTCAACTTCCTCCTTGAATTTGTGTGTATCTACTTGGAGGAGGTTTTCAAAATTTGGCCTAGTGACTAGTTCACCTATACGATTAATCACATTAGTGACCCTCATGTCTTTCAAAATTTCTAAGGCCTCACTTTCATGATTTGAGAAATGTCCCAATAGAGTCTTCATCTAGTTATGCCAATTGAGGCAGGCATCCCTTTTTTAAATTACATATTTAAGGCACCATGATGCATCTATGTTGGACATTAAGTTCAATTGGTTTAAGGCACTCATTCTAGAGCATTGAACCAATAAATTCAACATTTTTCTAGTTATTTCATTTGGTGCTAAAATTTGGTCACATTTTTTTTGTTTGTTTGGTTTCCTACTTTTTAAACCCATATATTAGATAAAATGTTGTATAACTTAGTAGTTGCACTATGCACGTCAATAATTATCTCCTAATGAGCATGTACAATATGTCTATACTAAAGTATTTTTTTTTCTTCTTATTTTATTTTGTACGTATCTTTCATGGCTTCAAAAATTGAATCCACAAAATCATTAAAATCTTTAATTTATTCATTAAGATCCCTTGGATCCCTTTTGGCTTTATTTTCCAAGGGAAATATATTTTATATATTATCAAATTCAATTTATTCAATTATATCTAGATTTAAATCCTTCATCTTCCTCACCCTTTGCATGGTTCCACTCTTTTTTTCAAACAAAGTAAAGACTTTGGGAAATTCAATAATAACTAAATTTTTCCTCTCATATTATTTTCCTTGCATCTCTCTAACTTATTCAGTAAAAATAATTTCCCCTTCTTACCCTAAGGGACTCAAGTCTTCCAAGGCAAAGTGTAGATGAGTCATTGGAGGGAGGTGTTATTGATGGAGGTGTAAATGATGCACTTATTTTTATTGGGAATTGAAGAGGTGGATAGATGATCATCTCTCATGGTCAAGTATACCTTAGTGGATTTACCTCAGCTATGAACCTGGTCAATCCAGGAGTATTTTCAATTGATAATGTGGTTGATTATGTGGGTGAAGACTTGACACAGGTAGATGTAATTGATTCAAAGGTTTTATAAAGATTGGTGGAATTTTGGGATTAAAATTAAAATTAGTCACCAAGATTTCAAAATGGGTTATCTTCTTGGGAGTGCTTATTTGGGTAGATACTAAAAGAATGGGTGAATCAAAATAACTAGATACTATTGAAGTGCTTACAATTAAAATAGAATAAATTTAAAAAGAAACCACCTCATTTATCTTTTGGATTTGCTCCATTGTGATAATTTTTTGGCCTAAGGCACAAGCTAGTGTTTTTTCTTCATGTATCCCACCTAAGCTCAAATATTTGACCTTATCCAACTTAGCCTATTCATCTTCTTTAGCCAAATTTTATTCTTTAGTCACCTCCTAGACTACTTTCATCATCACTTTTTCATTCTCTTATTCATTCATGGCATAACATATCAAGGATATTACCTATTATTATTCTTATTCCTTTATTTCTTCCTCAGTAGGGGATTATTCTATCATATTCAAACAAAAATATGGTCTTTCCACTACTTGTTGAATTATGGAAGGGGTTGGAAAAACTTTGTCTCTCCTTTGTTATATGGATATGGGAGGGATAGATAGTAAGTGGGATGATGAAATATTTTAAGGAACCACAATATTATGAACTAATAAAATAGGTAGTGGTGATAGAATAGAAGGTATAACAATAATAATGGAAGGGAGAGTAGAAGAAATTGGAACTAGTTGAGGAGATAGAGGGGGGAGGGAATAAACAAGAAAGAAGATTATATAAATTTTTGAAGACTAGCATGTGTAGTATTTTTAAGAGTGGTATAGGTGTCATAAAAATGTTCTCTTATGTATTTCCTATGGAAGTGGAGTTGTCTTTATTGTAGTGGTTGTGCCCACAGATGTAATAGTGAAGGATGAATGAGTAGGAGTTGGCCTGGGACCAGGGAGGTTCTTGATAATTTATTTTCTTGTCTGATAATTATGCTCCCTTTGGCTTCTTGAACCATCCTCTTATATATTTACCTCTTATACTATAGGTGAGGTGGGTTGGATAGGGCTTACTAAATCTTATGGTTGGAATCAGAACCATTGATGGCTCCATGCTTTTTTTGTTTGTGTTACCATTTTAGCTTCATGTTCTTTAGTAATTTTTGGATTATATTAGATATCCTACAATACCATCATAGACATTTGTGACTCTTTCATTCTTATCCATACTTATGAGTCATCCAACACATTTAGGAAAATTTTATCATGCTCATATTACTGATGACCATAGTTGACATTCACCTTCTTATTTTATTTTAGGAGTTGAAGATAATTCCAAACTTTTTTCTTAGGGTCCAATTCTCTGAACTAGGCCTCATAAAGATTGTAATGGGTCTTGATATTCCATACTTTATTAAAGTGGTATCTCACTACATACAAGATTTATCCAATACTCAGAGGAGTTTTAAAGTAATGGGAGAAATACTTTTGACCTAGCTCCTCATCAATGCTCTTACATATTTGTTAAGCAATTTCATGTTTTATAATTTTATAAAGAACTTGGCATGGTAGGAACAAAGGAGGTGCCCTTTTTCCTATAATTTTGATGACTATCACATCAGGGGAATACCAATAATCTCCCCATTTATCAATGGTTTTCCTCAAATTTTCTAAAAACCTACGCATCTATGTGCCATGATTTGCTTGGTACACCTGAGCATAAACCTTGACACAAATCCACTTAATTTCAATTATAAACCTATAAATAAACATGAATGAATAATCTTCACATATTCTATTCTAAACATATTCAGTTGATGGCTGCCACAACTCCCCATTTACCCTATGGAATGTGTTGAAAATGACATATAGTAAATAAGACATCATATAAAAGTTCCCACCTATTGGATTCTACTCGGGTTAATACATCTAGGTCTTTATTTTGGCACAAATAACTTCCCCTAAGGCAACAATCTTATATGATGTTAAAAAAAGTCCAACAAAGGGACCCATTCTACTTGCATATAGGTGATATTAAGGAAGCCATATAGTTTGTTTAGGATTAGACATAGCTATCCTAATCCCTGGTCTTAATTTGATAATCCCATTAGATAAGAGGGATCCCTTAGGATTCAATATTTTTATTTTTATTTTTATTAGCCATTATTTAATTTTTCCATCTATTATGTTGTGCTCGAGCCATAAATTAGCCAAGACTTGATTATAATCCATTTCAGGCAAAGTTGGCCTAAGATATATTTTGAATGCCCTTCTAAAGATGTAACTAATAACATTCTTACCTTTCATAATGTGTATGTAGTATCTAGTACAAGTTCCACTAAAAAACAAATCTCAAAACATATATATACAAGGTATTACCTCAAATTTTATTATGGCATGATGAATTCCTATAGTTTTGAGACATAACAGGTCATCAATGTATTGTTTTTCATCTTTAGATAACTAGATTTGTGTAGATTATGGAACCACCAAGTCTACTGCATTCCAAATTGATAATTAGAATGGGAATTTCAATTCTTATACACTTTTATCAAATAGCGTATCCATAAATTTCTCATGTCTCATGTAAGAGTATGCAGAGGGTGCATCGACACATACAAGTTTAGAAGAAGAATCCATTTTAGTGATTTTGAGATATATAGTTCCTATAGTACCTATATGAAAATTATCTATAAGTTCTATAAAATATTAGGGCTTATGGTTGTAAGAGATCTCAAAGTCATAATGTTTTGCTTGGAGATTGATGGTGAAGTGACTTGCCCTTCCTTTATATTTTCCATATATCTTCTAAAGTCTGCATCATGAATGCCCAATTCATTTGAATCAATGTAGGTAACATATTTTTATTTCATTCTCATTTCAATCTAAATGTGCAAGTCAAATTTGGTGGGTTTAATTTCTTTCAAAATGGAAACTATTCATTAAATTTGTGTGTCTGGTCATCACCTTCAAGATAGTTGTTAAATTCTATTTTATCCACTTATTTGACTTATTGTCAAACTCATTTATGTGTAATTTTATCTTGTGTTTTTTATATTGTGACACTTGTCTAATTTTTATTCACCTAGGCCTTTAAATTTGCATATAAGCTTTATATATCTAGGTTCATGAGTTAACATAATTGTGCCATATGGAACAACCTTGGGTCTATGGTGGCTCAAAAGCATGGGAGCATGGGAGCCTGGGCCTTTTGAATTTTGTATACATGTGTAAATGATCTATGTAATATAATTTATATGCATATAATGATATCAGAGCCTTGAAGGCATGAAGACTCAAAATAACAAGACCAATAGTTCATTGATTGAGTATATCTTCTTTGAAATTTTGGGTTAATATAATTGTGTCACTTGTCATATTATCAAAGCTTGAAATATATATGAGAAATTAGAACCATTAGAATATATTAATCCTTACTTATTTTTGGATTGACAAAAAGGTGCCACCTATCAAACTCTCAAATCTCAGAAGCTCAAGACGATTAGACCCCTAACTTTATTTTCAAAGGTTTTAGGGTTTTCTATAATGAAAAAGCATCACGTGGCATGTTATCGAGACTCAAATACTTTAAACACTTATAAACTTTTTTTGAAAGCTAAAGGTTTTGTGTAATATATAAATGCCACCTATCAAACTGTCAGAGCTCAGGACCTTAAAGACTTAAAAACTTTTGCAAAGGGATATAGCTTCCAAATAATGTGCTGACACGACATGTCCCAATCTTGTGAAATCAGGGGGTAGGTCCTTATCATGATTGATTAACAAGTCTTTTCCAATATTCTTGTGGACAATTGAAATAAACATAGTAAAACTAGGACAAAAAAATAGTCCCATTAGTCCATAAATCCAAGTGCCAACTTTTTGAAAGGGAAATATAAAAACCTAATATTTAAAATAAATTAAAATATTTATTCAAACTTTAATTTTCATAGTTTATATTTTTGTAAGTTTAGACTTCAAAGATAACCTTAGACTTTACCATTAGTAAATTCATATCATGGATTCCTAAGGTTTATAAGGCCCCAAATAAATATTTTAAAAAATAATGGGTCCTAATTTGAATTTTAAATTGGGATGTGTGTGTTAGGGAACAACAGATACCAATTCCATTTTTACTATCACTTCTTTATGTAACATCCTCTTTTATTTCATTACCTTGAACTAATAAATTGGGATCAATAAGATCATGCTATACCATTGGATGACTTTTAGAATGAAGAAGCCCTGATAGAATTTTGAGGTCTTAGAGATGAACTACACATTGGGGATCACAAAAAAGGATTTGATATCACATTAGACTTTGATACCTACTTTGGAGAGTATGTGAACTTCCTTGGTCAAAATTCAAAAGAAAAATAAAATCAAACATTGAGGTCCTCTACTGAAAACCTCTTTGAGACACTTTTGGACCTATAAAAAAGTAAATAAAAAGACAAGTCCCTTGGTGAAAACTTATTTTAGGCATCACTATATGGTAAAGTTAACCTTTATCCTTAGGAAGCTGAGAGTCTGACATGTTCAAATCTTACCTTTGGATCATATCTTAGTGTATAATAACAAAGAGTATTTAAGCAGCTATTTTGAGATGTTGCAAAAACATATGTCATGTGGCCATTACCTTAAATGAATGATTCAAATTCTTATTACATGGGTCAACCTAATGGTCCAAAATTATATGAATAAGATCAATTCCTCTCTATAATTACTTTATTATAATATGGTTCTACACTATTAACGAAAGATAACATGGAGGCTAATATTGACATAACATACGAGCCTAGAATGATTAAGCTTGGTACATGTCTTATTGCAAAAGAGCATGACCTCATCATTAATATTATTTGAAAGTTTATTAAAATATTCACATGGTCTTATATGTATATGTCAGGATTAGATTCATCTCTAGTCGTACATAATTTTTTCATACACCTGGATGTCAAGCCCATTAAAATTAAAATACGCAAGATACATCTACAAATTACCATCCTAGTTAAGAAATAACTAGAAATGTTATCGGGGAAAGTTTTATTTTCTCAATAGACTATTTTGAGTGGATAGTAAATATTGTTCCAATTAGTAATAGACCAAAATGTATTCTATTATGCATAGACTTTAGGTAAATCAACAAAGCATGTCTGAAAGATGATTTTTTGCTACCAAATATCAACATTATTTTGGACTTAACCATGGGTTATGAGATGTTATCCCTCATGGATGGAGTTTAAAGATAAAACCAAATTAAGATTGCATTAGAGGATCAACAAAAAACAATGGTCACCACTTTATGGGTAACATTATTCTATCAAGTCATGTCATTTGGTTGGAAAATGTTTGTGCCATATACCAACATGACATGACTATCATCTTAAATGACATGATGCACAAAACTATTGAATATTAAGTCAATGATATTTTGGTAAAGCCAAAAATGCAGCCCATTCATCCATAATTTCTATAGATGATCTTTCAGAGACTTCATAGATACAAGGAGCACCTCAACCTAAAGAAGTGTGTCTTTGGGGTCATGTCAAGAAAATTATTAGGCTTCATTGCCTCCTACCATAGAATTAAAGTCAATATATCTAAGGTGATGACCATCACATAAATGCTTCCACCTTCCAATTTGAATCAACTCCATAGTTTATAGGGCAAGAGCTAATCTATTCATTATTTTATTTTGAATCTTTCTAATTGTTACATTAATTTCACTCATCTTATAAAGAATGGTACCACTTTTCAATGGGATGATAACTATCAAGAGGAATTTTAGCAAATAAAAACATATTTGTAAAACCAACCAGTGTTGATTATACTAATGTTGAAAATGCCTTGGGGGCACTCTTGGCCAAACATGATGACTACGGAACATAATGTGTAGTATATTATCTAAGGACACTATTTGCTTATGAACACAACTAAACACCAATTATGAAGGCATGCCTATCTTTGGTACTTGCATCATATAAATTATGCCATTATATGTTCAACATCAAGACCACTATTATTTCAAAAGTACATCCCCTCAAACATATTCTTTCTAAGGAAAATTTAATAGGTTGTATGGATATGTGGATCATGGTCCTCAATGAGTTAGACATTGACTGCACTAATTAAAAATACATTAAAGGGCAAGTCCTTCCATATTAGCTTACCAATGCATGCTTGTTATATGCAATCCCTCTAGCCATGAATTTCTGAGATGACTCAATCCTTAATTTTGATTAATCACATCAATAGAAGCTATATTTGATGGTTTTTTCATGACTCATAGTTTAGGTGTTCATATTCTATTTATTATGTTGTATTTGGATCTTATTCCCAAGACATTACATATTAATTTCCTATGTACTAATAATACTACAGACTATGAGTCACTTGTTATAGGGATCCACCTACTAGTACAATGGAACATTCGACATTTAGTTATCTAGGGTTATTCACAACTAATCATCAATCAGGTTATAGACCAATATCAAACTAGGGATGAGAAGCTTGTGCCCTATAAAGGCATGGTTGATAATATCATGCAACACTTAGAATGTATTTAGTTTGATAAAATAACAAAATTCAATAATCAATCAATAAATTTCATGGCTACCATTGGATCATTGATAGAGATATCTTCAAGTGTTCAAGTATCATTTTCTTAATGAGAATATCCTCATGTCAGCTTGCACTCATCCATACACTAAAATGTTATGTGATATTGATGGTCCCAATTTGCACTCATACCAAGACATCTATGCCTATACTCGAGACCTCATTCTTCCCATTGACCTAACACACATTCAATATAAGTCCTTTATTCACAACATATCCCAATACACTTTACTTGGTGGTACACTCTATCATAGAGGGTATTATGGGACATTGCTTTGACGTTTAAACTCATTTGAATCTGAATTAATTCTTAAGGATGTGTATGAAGGAATATTTGGGGCCCGTATAAGAAGAGTAGTCCTTTCTAAGAAACTCCTTAGAACATGGTGTTATTGGCCTCTAATTGAAGCTGATGCATGTTTCTATGTTAATAATGTCTTTCTTACTTGATTCATGGTGATTTAATCCATGTTCCTTCATGAATGCTTCAACCTATTACTTATTTGGGTATATTCTCTTCATGGGGACCCAATCTCATTGGTAAAATAAACCCTACTTCCTCTAATGGCCACAATCGTATCCTAACTACCATTAAGTAATTCACCAAATGGGTTGAGGATATCCATCTGACTTATATAACCAATAAGTAGATTTCTAAATTCATCCTAAACCACCTAATCTACCACTAAGTTATTCCCTCTTCCATTATATTTGATAATGTAAATGTATTCAAGAATAAGGATGTGAAGACCTTATGTGCCAAATTCCATATTAAACACAAATATTCCTCATGTTATTACCATCAAGGTGATGTCTAGGCTAAAACATATAACAAAACCATTATCAAAATCCTTAAGAAAATTGTTAACAAAGTTGACTGAGATTGGCACTTGTAATTATTTCCTATCCTTTAGGCCTATCATACCAATGTTCACACTCTTACAGGTGCAACCCATCACTCTAGAGTTTTTGGCTTTAAAGCCATTTTTTTAATCGAGATCAAGTTTCCCTCTCTACATATTTTATTGAAGGGAATAATTAACAATGAAGATTATAAATTAGTCAGACACCAAGAATTAGAACTCTTGAATGATAAATGACTATCTTCTTGAGTCATCTAAAGCCATATCAGAATAGGATATGATGTGGTTATAAAAAGCACATCATCCCAAGATAATTTGAAGTGGGTGAACTTGTCCTAAAAGAGAAATAAAAAATACTAGTGTAAAGCATGAAAAGAAAGGGAAGTTTGAGCCTAATTAGATGATACCTTTTATTCTCACTATAAATTATGGTTATGTGGTAGACAAGCTAGCTACACTATAAGGATATGAGCTCGACAAGCCATTAAACATTATATACCTCAAGAATGTTCATGTTTGACCTAGTTAAACATTTATCACTTTATAGTCTAGCCTTATCTTCCTCCCATTCCCTCTTTCCATATTTAATCTTGATTATGACCTATAGGTAATGCAGGTGACTTTAAAAAAAAATCAACAATAAATTTAGAGTTGGTCATCATCAGCACATCCTTGCCATCAAAATTTCAAAATGATAACATGATTTTTAAATTATTTCCCTGCTTAGTAGTTCTAGACGTAACATATTTTATCCCTATGAATAATCCTACATTTTCACATTCCTTTTTTCATCCTACATTGATATTAAAGGTGCTAGAATAAATTTATTTATTTATTCTAACATTCCCCCCCTTAATTCATTATAGTTTGGAGAGTATAAGAGAGAGAACTTATGTATGCCTCAAACTTATCACATGCAAGTGACTTTATGAAAACATCTACATACTGATATTGAGTGGTATAATTTTGGAGCTAGATATTATGTTGTTGAACATGTTCACGTATGAAATATACTTGAACTTCAATGTGCTTAGTACATTCATGAAACACTGGATTATGAAAAATTTAAGAACACTTTAATTGTCACAATTCATAATAGTTGGTTGAGTTTGTGGAACTCCTAATCCTTTTATTATGTGATGTAGCCATATCACCTCATAGATAGTTCCTCCTACAATGCAATATTTTTCCTTAGGAGAAGAATGAGAAACAAAGTTTTGCTTCTTGTTCCCCTGTGAGATTAGACCAGATCCCAAAAAGAATACAAACCTATAAGTGGATTTTCTATCATCAATTAAACCTACATGATCTACATCTATGTATCCTATCAAGAAGAACTTATCATTATTCTTGCATGCTAGGCCATAATCCATTTTTCCTCAAATATATCACAATACTTGCTTAGTTGATCTCTAGTGGCTAACCTTTGGATCTTGCATTAACTAAGAAAGATAATTGACAACATATCTAATATTTGGCCTAGTGTATGTGAGTTAGATGAGACTCTTAATAAATTGGTGATAAAGAGTGGCATCTATTGGTGGTGATAGATCTAAGAGAGATAGTTAAAGTTTTGTCTCTATAGGTGTATCCATTGGTTCTAATCCATCATCCAAAACCTCTTAAGTAATGTCTTGGTATAGTTCATCTAAGACATGAATATGTGGTGCCCTTTTTACCATATTTTTAGGCCAAGATAGTAATTTAGTAGCCTGAGATCTATTAAGTTAAATTATCAATTAAGATAATTCTTTGTTCATCAATCATCTTCACTGAGCTACCAGTGATGACTAAATCATCAACATACACAATAATAATAATAATAATAATAATAATAATAATTTTATCCCCTCTCCTTGATTTTTGAGGTAGAGATTGGGATAATATGTATTCCTTTGAAATTTATGCTTTATAAGATGTTCATTAATTTTTATATACCAAGATCTAGGAGTCTGTTTGAGACCATACAAAAATTTTATGAGTTTTCACACCTTTTGCTCTTTCCCTAGTGTGGCATAACCTTTTGGTTGAGTCATGTAGACCTCTTCCCATATATCTCCATTTAAGAAGGTATTTTTAACATTTGTCCAATGAATGTTCCATCCAAACTATGCATCCATTATGAAGATCATTGTTTTGTCTTTATCTTAGCTATAGGAGTAAAAGTCTCCTCATAGTCTATACCTTATTTTTTAGCATGGCCATTTTCTATGAGTCTTGCCTTGTGTTTGTCTATACTACCATCTACTTTATATTTGGTCTTAAATAACCATTTTCATCCTATAGGTTATTCCTTGGTGGAAGATCAACAAGATTCCATGTGTCATTCTTCATGAGTGACTAATATTCTACATCCATGGAATTTTTCCAAGGTTTGGACCCTAGGGCTTCACAGACTATGGAGGGCTCAAATGTTTCTACAATTATGTTCATTAAGGCCAAATTACCTTTGCACAACCCATACTACAAGTCTTCAATTATGTATCTGAAATGTTTGGAGGTCCATCTAGTCTTTCATCTCAAATTGTACTTGTATACCATTTAGGCATATGTTAAAGAGTAGTTGGTAGTGTTCGATCTTCTAATTGACCATCAGCACTCTTTTCATATATAAAGTTTATAGGTTTAGTTCTTGTATCAGATATCTATGTGGAAGATGAATTAATTTCACCTTTCTCATCAAACACTACATCCCTATTGATAAGTATCTTCATAGTCTCCAGATCAAGGAGCCGATATGCTTTCAACTCTATATTGTATCCTAAAAAATGTATTCTTGGGTTTTCTTATCCAACTTCTTCCTTTTCTTCTTTGGGACATGCATGTATACCTTTCATCCAAAAAATTTAAGATGAGATACTTTCAACTTCAACCTAGTCCATGCTTCTTATGGTGTAATTCCATCAAGAGCTTTGTTGGGTGACCTGTTTACCAGGTATACAGCTGTGAGACATACTTCTACCCAATATGAATGAGCTAATTATGCATCCTCAACCATGATTTGAAACATATCTATAATGACATGGTTATGCCTTTCTACAACACCATTTTTTAATGGTGTATAAGGAGTAATGTATTGATGATGTATTCCATACTCTACAAGGTATGTAGTGAGATTTTTACTGGTATATTCCCCCCCATAATTTGAGTGGAGGGCCTTGATTTTATGACCAGTTGAATTTTCAAAATAGGCCTTAATTTATTTGAATTTATTTTTAATCTTTAACAAGGAATCCCACATCTTAAAAGAATGATCATCAACAAAGATTTGGAAATAGTTTTGTCCTTTTTAGCTAGGAGTCATGGGTCTACACTAATTGGTGTGTACCAAATATAGTGGATGAAGAGATTGATATTCATTTTTATAAAAAGGAGATCATTTTTTTCCATCTAAATAATTGAGATAGATATTAGAAGATTATTTGAGTGTGGCAAGACCTCTGACCATGTTGTGTTTGCTTAATGTAAGCAAATACCCATAAATCAAATGACCATATATTTTATGGCATAGATAAGATTTATGTGTACCCTTCATAACAAGTGATTGATGGTTGTTATGGACAAGATAAATTTGAAACATATTGCCTACATTCAGAGCTGATGTAATAGTGCTAAAGCCTCAAGACTTATTCTTGATAAGGAAAAACTTCTCACCATGTTTGTGATCAAACTCAACTTTGAGATTGTGATCGAGAATTTGATTTACACCCTACCTCAACCTTGAATAGTGTATAATGAGTCATCACCAAGAGAAACATTACCCCAATATCCTAATTGATGTAAAGTGGAAAACCATTCTTCATGTCCTATCATGTTCCTTGTGACACCATAATCAACATACATGATATAGTTTCAATAACAAGGTTCCTCATGTGCTTGTGTAGTAAATATTTGATCATATTTTGAAGAATGATCATCCTTAGAAACATTAAAATGCTATTATTTATTCTTCCAATTCTTTTTGAAATGGGGTTTTGGCTTCAATGACTGAGGTGGATTCTATGAAGTGGGATTCTTACTGGATGAGCCCTATGTGAATCCATTAAACCATCATTTTTTGAGGTCATATCCTATCTTTCCACAAATAAGACAAACCTTATATGAATGATATTTGATTCCCTATTGGTTTTATTTATTTTTATGCTTAGGGTTATGTTTATAATCTTTCATGGGCTTCTTCCTTTTCTGAGAAGAGTAAGTGCATGTTCTTCATCAAGATCCTCTACATTTTACATGGATTCTTCTTGTTGAAACATGTTAACCAATGAGATAAAGTCTGGTATCTTACCATGACATTAAATATGGTCACAAAAATTCTATATGTGATGGGTAGAGCTCTTAAGATAATAAGAACCAAAGAGTCATCTTTCACTAGTTCTCCCAATGTTTCAAGTGAAGCCCACAACGTTACAACTCTAAGAAGAAAAGCCTCCACTTTTTCCTTGGATTTTAACTTTATATATATATATATATATATATAGATGAATAATCTAATTTTTATTATTTTCCTCATATATTGTTTGAAGCTTATCCCAATCATCCTTATCTATTGTGGCCTTACAAATATGAGGTTGTACCTCATCTAAGACTCTAAACATGATTATGAGATTAACCTTATGATTGGATTTATCATATTTTTACTATTGATCAACTTTAGTAGTGTTTTGGGTCCATGTTCCATCAAAAAATATCCATATGTCCTCAAATTCCAAGTGTGTTTTAACCTTTGTTTTCCACATTGCATAGTTGTCACCTCAAAGAAGTTGAGTTTTTGGTAGAACAAAATATGATCCATTTTTGGCCATGTGTAAAACTATGATAAAAATTTAGAAGGGTGATGGATTTATGCCTTATATCCAAAATGTTCCCCTTTATATATACTATTAGACTAATATACCAAGTGACTCTATATGCATACCTTCCTATATACCCATAAGTGCAAGAAGAATTCATCCTTTCTATATACCCATTGGTATTTGAAAGAAACTTTAATTCACATGAGATCAAAATGGTACATTGTACTTAGTATTTGAAAGAGATTAATTATATCACTAACACCTGCTTAGAATAAATTCTTCATACATAGATGTAACTTCCTAATATACTTGGAAATTCCAATTATCATGATTTATGTTGATCATGGTAATGAATGGGTAACAAAGGGATGGTTTATTAATATTTATAAAACTTATTACTCAATTATTTATATGGATTATTAAAAAAAATTATTTTTGTATCTATGTTAGGATATAAATTTAGTAGTTTAAAGTGTGATGACATTACCTATAAATGTGAACCAAGTATGTCATTAAAATTGAACAATGCAAATGAGATTTTTACAGTCTCATTGATTTTGTTGATGCACTAATTTAATTATTATGAAATATATAAATTTTAAAAAAAAATGCAATGTATAATATGTATAAAATAAATCCATTAGGCAAAAATAAAACATCCCCCTTATGTAATTTTTCTACTACTTGTTATGGAATTTGACCCTTGCACCTCAGGTTTACATAAAAGTAACTTAGCCACTTGGGATATTGATAATTTAAAATTAATAAATCAACTAATTTCAATTTAAACTAAAAAAAAGTGACTTATGGAGATCTAAAACAAACCTATCAAAATTACACCACCTTGAATTTGCTTGATTGGCATGAAAACATCAAGTAAAACACCTCTTTTTTCTCCACTTTTTAATCCTTAAGAGCACCAAATTGAAAGCAAAAAAATAAATGTACAACACTATCCCCAAGTATACTTTATCCTTGTAAATGGAACAACATAAATTAAATATTCATGTTCAATCATTAGATTTATAGGTCCACATTTGTACTGTTGGAGAGACAAGAAAATTGATCTACATGTTAGAATACTACTCCAAATGACTGTTGCAGCATTGAGTCCCCAAATTTATTATACAACATGTACAAATGTATGGTAGGGTTTATAAATATTTATAGCTAACTAAAGATTATTTTACAAAAATTAGAATCTAGAAATGTTGTTTGTATGGCTCATAATTGAAGAAAACTGACCAACTCGTGGTATTTGATAAGTGTAGCTTTGTATGCCTCAAAAACGTGGTACAACCTAATGCAAATTAGTAAATAATTTTTTTTAAATGTGCATAGAGGAATGAAAAATATATTTACTAAAAATAATAATCTAAATAATCTTGTATGGTTAGATATGGATAAAAACTATATGACAACATCATAAGAGAGAGAGTGAGAAAAAATGACAAAATTGATTCCAAAGGCCCAAAAAACTATACAACTAGGTTCAAAATGATACAAGTGAATTACGGAAGGTGAAATATTGAAAAAATAATGACTTGATATAGAAATAACCTACCTATGGAGTGTGTACAGCCTGCAATGGAAGAAAACCATATGGCAAGGTGAGAAAATAAGAGTCTTCAAGCTACTAATGACACCATAAGCTTCAAAAAGTGTAATCTAACTTGCACAAAAGAAATATTAATAGAGTATGGCTCTATAAATGCTTGGATTTGATACCAAATATGAGTGTAAATGAAATATGATTTATTCAACTAGCAGATAATGAATTACAAGTTCATATATATAATCCTAAATATGCTCATAATAGTCCTACTAAATAGGATGAGCAAATAAAATAATAACAATTCAAAATATCCTAAATATAAACTATGACTAACAATAACTAATGACTAACCTAAAATAATACATGATTTGTTTTTTTATGATAAAAACCACATATTATTTTAGGTTAGTTGTTAGTTATTGTTATTCATAGTTTGTATTTAATA
The DNA here is from genome assembly GCA_037957365.1 of Torreya grandis. Taxonomy (NCBI): domain Eukaryota; kingdom Viridiplantae; phylum Streptophyta; class Pinopsida; order Cupressales; family Taxaceae; genus Torreya; species Torreya grandis. The sequence goes on from JARHVA010004203.1 coordinate 167,201, forward strand.
AATTTCAAATTGTTATTAGTTTATTTGCTTGTCCTATTTAGTAGGACTATTATGAGCATATTTAGGATTATATATACATCCTTTTAATTAATTATTTATTATCTAAATAAATCATAATTGATTTAACCTCAAAGAAGGGTAGTTTTTATGTGTCTTGGTATTGTTGTGGAGTGATAATACTTTTGTATTCCTTCTTTGTGTAGCACCATGATCTCGTTATTTTATGAGAAGCTAGTTTTAGTTGTTATTTGATCCCCTGCCTGAATTTTTTTTCCTTTGATATATAGTTCCCTATATATTTTTTAATATTCCCTTTTGTATCTTATTCTAAAATATCCCAAAAACATTCATAAATTCCAAAAATCCTAAACATTCAAAACCCAAAAACATCCCAAAAAGAGATGTAAAGCTACAAAACCTTTGCATAATTTGTGATTCTATTAGACATTGGCTTTCCCTTTAGGTTATGTCATGAGTGTCACTATTTTATATCATTTTAATACATCATTCTATTAGCATCGAATAACTCATAGGAAGAAAACATTTTCTCTTCACCATGATAATTTTATTGCATTCAATTACATCTAATCATTCCAAAAATATTTTGATTGCCCCATTATTTTAGGTGTTTGCCTAGGTCTTGGGTGGGTGTATTTCATTCTAAAATTATCACTTCAATCAATGGTCTTATCTATTCATTATACTCTCATTTCTAAGAGAACTACACTGTCATAAGGTCTACATATAATATGTAGGCAATACTTGGCTACATGGGGTAGCTCGGGTCAGCTCAGTCATTATCATTACCATTTCATTTTCCCCTAATCTTCCTAATTTACACTCTTTCTATTTTTAAAGCTAACTAGTACATGCTCACCATTTTTTGAACCCATTTATGTTCTTGTCATTTTACAAGCTACCTATTGTACATTCTCATTATTTTTCAAGCCCATTTACACTCTTTCCATTTTAAAATACAATCCCATTTGCCTTTTTAATTAGTTTCATTCTAATTATTTTCATCACTTTTCTTCTTTACCATTCTTGGGAGAACTATATTTGGATTGAAGGTCCAAATAGACTATGTAGGCAATATTCAATTGTATGGGGCAACTAAAGTCAGTCTGACCATCCGTTCCTTATTCTTATATTCCCCCTTTTCATCTCATTAGTTATAGTATCCTATCTATCACTCCCTAGACATGGGGGAAGATCACCAAAGAGTAACAACTTATTCACATTCACTTTGATTACTTGTTTTCTTATTATATTTTATTATGCTTATTATTTATTTGTTCAGTTTGTCTACTTGATTGCTTTATTTCTCTTTTTAATTGTATGGCTTTCTCTTTTGTTTAAGTTTTTCTTAGGTGTATTATGTTCTAAACTTAGGCCTTGATTATCCATATCTTTATCCTAAATTATTAACATGTGCATCATTTTATTTACTGGTCTCTTTTATTTAGGTGCATTATGTTCTACACAGGTATTAATGATACATATATTTATTCTAAGTTGTTAACATGTGCATCATTTTATTTACTACTCTCTTTTGTTTTTGTATATTATATTTTTCACTTAGGTCTTGATTATCCATATCTTGATCTTAATTTATTAATTATTTGCATATAGACTAGTCCCTACACAAGTAGCAAACAATGTTGTCATGATTTATTTCTATATTATGATGCATATTTCTATTGGTTAAAATAAACATTTAAATGCTAATGAGACTTACTTATCAATGTCATGCAACAAGAAATAATTCACTCACAATATGGTTAAACATATGCTCATGTGCCAAAAAAAATAGAAACATCATCACATGTTCCATCATCTAAACCAATAACAATTGAACAAAATAGATACATTTATGCTAATTAGGATATGTATAACTAAAATTAATAACATACAGGTAGTAAAAACATATAAGCATCATGATCAGATGACAAAAAATATTACAACATCAATCACATTTGACATATGGATCAAAAAGAGCATTAACATGGAAATTAAATACAAAATAATCATGGCAAACACATCATACATCCACATCAATATCATAGATCTAATCTATCTAATTTTCCCATATCTATGATCGAAATAATACATCACATATATAGAAAGAATATCAAAGTTTGTATACATCAGGTGATCAATAATGAATATTTGTATACATCTCAAAATTAATGTCTATACATAAATATATACATATACATCACTAAAAATACATAGTGTATAGTTACCAGTCAAAATCTCAACTCTAGCTCTAGACGTCACTAGGGGAGTTGGATCAAAACTATGTCATATGCATGGGGATGTTGGTGGCTTCCATGGTGGCCCCATGACTCCTTGTTATGGGTGTGGATAGGCTACTAATCCATTTGATATAGATGTGTGGCATGGCCTATATGTTTATTCAGTATTCTAATTGTGTGCATGCTCTCTAAAATTAAATGCCCTAATATATGTTACCACTGCCATCTCATAGAGACTCTTGTAATACAATGCCTCATCTTTGACCCAAATGACATCATATTTATCCTAATCCATATATGTCAATACCTTAAATAATATTTTCTCAAAAACTAATTATCTCATTTTATCCTACTCCCCATAAAGCCTTTAAACATACACTTGATGCCTGTTTACATCCCTCTAAGTTATATCTCACTCCAAGTTGTATCTCTCTCATTGATTGACATAGCCAACTCTACATCTCTCAAAATTGATTATTACTATATGGTGGTCATTTGGACCACTTGCCCTCTCAGAGCTATAATCTCTATGTCCCTCTCTATAATGAAACCATGTAGCCTCATGGTCTCTCCCTGATCTATGGCCAACTACATTTGTAGCTCATTAAAATATCACTCTAATCTAAATTTCTTAGTGGTCTAAACTGTAATAACTTGTTCTAACCTATCTATAATCACCTAGGCTTCCTTTGAAATCTCATGTTGGGATATCCTTCCCTTGCTAGATGTCTTTCCTCTATCATGTCCTGACCCTCTTATGATTGTAAGGGTCACCTAAGTATCCTTCTCACTAGTTTCCTCCTCCTCTACCTCTGGACCAGGGTCCCCTACCATGTAAATATATTACTTCTAGCATACCTCACTCCTAATAATATTGTCATTAATGATACTATTATTATTTCCATTACTAATCTCACTATCACTACTAGGTCCCTCTAAACTAAATTTAATGATTATAGGCATGGCCTACCCTAATGACACCTTTTTTTAAGGTAATTTTTATAGGGTAACCTATCTCAATAGTATATATATGTGAATGGATACTAGAACTAGTCTCATCCCCTATCCCTATACCTATCAAGGTATTGGCCTCACCTATTTGTGTTGTCTCTGTTGTGGCCTCACCTAGTCACCTCTTGGATGCCTCAACCTAGTCAACCATATCGGTCTCAGTTGTACCCACCATGATGCATAATCCCTAATAAACCCTACATCATCCATGTCATCCTCTATCTCCATGTCACTACCTATACTATAGAGTAATTGATTACTATTTTCACTCTCATAATAAGAGGTCCCCACTCACCAATCTCTTGTGCAACACATGTAAAATAGTGGGTCCCTCAGGTATGTCATGTTGCCTCCCAAAATATTGTTTCACTTGATCAAGCCTATAGTAATTAGTAATGTATACATGATGCCTTATAATTTAGCATGGGGTCGTCATGTATTGAGTCACCACTACATCCTCTAACCATCCAAATTTAATATGAATAAACAATTACTAGATGAAGTCTCCATCCATCATATTAGCAATGGCTTGTTTGTAGTAGTATGTATCTTCTATGTGGCCCCATTGGCCCCTCTTATCATGTACCACATATACACTAGTGGTTTTTTTAGCTACTATTATAATAAATCACCCATATGATGTTATATGGATATATGCTCCCATGCCCAAATCTTCATCAATGTGCAAGGATTGATACTCATCCTTCACCTATACGTCATCGTATGTAAGTCCCTATAATGTTGGGCCAACACTATGGGGCCCCAAGAAAATCAAGTAGTCAAATCCACCATATCATGAAGATACCTATCAGGTCAATGTGAAAATAATGATTAATATTATTAGGTAGGAATATGTCACTAAAAATAGCCATCATAATCACTATCTCCAAATCAACCAAGGGTTGTGCTCCATCATTCAAGAAGGCTAGGTCATCCAATGAGTCAATGTCAACCACACCATCAACCCTAACATTGTTAATAATTTTGATCAAACTATAATATGGCTAATCACTTGTACTACATCTAATTAATCATGTGCCTTTAAATGGGAATCTATGGTATATGCTAAACATCCTATAGAGTCATCATCACCTCTTCAATGGGAAGGTAAAATGTGATCATCTCTAAATGTCAATGCTTATTTAGTGATAATTGGAGGGCCCCATCTACCTGGATCAATGTGTTACAAATAGATTGCCTCTAGAATGTTAATATTTTCTTGGTCCACAATCCCAATCATCATAAGTTATGCAACTATCACTCATGCACAATCAACATTGCCACCCACTCCTTCCAATGAAAAATAAGTTAACACACTTTGTCAACTCAATATATCTAGATAATCTAATCATAAGTTTTCTATCATGGGAAAATAATATTACATATTTAAATCAAACTTTTTTCAATAATTTTCAAACCAACGTACTTCTTCCAATTTTTGTCTCATTGGCCACTTGGGACTTTTTAGCTATTTTAGTGATTTCACTATTTAATAGGGAATTATCTTTGTTTCTCACATGATTCTACCACTTGGTAGGGCATTATCATCATTCCTCATTCATTCATCCTTTAGGAAATTCCATCATTTCACAAGTCATTATCACTGCATTTCTATGTAATATTACTATTTTACATATCGATATCACTATTTCTACACCTCTTTGGTGTTTTGAAAATCTCACTATTTGACAAGGTGATCTCATTATTTCTCAATCATTTCCATCATTTTAGATAGATTAGGTCATTATCGTCATTTTGGATTTTTGACTCTTTTCAGTGATATCGTTAAAATTCTCACAATGTCATCATTCTTTGTAGTGATATTACTAATTTATTAATGATATTACTAATTTATTAGTGATATCATTGTTTTTAGGTGTGATATCACCATTTTGATAGTGGTGATATCACTTAAAATCCTAATTATGGTGCATAATAAATTCTTTAAAAGCCAAAAATTAGTAAAAAGAAAGGCACATATTGATGTTATGTTATCTACTGGTTGTTGATAATCTTACGCTTGTTCTCCCAAATGACTCTACTATGGAATACACACCATTTCACTCCAAAGTCTATTTTCACAATATAGATCAAAATTATTGATAGGGATGGGTGAAAATGACTAGTTTTTACCCCCAGGGGTGTATATATAGCTCCAAATTTTAATTTTCCCCCAAGCTGCCATGAGATTCATTGTTCTTCCCCGAAGGCCTAAAGATGGCTCTATGGTCTGTTTTACCTCTTTTTTTCTTCTAATTACCTTTTTTCTTGGCTTATTTGTTCATGAATTATCCCATATTCTTATTTTTGAGGGCCCATTTCTCAAAATTATTTTTCAATCAGTCCCTCAATAGGTCATTGTGGGTTTCTTAGATAACTTTTAGAGAATTAGTCTAAAATCATTTTTTAGAAAATTGAATAATAATAAAAAAAAATTGAATGCAAAATTATTCAATATTTACAAAATCATTTTAACAACTTTTAATTCTTTGAAAATCTTTTGCTTCATCTAGTGTATCACAATGCCTTCTCAAATAAGGGAAAAATGTAGGCACTCAATTCTCATCACCTTCGTGTCAAAATTACAATCTGAAGAATTTCTTGTAATAACACATGGATTAGGCCTAAATAATGGAAACACTATAATTCATTTACAAACATTGCATGCATCTTATAAAACATATTGGGGCATATCAGATTGGTGCAATGTACTATAACTAATTATTAGTTTCATCTAATTCAATCTAAGCCAAATTTATGTTTTGTAAGTAGTATTTTTGACCAATTAAATGAGTTTATTATTCAACTCTCAATATTTCAAAAAATATTAATCAAGATTAATTTGATAATTAAATCAAATTAAATAGGTAACTTTTCCCTACATGAAAAAACCATGGAATTGGCTAAATATTGGAATTTTGTAAACTCAAATTTCAACAAATCTTTGAAATAATGACATCATGGTTCAAATTATAAAAATTAGAAAAATATAAACATTAATTCAACAAATATCATAAATTTTGAACATACCTCATAAATTTTGGCCCATCCATCCTTTTTACATCTTCAACCTCTTGTGAGTACTCATTCCTAGCCCTCCATTTAGAGATCAATATGAGTGGTCCTTATTAATTCACCATATATATGAATTGAATGTTATCCCTCCATTATAAAAAATCTCTTTGGAACCAATATTACTCTATAAAAACACATGGAGAGATTCACATTTCTTCATGCTTTATTCATCAAGTCATCAATTAGATAAAGGAAGATGATACTAGAATACATGTGTGACATTATTGAAGACTCATATCTCTAAAATTTAGACAAAAACACTTGAATCGGCTTGTAAATAACATCCATGAGGAAGTTATAACTATCTTAGTTGTGTTTTCTATTTGTTCTCTACTTTCTTGTCTTACCCAATTCAATGGATTATGCCTGAGGTGTCTTATTTCCTCACTTTGTTATATTGAATTGGCTAACAAAGGAAGTAACCCCTATTTTAATTGTAATCTAAATCTAGTAGGGATAAATAATATGTTTATGAAATTATGGTTTGACTATGGCCACCTTTTTTTCAAGCATTCAAGTATGGCATTTCCATATGTTCTTATGAATTATGTAATTGCTCTAGGTGTTAATATATTTTTATCATGGATGAATGAAATCTATAATATAAACTTAATGACCTCAATATCTTGTCCCTGTATATAATGGAAAGTGAATTTGATCTACAAATCAATCCTAGCTCAGAGAATATAAATCACACTTACCCTTCATCTTGTTGGTACATTTAAACAATCAGGGTCATGGCCAAGATGGATCTGCTAGACCTAACCAAGGGGTCCCTTACCACAATAATATGACTAGATAGGGTTATAAAGAATCTAATCAAACAACACCATGTGATAACCCTAGATAGGTCCTATGTTTTCTTAAATGACAAATTAAAGTAAAATATAACCTAGTTCTCACCAAAGCTTGTGGCACAAAATGGGAGTAATAAACACAAAAGGAAAAATGCATAGAAGATATATACTCAAGTTAATGTAGAGGAAATATTAATTCATGGAGAGATAAGCATATAAACTAACAAATGAAAATCTTTCTACTTTAACAAGGAGGAGCAAGAGTTATGAATATTTACCTTTGAAGATGAACATACTAAGCCGTAATCTCTCCCTTAGATAATGTGATTCACAAGCAGTTGTTGTCATTTGTAAGGATAACAAAGATAGGTCAAATCTAGGCTACATGAATTCTCCCATGCATCCAAAATACTTATCTATATGATAATATTCATATCTCTAAGTTTAATATTGAAACTCTAAGTAATGTTCCTTAAGTACAATGGTGGATAAGTAATGTGTTAATAATGACTTACTTTGTCTCTCTATAAAATGGTGGAAATAAATGTGTATATATAGCAGGATCTAACCCTAAACCCTTCTAAAATTTTAGCTGATAGAGTTATCCCAATCGACCATATATCATTAATTAATAAATAAATTAGGTCACAGATTAGGTTAGCCAAGTCCAACCTAGTCCTATAATGTGCTCATATATTTTAAGTATAGGGCTAGCCCAGGCCAAGTTTTTGTTAAATGTCTAAAAGAATTTTTGGCTTATGCAGGGGTTATTTAAGGCAGTGAATTACTTGTAAGAGTGTTTAAGGTAGGTGTAAAATCTTAGGTATGTGTATAGGGTAGGTTTTTTTTGGTTACAAGTGGTTGTATAAGGGACAATAATCTTGTGAAGCATCAATGATTTACCCACCCCTTTCTTGGTTCACACTTTAAGGTGTGCACTCAGAGAGATTGAGACTCAATGGATTCCTACAAGAGATAAATTATCAATAATTGATAAAGTTTGAAAATATTCTATGTATACAGTCCCCATGTCAGTGGTATTACAAAACTAATTTGAGCCACACATAAGACTAGGATACCTACCATAATCAAATCAACTCTCATGACATCCTCATCTAACCTTGATAATAAAAAATGGTCAATAAAATATGTTGCCTCTCTGTAATATTAACCCCCAAGTAATGTGTGAAAGTCATGTATATCCAATAAATTCACAAAATTTGTCTAATGTATGATATGGGCCCTCTGGTTTATGATGTTACATGAAATTGTAATTTTTTTCATATTTACAGGAAGTGTAAATGGAGTTTCACTGTTGTGTAAATATTATGCATTCTTATGGCTTTTCTAACATATAATGGTGGCATTTTGTATAGAATAAAATAAAATTATAGAAACAATAATTACATGCATTAACACTTAGAGGTCATTACAATTTAGAATTTTAAAATAATAAATAAATAAAATTAGATGTTATAGTATTATTTATTATGTATAATATAAATCATTAGAATATTATGTATTATATATTTAATTTAGTCTAATATAATAATATAACCAAATTAAAAGTTGTGATGCAAATGGATAATGACAAAGCCCCAAGTTATGATTGATTCCCTTGCAAATTCTAAAATAAAATGTGGGATATAGTAGGGGATGACCTTTACTAGGTTTGCCTCAAAGCCTTCCACTCATAAACTTTTGGATCAACCATCAACAAAGGGCATATCAAATTCATCCTAAAAGCTAGTGACTCTAAGCTCATTTGTAATTGGCATCCAATCAATTTTCTTAACATATATTAAAAATTAATTTTCAAGGTTTTGGTTCTTCACCTTAGGAATATGTTGCCTTCAATCATCTATCCTAAACAGATGAGATTTATTCAAGGCCGATACATTATGGATAATGTTATAGAAGTTCAGGAAGACATGAAATGGGCTCATTGGTCACACCAAAAGGCCTTATTCATCAAAATTAATTTTTAGAAATCCTATGACTATATTGAGTGGCCATTTATCCTTGATATGCTACAAGCTCTAAGTTTTGGTCCCACTCTCATTTAGTTTATGCACATGATTTTTTATGATGCCTTGGCATACCTATCCATTAATGGAGTCAATTCCAAACCTTATGGACTCTTTAGATCCATCAAATAAGGTTTCCCCTTAGCCCCAACCTTTTATGTTCTTGAAGTAGAAAGATTTGGTTATCTTTTGGCTAATGCTCAATCTCAATGCATGGTGTGTGGTATATCCCTTCCTTCAAAAGAACCACATAAAATTCTCAATGGAAAATTTATTAATGAATATATTATTATGGTCATCAAGGAAGAGGATGTTATGGCTAATGTTATGCATTTCCTAGAGGTCTTTTGTCTCAACTCTAGTTTTGTCATCCAATGGTGTAAAACATAGTGTTACATGTAATCCTTTCTTCCATAGCTTGCTTGGATGGTGAAATAAAATTACCACTAGCTATATCATTTTGAGATATTTAAATTTATTAGAATCACCTTTGCCTTTTAGGCCTCCCCCTTTCATCTATGGAAATATGTAGTGGACCATGCTGAGAAAAACTCTTTTAATGGATCACCAAGCCACTTTCCTTGGCTAGAAAAATCCAAATATGCTAAAAGTTTTTTTTTCCACCCATGTGTATTATTATTTATGTTGGTTGACCACCAAATAGGTTATTATCAAGCTTGAGAAGTTTCTAATGGATTTCATCTGGGCTAGTACCTCCTCTAGTAAGAGATTTCATAGAGTTAGCTGTGATTATTATTGTATCTCATGGGAGTCTAGAGATATGGGCCTCATTGATAACTCTCGACAAGCCTCTTTCTCTAAATATATTATTAATGTAATGGAGGGAAAATAAGCTTAGAAGACTCTTATTTATAATTTCATTGCTCAAGGGTCCCCCTATGGACACATAACATGGAAATGGATTGGTTTTCCCATTCTCCTTACCTTAGTCTCCCATGTCAAATTTATGGGCACCTTTATCATTAAGAGTATCTGGAAAGCCTGCAAAAAATTCAAACCATGGATATTATGAAATAGTTTAGGTTTTAGGGATGCTCTATCCATCAACCAATAATCACTATGGTGGTTGGCTATTATCAACATAAACACAGTGCCTCTAGTAGAATTACCTTAGATTCATGCACTTAGATTTTATCATAGCGGAATCCACATCATGCAAGACCTTTTCTGCAAAGAATATTATTTTGAGATCCCTTGAAATGTTTTCCAAGATAAATACAAATTTTATTTAGCTGATAGAGAATCTTATGATGATATTATGGAAACAGTGCCAATGGAGTTTGTTCAAAATATCTTTATCAACTTTGTTTGTCCTTGGTGGAAGGACTAGAAATGGTGCAAAGAGACTCCTTTCTATAATTATACTACCAAAAAAGGATATGAATGGATATCTCTACACATGCCTATGGTGAATAAACTAAAATAGAGGTGGAACATACAATCCTCCACTTCTCTTTGGGAGAAATGATTTCACACTATCTAGTTTGCTTGTATTGAGACCAAAATTACTCACTTCAATTGGTGTTTGATTTATCAAGGTCTACCTATTGGAAGAAGGTTGGTATAATTCAAGATATATCTTCCTAAATATCCCTTATGTGGCCACCTTGAAACCATAATTCACCTTTTTGGCATTACTTGAAGGCCCAACATACTTGGATATGGATTCAGGATTTTTTCCAACCCCTTTGCTCCATTCCCTTTAGCTATTGCCATATTATAATTGGTGATAATCTAAGTTTGCCTTTCCAATTAACCTAAGTATTGCATGATTTTAGAATGGAAATTTTATTCTAGATATGAAAATAATGTAATTTAGTGATATTTTCTAATAATTTTGTTAACTATCTATTTATTTCTTATGATAAATCTACCATTGATTCTAATATGATTTTATAGATACAAATGCAAATAAAAAAAGTGGATATGGAACAATATTACCTCTAACAACTCCTCTATCACTGGGGTGATGCACCTTGAACTATTTCTTGAGTGTCACCCTCCCCACACAAGGACACCCCATCATGTAGTAGGGTGATCCTCTTAGGGGTAGCTCTTACTGCAATCAACCTCACCACCATTCCCAAGATTTTGGTTCTTTGTAATAGTGTTACTCTCCCCCTCTAGTTTAATAGGGTGGTTGGGGTTCTCCCCTATTGATCGACATGTTGGTTTTGGATCTCTACCTCCACCACCTTTACACAACCAAGGGTGGGGATCTTTGCCTCTGATAGCCCAATCCTAGAGGAGGTTGCAGTCTGGTAGTTCTCAATATGGTTCTTTTCAGTCCTTTGATAAAATTTTCTCATTGCTTAATTTATCCATTTCTCCCCTGAATGATAATGAATAAAAATATAATGTTGACTAAGTGGACACTAACATTAGATGGGACACTGTGGATGATGGGAAAAATCTTCTAGGCCTTGAGTGAGGTGGTCCTTTTTAAAATGACCCACCCCTAAATGGTTTTTTTTTTTTTGTTGCTTAATTTTCCCTTTTTCTATTATTATAATTTTTCTCTAGGCTTGACCTAATTTGTTCATTTTTTTGTGGTTTTGGGCCTTTCGTTACCTAGGCATGGCCTAGTGTTTCATTGGTGGTTTTCCCTCTACTGCCTTTTTTGGTGAATAGTCTTATATATGTTTTATTTATAACAAAATTATAATCTCTATTTCATCAACATATATAATATATGTAATTATATTATTTTATATACAATATATAATTATATTATTTTATATAAAAAATATAATTATTTTATTCTATTTGTAAATGATAGATTGGGGAATGGATGAAAGAGATTCTTGCATCGTAATAAATTAATATTTGAAGTACTAATATAGTATCATACCTCCTACATATAGGAGGATGACAAGAATAAGGGGAAAGAAGTAGAAAGATAACCAAACCCTAGTTTTAAACTTTACACATCATTTAAACAAGGGGTTTAAGTAGAGAATCAATGAGGAAACCTATAAGGCACATTAGTGTCTCACCAATGAGGAGTGGATGGAGGATTTTGATGAGTATCAGGGTCATTAGGATAGGGCAAATATGCTTCTTATGTTTATAAAGGAGCAGGTTCAACATGCTAGGGCACGGGGGGATTAGATAAGTGTTATATCCTCAAGGGTATTTTTATTCATAGTAATGTGGGAAAGGGTGTGAATAATACTATTTTAGGGAATGGGTATCCTTTAGTGGTAAGAAAATATTTGGCCATCAGTGTTTACTTAGCCTTGGGTGTTGATTTTATGTCAAGTCTTTATCCTTCCCAAGATGGCATCCATGTTGGGAAATCAAAATAACTAGTTTGGGAGGCTAGGGGGTTTCAAAAAGATCATCCAAGATGTGGAAAATAAATAACTCATTGGTAAATTTGTTGGTAAATGGTCAGAGATCAGTGTAATAAAAGCCTGGGTGTTTACAATCTGACTAAAAGACATCACTTCAGATTCCTCTCTAAATTTTTTTTAGCCATCTACCATGATGTTTTAAAGAAGAAAGATATTTTGGATAAACCTTTCTATTCCTTGGATAGATCAGACATGTGGATCTAAAAATCATATCTAAACTTTGATTTCCTTCTGGCAAAGAGGAGTCATTTTTGGCCTACATTAGACTTTATGGTTTTTTAATGGCATATTGGGCACAAAATTATTGAAAGATGCTTAAAGTATTTCTAAGGGATTTTATACAGGTTGATCGCAAAACTAAATAAAATATTTTGGATTCATATGCAAGATTATATGTGTTCATATATATATATATATATATATATATATATATATATATATATATATTGATAAAAAAATTCTAGAGAGTATTATAATCAATTTCCAAGAGTGAATTTAGATGCAATCTTTTCACTTGGAAAAATTTTCATTCTAATGTTTTGATTATAGGAAGCATGGACATATTGAAAAAAATCCATCTAGCCCTAACTGCTAAGCAAACCCATAATTTCTTCTAATCATGGAGGCCAAGCCTAAGGTCCCCTCTCTGAGGCCTTTACACATAGGAATGGAGGAAACATTTTTTGTTAATCATCTAAAGGCAACCCACCCTAACTTATAATTCCTAAAATTAGTAAACAAAAGATCTGGTATATAAGTTAGACAAGGGTGATGTCCATTATCCTTTTCCTATGCTTAAAGCCATGACTTGATTTTGGAGCAATCTCAAATGATTTTCATTGTTACATTTATCTTCTTAGGTGGAAGCTTATCATGGTCCACCCTTTTCAAGTATAGTGGATTAGTTTGCAGCCATCCATAGGGAGGAGATTCAAGGATGGAGAATTGTAGAGATTCAGAAGAAGAGTTGAATTCTAAAGCTATTATTTACATTTATCAAATGAATTTTAAGATCTCTCAATAAAATTTATGCCTACCTATCAAACATGGTCACAAATCAATGAAGGATCAAGTAGCAGTGGAAGTCCTAAAAGAAAAGAAAAAAATCTACCTAACTTACTTAATCTTGGAAAGTGAAGAGTGAAATTCCCCTCTCTAGATTCATGAAGACAATTTACTAAAATGTTATGGGCCTAAATTCCCCTAACAAAAAATTCTTTATTAATTGTCTATTGTTGTCAAAATTAGATAGGATGGAAGTTAATTCATTGATGAATAAGAATTGGAATGGGTGGAAATGTTGTTTTGTTTAATCCATAGGAGCTTCTATTGGTTTAGTAGTGATATATTCCCCTACGGTAATTCAAATGAAATTACTAAGATCCAAGAAAATTTAGTAATTTTTTTGAACTTTGATTTCAATTCTAATGTAAGTTTTCTCTTGCTCAATGTTTATGGTCTAAATTCTCCTATTCTTAAAAATCAAATATGGAATGATTTTTATTTTCTCTTCACTTAATTCCTTGGTATGATAGTTATGCATGGGGGGATTTTAATTCCATCTTATCCAATTCTAAGAAGAGGGGTCATATGCAATGATAATCTCAATCCTAACTCAAGTCTGTCATATTTGTGTTAGATAATGATCTCATGGATGTATATCCAAAGAATAAGATTTTTTATTAGACCAATAGAAGAGTGGATTTAATAATATATTATAAAGGTTGGATCACTTCCTAATTTAAAAAAATTGGGTTGATAAAAATTGGGTGGTGGAAAGTTTCATCCTCCCAATGACAGGGTCAAACCATGCCCTAATTGAGCTTAAAATCATAGTTGATTATGTTCCTACAAATTGTCCTTTCAAGTTTGAACCAATTTGGTTAAGATAACCCACTCTCCATGGCGTAATTTAGGATTTTTAAATTAAGGCTCCACTTTTATCAGGGTCCAAGATGTTTAAAATGGAAAAAAAACTTCAACACATCAATCTATGACTTAAGCAATGGAATAAAGAGAATTTTAAAGACATTTTTCAATAAATTTATCAGGTGGAAAATGATTTGGTGACACTCAATAACATTGTTTTGAATGTTGGCATGGACATTGTGACCTATTTTGGGTGAAAGGGATTGATGATAGAGCTTGAGGAGTTTCATGTTATAGAGGAGATGCATTGGAGACATAAATCTAGATAAGGGTGGCTTAAATAAGGGGTTAATAACACTACTTTATTTATAAATTTAATGAGGGTGAAAATTAATATCACTCATGTCTATATAATTTTTTAAATGGAGGGTCATGATATGGTTTTCAACTCAAAAATCAAGGATTATTTTAATCTATTTGGCTAGCTTTGAGGCCTCGATGCTCTCTACCCATTCATGCAACTTGGTTCACATATTGTAGCTTGTGGAGGATCACCATAAAAAATTCCTTAAGGATCCTTTTTCTACTGATTAAGTCATAGATTTTGTTTCCTTGATGAAAAAATACAAGGCTCTAGGACTAGATGGTTTCCTAGCCACTAATTTTCAAGCATTTTAGGACATTGTCAAGTTGGAAGTAACATATATGGTTGAAGAATCACATAAGAGAAGAAAATTTGCCCTAAATTTTAATTACATGCTCAGTTCCATCATCCCTAAAGGATAAAATAAGGTAAATTTTAGAAACTTCAATCCCATTTCTCTTTTTAATTTGATTTATAAAATCATTTCCAAAGCAATGGATGGTTGTATGAAACCAATTTTAGATCTGTTGATTTCTAAGGAACAAGGGGGTTTTGTCCTTAGTAGGAAAATTTAGGAGGGAATATTTATTTCTCATGAAATTTTTCACACTCTCACCAAAAATCATAGGAAATCTATGATTATTAAATTAGATATTAGCAAATCTTATGACAAGGTGAATTGGCATTTCATTATCAAGCTTCTATATAACTTTGGCTTCTATAAAGACTAGTGTGAGTGGGTTTTCAAATGCATTTTTAGGGCCAAATTATATATCTTAGTTAATCCTAATGTACTAGAGGCCTCCATAAGGGGAATCTGTTATCCCCATTTCTATTTATTTTAATCATTGAAGCTTTGGGTAGAACCATCCAAGGAGAAGTGGCTTACATGGATATTTTGGGGATCAAGGTGGTGGATGGTTTATAAATCCTCATAAAAAAACAATTTATTAATGATAATTTTATTTTTAGTCATGCCTTGGTTCAACAAGCTATCACTTTCAAAAAGATTCTACTTGATTATGAGGATGCTTTAAGACAATCAGTGAATGAGTGTAAGTAAAATTTTATTCCTCAATTAAAATACCTAGTCTCAGTGAGCCATTGTTAATATCATGGGCTTCAAAATCAAAAAAAAATCAAGCATTTGGTGGTGCCCTTATTCATAGGCACTAGTAAGGCTACACTATGAGATAGTTTGATTATTTATTTCAAAGTGAGATTGTATTCTTAGAAGCTCAAGTGGATCACTTTGGCTAGCTACGTAATGCTCATTTGATTTGTGCTTAGTGTCTTTTAATGTGTTTTATCTTAGTGTTTAGTCTTCCCAACAAGGTGCTCTAGAGTTTGAATAAAATCATAACATAATTCCTTTTGTAGGGGGCAAAAGATAAGCATAAAATCCCTCTTTTCAAATGGGAAATGATCTATCTTCCTTAAAAGGTAGGTGGTGTTGGTGTTAAAATTTTGAGCTTTCATAATTTGAATCTTAGAGATAAGATTGTTATGGGAATGTTCTCTAACCTAGATTATCTATAGAGTAGGATTCTGAGTTTCAAATACTTTTGTGAAGTGAATCTTCTGAGCATTATCTTAATTACTGATCTTCCCAACAACTCACATTTTTGGAATTTTTTGCTAAAATGTAGGCTTTCGATCAAGGATCATATCTCTTGGATGGTTAACAATGGAATGTAGATAACATTTTGGGAATATTATTTGAATGGTCATAGACCTCAAGTGGATTATCTGAACCTTGACAATGCCCATCAATTTCTCTCAAATGTTTGGGGTTTAAAATTATGTGAATACCTAGAACAACATTATTTTCATGGTTTGGTTTTTTAAATGTGGAATAAATTGAATGATCTTCTCATACCAACTAATTAGTGTGAGCATTTGGCCTCAATTCTCTCTAGGTGGAATTTTTTTAATCAATTCTAAGGTAGATGCACTACACTAGATTGAGGCCGAATTTAGTTGTTCCCTAATCAATTTCGGGTAACATTTGGCAATGGTGACGTATCACATAGTGGGTTGGGTAAGTTTTTTATGTTGGAACAAGGTTGACCTCCCTAAAGTAGGTGATTTCACTTGGCCTATAGTCCAAAGCTAAATTATTACTCAAGACTATCTTCATAAGATAATTTTTATGGGGCCATCTTAGTGTTGTATGTGCAAAGTAGTGGAGGAAACAACAGATCATTTGTTTTTTCCTTACCCTTTCATGAAACTATGTTGGGATTGGTTATGTGGGAATCACGTATTTTCCTAGGTGATACCCGCCTCACCTATGTAGGATTTATCTTCTTAGCATGTTGATTTTCCCATGGACATTTTTCTTGGATTTAGAAGGTTAGCCGAGAAATTTTAATTTGGCCAATTTGAAAGGAAAAGAACCAGATAATTTTTATTGACAAGGTAAACCCATTGCATGTTGTCATAAAATATGTAGATATTTCTATCTCCAATTTTTTTAATTTTCATACTCATTGTCACAAAGGTAATTTTTCATCTTATAATTTAAAAATTAAAGCTAATTGGAACACATTATTGGCTCCCCACATTGATGTGTCTATAATATTGGTGTGTCCTCCTAGGATGGAGGATCTTGGGGACTAGATCCCTTCACCTCAAAGTTGGTTTAAAATGAATTTATATGGTTCCTCCTAGGGCAACCTAGAGGCCTCAAAACCTGGTTGTATTATAAAATACTATTATGTCTCTCTTATCAAAGAAATTTATCTTAAGTTAATTGAAGGCACTAATAATGAGGTTGAAGCATAGACACTTGTGTTTGGGATTTATTTAGCATTGTAATGTGGTTTGGACAAGATAAATATTAAGGGGGATTCTATGGTCATGATCCATGAACCCTATAAAAGAGAGGCCAAGGCTTGGTCACTTAGGAATATTATAGATTGGTTTTGGCCTAAGCTACAGCCTTTCTTCACCTAGGAGGCAAACATTATTTTTGGGAGGATAATTTAATAGCGGCATTTCTTGCTAACCAAATAATTTCACAACATGAAGATAATCTTATGGATAATTTGGATAGTGATTTGTTGGAATGTGTTCTACCACCTATGGTATACTTAGTTTAATAGATGGTTTCTAGGTTCATCCATGCATAAATGTTGTTTTCCCTTGAAAACAACTTGGTAGCACTCACTTTTGTTCCCATAACACCTATTTATGGCATGAGTGTGTGGTGTATTAGGTTATGATTGCTACAATCATTTTTTCTTTTGGCTTAGCTTGGTGGTGTTTCTCAACATTCACTCTCTCCTTGCTTCGTGTCAGTGGTCTAAGCCAGAGTTTGTTATGGATCATGCTTGGGTTCTCACTATTATGGAATTGATGGTCCATGTTAAATGGATAAATCATGAAATCGATTAATTTTGGGAGGTGATAATGAATAGGGTGAAGAATGGATTTTGGGTGATAATGAGCTGAATCTTACAAGTAATCCTAACAAAGCTTAGTGATCATATGTCAATGCAGGCTAGAGAATCAAGGTGAACTCTAATATTGCATTAATTTTTTCTTTAAATTAGTTTTTTATCCTTAAGGACAAATAACATGTTGTGGACTTGGTGGAGTTATTTGTCAAACCAGTTCACAAAATAGGTTTGGTGGTAGCAGTTGTGGCCTTCAATTTTGGAAATCACATTTCTATGCCTTTTTTAGGGAGGATGAAGTGAGATTTATCCCTTTTGTTATTTTTCATGAGTTGGGAAATTTATCACCCTTTACAATTATATACAATAACTCTTTGTGGGTTTGAAATATCCTTAATATACATATGGGTGGTTATTATAAACAACCCCTCTTGCTGAAGTCAAAACTCCCATGCTTGGTCTAGTGGAATTGCTTCATAGTAGACACTCTCTAGCTAAGATAAAGGATATGAAGTTTTTATTTTAGGTGGTAGTCAGGTTTGATGCTTTCTCTACCTCCTAGGTTTTAAAGCTAGTTGTTCATGTTTTATTACTTCATGAGTTCCTATGAGGAAGTGTTTTTCCATGATGAATCATGCCTTGGGCTTGGGAGGTGTTTTATTGTGCACTATGAAGAGGCTTAGCATTAAGGATGTAGCGGTGGTAGTATAAGGTGCAAGTTTAGGGCTCAAGTTTGGGTATATATTTGGAGGATGATTTAGAGGTTCTTTACATTTATGGGTTTTTCATAAGTCTCCCAGGTGGTACCATTGTGGGTGGTAACCTAAGGTCTATGGTAGGTTGGTTTTATCATATTATGAGGTTGGGGTTCTTATTTTTGGCCCCTATCAGTTCTTTTCTTGGCAAATTTTGTATAATATAGTTTTTTTTTGTATTTGGGGTGTGTATAACCTATTTTCTGACTTTTTATAGATTTAGATCTATTTCAACTATTTTTCTATGCTTTCCCTAGGTTTTTTTGGCCCTATGGTTTCTTGTCTTTTGTAAACACTGTAATATTTTTATATTTAATATTTAGGTGAGGGACCTATCAACCCTCAATTACAGATCCAAATAAATAATATATAATTATATTATAATATTTTATATTTATTTTATTAATATATTATTTATTATAATTTTATAACTATAATTATAATATATATTGTATAATAATATCATTATAATGTATATTATATATAATAAAATATTATAAACACACACAATTTTTATGTTATATTAATAATATATTATACATTAACATAATATATATATTACCACAATATATATTATATTATAATATATAAATTTTAATTAATATTATATATATATATATATTATTTTTATTTTACATTAATAATAATGATATAATAATATATTATAGTATTATAATAATATATAATTATACTATAGTATATTATAATATAATATAGATCATTATATTATTATTAGATTATATTATATAAATTAATATAATATAATATTATTATATATTATAATATTATATATGATATTAAAATTTTCCCTTTGTGGTACAATGGTCTCACTGATAGGAGGTTGACGAAGTTGGTAAAGATCGGTCTCTTTGTAACTTGCAAAGTATGCAAATAGACTTGAAATGTGGCATTGTTGAGAGAAAATGTGTCATTGATTTATTATGTTGATAGCCATTTATCTTATGAAAAACATCTTGTGAGTACCACTTTTCATCACCCATGGTCTGTGCCACCATTTTTTTCATCCAATATGATCAACAATGAGTTTTTTTCCTAATATGATAAAAAAATAAGTCTATCATTTATTATTGTCTAATATGTATCCACAATACATAATTCCTCTCCCCAATGCCTTTCTTCATCGTATATGTCCTAAAATCCTCTAACCATGTCATACTGTTTCAATTCTTGTCTAGATACTTAAACATCTCCTTGAACATATTCATCAGCATTCACATTGAAAACATTACTTTAAAAAAGCACTCTCAAACATACATTAGCCATAATAATAGGTGGTTAACAAAATACATCAAAGAGACACTTGTTTTCATTAAGATGACACTTATTTCAAAGATAAACTTGATAAATTAAGAAAAATAATGCATACGAACAATAGATCTAGATATAAGATCAGGAGTAAAGGCATACATGAAACTAACACAAGATATACATGGGAAAAGCTCCATGAGGTAAAAAACCCACAAATATTAGTCATATTATGAGAAACTAACAAGTACCCAATACAGTCTTTCTTCCTCTCACTCTTTCTCAATCAATCTTCACATAACTTGGAAATGTGTTCTCCACATTTCCTCATTTGTCTCAACTCTTCTTTTTTTTTCACTACATCTTACAATATAAACTCTTTCTTATATAGGCAAAGTAATATGACCATTATAATGTGATCTATTCCAACCACCACATTAATAGGTCCAACCTCTCCATAGTTGATATATTTTATTATTTATTTACATGAGGATAAACTCATGATAAATAATAAAATATATTATTATTTAACCAATGTAATTTAATGTATTAAGGGAACATAAATAACACCGCTTAACCATTAATTGTTCTAACACTCCCTTAATGTTAAGTGGGGATACATGCCATAATTACCTTTAAAACAAATAATTTATACTTCATGAACCATCTACATAATGATTTTTATGAGGTAATAGTTGAAGGAAACATCCTTCATCATGATGTAGTCACCTTTAAAGGAATTATGCTATGTAAACATAGTCACCCAAAGGTATTACACTATTTAATTATAGATACCCAAAGGTATTACACTATATAACCATAATAACATAGTCACCTTTAAAAGAATTACATTATACAACTATAGATACCCAAAGGTATTACACTATGTAACCATAGTCACATAGTCACCTTTAAAGGAATTACACTATACATCTATAGACCTAAAGGTTTTAAACTATGTCCACATAAGCACTTTTAAAGGAATTACACTATGTTATTCTAAACCACTTAGAGTGAGTTTAGGATAGCATGATTGTGAGACTACATCCCACAGTGTGATTACATCCCAAAATTTCTCATGAATAATCAACCAAACATATTGGAGTATTTTATAACACAAGGACCTCCATGCTACTATGTATAGGGTACAATTTAGAGTTCCATGTGAAGTTTAACAAAATCATATAAAGTGATACATTATAATGCTTTACAATGAGAAGAAGCATAGAGAGATAAAAGGAAACACAAGACCCACATGGTTATTAAGAAGTGACATTATCATGCACACTCCCCCTCAATGGAAACTTTGACAGGCCTAGCACTGAATGAACTTCAATATACTTTAGTTTACTGGTGTTACATTAGATTTTTCACCAAAATTATACAACTTTGACTATCACCAAGAATGGTGGTACAATGAGCAACTGCCACACGATGTTCTTATATCATCCTTCATAGCCACTGGGCTTCTTTAACAACTTCCACATGAAGGGCTCCAAGTGATAGCACCTACACCAAACATAAACACATATACAAAATTAGACTCATCATATTATGGTTAGCATCACAATAACCAAATAAATTAGCATAATCAAAAGAAGAATAATATAAACCAAAATTTTCAGTTCTTTTTATATACTGTAGTATCTATTTTGTTAATTTTCAATTATCTAAGTATGGATCTTGCATAAATCTGGAAGCAACACCCACATCATATGAAATATATATCCTATTAATGGTCAAATAAATTAAATTACCAACAAGATGTCTATAAAGAGGGGTTAGCTTTATCACACATAAGTTTTA
Source organism: Torreya grandis (assembly GCA_037957365.1). Classification (NCBI taxonomy): domain Eukaryota; kingdom Viridiplantae; phylum Streptophyta; class Pinopsida; order Cupressales; family Taxaceae; genus Torreya; species Torreya grandis. The sequence goes on from JARHVA010004203.1 coordinate 189,207, forward strand.
GATCAAACTTAACACCAACTATAATAAGAGTAGATGTAGGCTTACAATCAAGTATGTTAAATTTAACAAGAATGTTATATGATGCACATACAATACATTGACAAATAATTTAATACTAATTTAGTCAAATATTAAATATCTTATTAGGAATAATGCACACTATAATTTGAGTCATGAAGATTTCTTCTTCTTTTTAAAGTTGACACTACAAGTTTGTATTTTATAATAAACTGACACAAAAAAATATTTAAAAAGTAAACTTTTTAGCATGTTTTATACTTTATTTTTCTATAAAAACAAATATTATAGTGATTAAAAAACACTATGCGCTTAGATGATTACAAAACAATTCAAAAAACACAAATAACCACAATAAGGGCAAAAATTGCAAGTGTCGTAAGATAAATTATACACTAAAAGTCATATATGTGGGCTTAAAATTAAATAAAATGCCATCTCAATGTATCTAAAATGTACAAAGACCTAAAGATCGACTGGTCACATGACCATCTTTGACAAAAAATATGATAAGTCAAGGGTGTCAAAAGTGTCACAAATTTCACATGTGAAATTTTGCACAGTTAATAACCAGACTTTTTAACTAATTATTTTAAAATAAATTAATTAATTTTGGTCAAAAAATATATTGTAATTTATATTTGATTTAAGGGCCTTGGATCTACAAGTGCATTCCAAAAAAACTAGTCAACTTCTCTTTGTCCAATACAAAACTTCATATACAAACTACATGATTTAGAATATATTTAATTATTTCTAATTTTTTAAATCAAAATATTAATTACATATAAAATAAGTATCTTTTGACTGTATAAATAAAAAAATTAAATGTTTTTTAATCTTTTTAGAAAATACAAGTCAACACACATGAGGCCCACATGTGCTTACATGAAAAAAGTATTTAAAAAAAATTGATTTAATAAATAAAACATTAACAACTATACTAACCATTGTATTTTTATGTTTACGGTAGTGGTAGAATAAAGGTTCACCTATAGAAGTTGGAGGCAGTAGGGGAGCTCAGGGAGATCAAACCAAGTATTGGAAACTCCTTAAACACCTTGCATAGGCCCTTTGATGCATTTACCAAGACCATATCTAAGGTTAAGAGTTAAAAAAATGATTTTTGATGTTCCTACTACTATATAGAGATGTACAATGGCACCCATGGATTAAGTAAATTAGTTGATCTTGAAGGAATACCCAAGGGAACTCTCTAGATAATTTTAGAACACTAAAAACTAAGAAATCATTCAAAAACCATCATAGGAGACTACAAATTAATCAAAAAAAGTTTTTGATATAATTTTTCCTTTAAGAAGCCATACATAGTTGCTTATAGGGAGAAGAAAAATTAAGAATAAGCCTTTACATTTCTCCTTAGGGTCTGGAGCGGCATTTGAACCCCTAATCTGCCTAATTTCTTCTTTCTAGACCATATACGGATCAAAAATTATGTAAGAATTATTTTTTTAAGATTTTTCTACCTCACAGGGTGTATAAAAACACTTGGGAGGAGAGAGAAATTTTGAAATCACCTACAAGTGTCCAAATCAGGTGAAGAAAAGGTCAAAAATACATAAAAATGGCCAAACTAAGCTAATGGATGGTTCAAAATTGAGATTTTATACACCAAAACTAAAAATATATTGATTTTTTATTTCACATGCTAAAAAAATAGAGCTAGGAGGAGATTAAAATTTTGAAAATATTCAAAAACTACCTTAGATGCTCTAAGGAAGCTTAGAAAGGCTAAGATACTAATTTTTGACTAATTTACATGCCAAATAACAATAAATAATATTGAAATCAATTTTTATTACCTGATTCTTAGGAAGAAGATCATACCATAGGTTGTGCAAGCACTCCATATGGTTGAAAATGACTTGAAAATAGCTTTGGTTGGTCAGATCTGTCAAAGAATGCTTGAAGTGCTTAGATCACAAATTTGACAAAGTGAGAAGCCCAACAACACTATCATGAACATGTCAAAGGATAAATAGGTAGTTTTTTGAGTAAAAAATGAGCTTGAACACAACTCAATAAGCCTAATCTAAAACTTTGCCACTTGATCAACACATCACAAGCTATGATACCATGCTAAATTAAACAAAATAATTTGTATGAGGAATGGATCTAGATATGAGATCAAGAGCAAAATCATTCATGAAACTAACATGAGATATACATGAGAAAACATCTAAAAGGTAAAAAAACCCATAAATATTATTCATTTAATAAGAAAATAATAAGGTAAGTGCACAAAGTTAGGAAACAAAAAGTGGCCTACCTATTGAGTTGTGGAGCTAAAAGCTTCACCAAATGAGCAAATGCAGAGGTTGCTGGAGTTACACAGTCACTGACATCGGTCAGGGGTACACCGAAAGCTACCGACATCAATTAAGGATCTGCTGACATCAGTCATATGCAGATAGACAGAGACTGACGTTGATCATCTGTGCATTTTCAGAATTCTATTTTGGGAGAATAGTCAGTTTGCATGTTAAGACAAACTGTTAGTCTTGAGTCTGCTTTTCTATTTTTGGCAGGACAGACTTGAACCTTTGATTAAGAGGTGCATCTAATGGTGGAGAATGCATGGCTCATGAATCCTAGTTCCATATAATAGGGTTAGATCCTCATAGTTTGTAAGGCGTAGACAATTCAAGGATTGAGTTGGTTGTAATTGAGAGAGAGAGAGAGAGAGAGAGAGAGAGAGAGAGAGAGAGAGAGAGAGAGAGAGAGAGAGAGAGAGAGAACTCTTAAGAGAAAGAGATCTGTACATCTGAGAGGTGTGAGAAGAGTGAAATTTCTTCATTGTATTTCTTTCTGGAAGAGTTTAATACAAGATTGTGTTGTTTCTTGTATCTCCTATTCTTTGTTGTTTTTGATTTCTAGTTACTTATTATTTCTAGTTTAATTTCATGTTTAGTTGCTTATACAAAAGTAATCAATTGTACTCTGTAAGATCCTAACAAGTGGTATCAGAGCGTGTTAGTGTTTTTTGATTACAGAATTCACTCACAGGGGTTTCTGATTGAGTGAGAGTAAAGCAATGGCAAAAGAAAGTAAACTAAGAATGGAGAAATTTAATGGCAAGAATTATCAATTATGGAGGATGCAAATTGAAGATTATCTATATCAAAAAGATCTGTACTTACCATTGGGTGGAGTTTCAAGCAAGCTCACAAATATGCAAGATGAAGAATGGAATGTTCTTGATAGAAAGGCTCTTGGATCTATAAGGTTGAGCCTGGCATCTTTTGTGATTTCCAACTTATCACAAGCAAAGACAACGGTAGACTTAATAGATACTTTGGCAAATTTATATGAAAATCCCTCAGCTTTGAATAATGTATATCTTATGAAATAATTATTTAATTTGCAAATGCAGGAAGGTGGATCTGTATCTAGTCATCTTAATGATTTCCATGCAATAGTAAATCAGTTAAATTCAGTCAAAATAGTTTTTGATGATGAAATTAAGGCTCTCTTAATCTTATGCTCTTTACCTGAAAGTTGGCATAGTCTGGTAATGGCAGTAAGTAATACTGCATCTGCTTCAAATATCTTGAAATTTGATGATGTTGTTAGTGTAATCTTGAATGAAGAAACTCGCAGGAAAAGCACAGGAGAAACATCAGGTAATGCTTTAAGTATTGAAAGCAGGGGAAGGCAAAGAGAGAAGGACAAGCAAGGGAGATCAAGGTCAAAGTCAAAGATGAGAAGTAGATCTAAATCCAGAAATGGAAGAATAACCTGCTGGAATTGTGGAAAGAAAGGGCATGCAAAGAAATATTGTTGGTTGAAGGATAACAAATAAAATCAGCATGAAGGTAACAAAGAAGAAGTAAAAGTTGCAGGTATTATTGCACAGGGTGCTCTTAATTTTTATTTGGATAATAAATTAGAATCTTGGGTTGTAGATTTTGGTGCCTCTTTCCATGCAACCCCAAATAGAGAATTTTTCAATGATTATGTCCATGGAGATTTAGAAAAGTTTATTTAGGGGATGGTGAGCCTTGTCAAATTGTTGGCAAAGGAAAAGTGCAGCTGAAATTGCAGAATGACAACACATGGGTGTTGAAGGATGTCATCCATGTACCCATCCTGAAGAAGAATTTGATTTCTGTAGGAAAGTTAAGTGATGAGGGTTGCAAAGTAACTCTCACAGCTAAATCTTGGAAAGTTTTCAAGGGTGCACTTGTATTAGCCAGAGGTAAGAGAGTAGGTACACTTTATCTATCTACTTGTATTATTGATCATTCTCCTTCTATTTTATCTACTTCAAATGTAGATGCAAAGTTGTGGCACTATAGGCTTGGTCACATGAGTGAGAAGGGAATCAATGTTCTTAAGTCAAAAAGTAAGCTTTCAGATTTGAAAAACATAGATCTAGATTTATGTGAGCATTGTATTTTTGGGAAATAGAAGAAAGTGAGGTTTCTCAAAATTGGGTCAACAAAGAAGAAGCACAAGTTGGAGCTTGTTCACACAGATGTGTGGAGACCAACTTAGGTAGCTTCTATTGGAGGATCACGGTATTATATTTCTTTTATTGATGATGCTACAAGAAAGGTATGGGTTTATTGCATAAAGAGGAAATCTGATGTTTTTGACACATTTAAGAAATAAAAAGCTTTGGTTGAGAATGAAATAGGTTTGAGATTGAAGTGCCTTAGATCTGACAATGGTAGTGAGTACTACAGCAATAAATTCAATAGTTACTATTCTATGAATGGAATACGCAGGGAAAGGATGGTTCCAAGGACACTTTAGCAAAATGGAGTTGTTGAAAGGATGAATAGAATAATAATGGAGCATGCACAGAGTATGAGGTTGCATGCTGGTTTGCCCTTACAGTTTTGAGCAGAAGCTGTAGATACTGTGGTTTACCTAACTAACAGAGGACCTTCTACTACACTGGATGGTGGAATTTTAGAAGAGGTGTGGACAGGTAAAAAGGTAGATCTTTCATTTCTCAGAGTTTTTGATTCTGAAGCTTTTTTGCACTTTTATTAGTTATGGTTCTGGAGATTTCAGATTTTGGTTGTGGAATTTAGAAACTAACAAAATTATTAGAAGCCGTGATGTAGTTTTCAATGAGAAGGTGATGTACAGTGATCAGGTCAAGAGGCTAAATAATTTTGAGCAGGGCAATCGTGATTTGGATGAGGTTATGATCCAAAATGAGCTCACAGGTAAAAATAATCACTCACAGGAAAACACAGATACTGACGTCGATCAGGAAGGAACCAACGTCGGTCATACAAAAATTGACATCGATCAAGAAGAAACCAACATTAGTCAGGAAGAAACTGACATCGGTCAAATGGAATCAATGTCGGTCAGGTGCAGATTGACATCAATCAGAGATGATCAAGATCGATCACTAACAAAAAGAAATTTGGGCAGATAGCAAGCTATAAATGAGTCTCAAATGCCCATGAGGAGGTCTGAAAAGGTAAGTAAACCTCCAATTCTTTATTCCCCTTATTTATACTACTTGTTGCTCACTAATAGTGGAGAATCAAAAAGTTTTGATGAGGCAATGTAGGTAGAATCTAGAAAACAGTGGGAGCATGGCATGAATGAAGAAATTGATTCCTTGGAAAAGAACCAAACGTGGGATTTGGTTGAGTTGCCAGCCGAAAAAAAAGCACTAAAAAACAAATGGGTTTACAGGTTAAAAGAAGGAGAGAATGGACAAATGAGACATAAGGCCAAGTTGGTACTAAAGGGATTTGCATAAAAACCAAGTATTGATTTTGGTGAAATCTTTTCTCCTGTAGTAAAGATGACTTCTATTTAGACTGTATTGTCTTTAGTTGCTATAGAGGATTTGCATCTTGACCAGCTTGATGTTAAGATAGCATTTCTTCATGGAGATTTGGATGAATAAATATATATGGATCAGTCAAAAGGTTTTGAGGTCAAAGATAAGGAGAAACTTGTGTGCAGGTTGAAGAAAAGCTTATATGGTCTTAAGCAAGCTCCAAGACAATGGTATTTGAGGTTTGACAGGTTTATGATAGAGCATGGCTTTAGTAAATGTCAATCTGACCATTGTGTTTATTTTAACAGAATGCATAATGGTAGTTATATTATCTTGTTACTGTATGTAGATGATATGCTTGTTGCAAGTTCACACATGCAGGATATTATTGAGCTTAAGGTAAAATTAGCTCACACATTTTCCATGAAGGATTTAGGAGTAGCAAAGAAAATCCTTGGCATGAGTATTAAGAGAGATAGGAAAAATCACAATTTGATTTTGTCTCAAGAGAATTATGTGAATAAGGTGTTGGAGAGGTTCAATATACAAGATGCAAAACCGGTAAGCACACCTATGGCTGGACACTTCAAGTTGAGCAAAGAACAATGTCCTAAATCACATGATAAGGTTGAGTACATGAGTAGAGTTCCATATACTTCAGTAGTTGGGAGCTTGATGTATGCAATGGTATGTACTAGACCTAATATTGCACAAGCAATGGGAGTTGTCTGCAAGTTTATTGCCAATCCAAGAAAAGAACACTGGAAAGTAGTTCAGTGGATTCTCAGATATCTGAGAGGGACCGGCAGTAGGAATTTATGCTATGGAGGGTCAAATATTTCTCTACATGGGTATGTAGATTTGGATATGGTAGGTGACTTGGATGGCAAGAGAAGCACCACAGAATATGTGTTCACTTTTGGTGGAATGGCCGTTAGCTAGATTTCAAAGTTACAGAAGGTTGTTGCCTTGTCTACTACAGAGGCAGAATACATTGCAGTCACAGAGGCTAGCAAAAAAATGATTTGGATGACTCGATTCATGGAAGAGTTGGGAAAAGAGCAAGAGAGTTATAGATTGTATAGTGATAGTCAAAGTGCAATTCATTTAGCAAAGAATTCAGCTTTTCATTCAAGAACCAAACATATACAGCTTAGGTACCACTTCATTAGACAGGTATTGAAGGATGGTCAATTGAAGCTGGAAAAGATCCATACAGATGAGAACCCTGCTGATATGTTAACAAAGCTGATATGTTAACAAAGCTGGTAACAAAGGAGAAGTTGAATCTTCATTCAACTTTTGTTGGTCTTCAAGATTGAACTTGAAGATGGAGAAACAAACTAGAGGATGTTGTTGTAGAGGTACAGGTACATCTATTTATCTCCAAGTGGGAGATTGTTGAGTTGTGGAGCTAAAAGCTTCACCAGATGAGTAAATGTAGAGGTTGCTAGAGTTACATAGTCACTGACATCAGTCAGGACCGACCGACATCAGTCAAAGATAGACCAAAAGCTATCGACATCGATTAAAGATCAGTTGACATCGGTCATATGCAGATAAATAGAGACCAATGTCGGTTATCTGTGTGTTTCTAGAATTCTATTTTGGGAGAATAGTCAGTTTGCATGTTAAGATAAACTGTTAGTCTTGAGTCCTCTTTATTATTTTTGACAGGACAGATTTGAACCTTTGATTAAGAGGTGCATCTAACGGTGGAGAATGCATGGCTCATGAATCCTAGTTCTATATAATAGGGTTAAATCCTCATAGTTTGTAAGGCATAGACAATTCAAGGATTGAGTTGGTTGTAATTGAGAGAGAGAGAGAACTCTTGTGGGAAAGAGATCTATACATCTGAGAGGTGTGAAAAGAGTGAGATTTTTTCATTGTATTTACTTTTAGAAGAGTTTAATACAAGATTGTGTTGTTTCTTGTATCTCCTATTCTTTGTTGTTTCTAATTTCTAGTTACTTATTATTTCTGGTTTAATTCCATGTTTAGTTGCTTATACAAAAGTAATCAATTGTACTCTGTAAGATCCTAACAAGTGGTATCAGAGCTTGGTTCACTAACAAGTGGTATCAGAGTGTGTTAGTGTTTGTTGATTACAGAATTCACTCACTGGGGTTTCTAATTGAGTGAGAGTAAAGCAATGGCAGAAGAAAGTAAACTAAGAATGGAGAAATTCAATGGCAAGAATTATCAATTATGGAGGATGCAAATTGAAGATTATCTGTATCAGAAAGATCTGTACTTACCATTGGGTGGAGTTTCAAGAAAGCCCACAAATATGCAAGATGAAGAATGGAATGTTCTTGATAGAAAGCTCTTGGATCTATAAGGTTGAGCCTGACATCTTATATGATTTCCAACTTATCACAGGCAAAGACAACAGTAGATTTAATAGATACTTTGGCAAATTTATATGAAAAACCCTCAACTTCAAATAAGGTATATCTTATGAAGCAATTATTTAATTTGTAAATGCAAGAAGGTGGATCTGTATCTAGTCATCTTAATTATTTCTATGCAATAATAAATCAGTTAAATTTAGTCAAAATAGTTTTTGATGATGAAATTAAGACTCTCTTAATCTTATGCTCTTTACCTGAAAGTTGGCATAGTCTGGTAATGGCAGTTAGTAATACTGCATCTGCTTCAAATATCTTGAAAGTTGATGTTATTAGTATAATCTTGAATGAATAAACTCACAAAAAAAGCACAGGGGAAACATCAAGTAATGCTTTAAGTATTGAAAGCAAGGGAAGGCAAACAAAGAAGGACAAGCAAGGGAGATCAAGGTCAAAGTCAAAGATGAGAAGTAGATCTGAATCCAAAAATGGAAGAATAACCTACTGGAATTGTGGAAAGAAAGGGCATGCAAAGAAAGATTATTGGTTGAAGGATAACAAAGAAAATCAGCATGAAGGTAATAAAGAAGATGCAAAAGTTGCAGGTATTGTTGCACAAGATGCTCTTATATTTTCTTTAGATAATAAATTAGAATCTTGGGTTTTAAATTCTAGTGCCTCTTTCCATGCAACCCCAAATAGAGAATTTTTCAATGATTATGTCCATGGAGATTTTGGAAAAGTTTATTTAGGGGATGATGAGCCTTGTCAAATTGTTGGCAAAGAAAAAGTGCAGCTGAAATTGTAGAATGGCAACACATGGGTGTTGAAGGATGTCATGCATGTACCCATCCTGAAGAGGAATCTAATTTCTGAAAGAAAGTTAGGTGATGAGGGTTGCATAGTAACTCTCACAACTGAATCTTGGAAAGTTTCCAAGGGTGCACTTGTATTAGCCAGAGGTAAGAGAGTAGGTACACTTTATCTATCTACTTGTATTACTGATCATTCTCCTTCTATTTTATCTACTTCAGATGTAGATGCAAATTTGTGGCACTGTAGGCTTGGTCACATGAGTGAGAAGGGAATGAATGTTCTTAATTCAAAAGGTAAGCTTTCAAATTTGAAAAACATAGATCTAGATTTATGTGAGCATTGTATTTTTGGAAAATAGAAGAAATTGAGGTTTCTCAAAACTGGGTCAACAAAGAAGAAGCACAAGTTGGAGCTTGTTCACACAGACGTGTGGGGACCAGCTTAGGTAGCTTCTATTGGAGGATCATGGTATTATATTTCTTTCATTAATGATGCTACAAGAAAGGTATGGGTTTATTGCATAAAGAGGAAATCTGATGTTTTTGACACATTTAAGAAATAGAAAGCTTTGGTTGAGAATGAAATAGGTTTGAGATTGAAGTGCCTTAGATCTGATAATGGTGGTGAATACTGCAGTAATAAATTCAACAGTTACTATTCTAAGAATGGAATATGTAGGAAAAGGAAGGTTCCAAGGACACCTCAGCAAAATAGAGTTGTTGAAAGGATGAATAGAACAATAATGGAGTGTGCACGGAGTATGAGGTTGCATGATGTTTTGCCCTTACAATTTTGAGCATAAGCTATAGATAATACAGTTTACCTGATTAACAAAGGACCTTCTACTGCACTGGATGGTGGAATTCTAGAAGAGGCGTGGATAGGTAAAAAGGTAGATCTTTCATTTCTCAAAGTTTTTGGTTCTGAAGCTTTTGTGCACTTTTATTGGTTATGGTTTTGGAGATTTTGGATTCCGATTGTGGAATTTAGAAACTAACAAAATTATTAGAAGCTGTGATGTAGTTTTCAATGAGAAGGTGATATACAGTGATCAGCTCAAGAGGCTGAATAATTTTGAACAAGGCAATCATGATTTAGATGAGGTTATGATCCAAAATGAGCTCACGGGTAAAAATAATCACTCACAGGAAAACACAGATACCGACATCGGTCAGGAAGGAACCGACTTCGATCATATAGAAACTGATGTTGATTAGGAAGAAACTAACGTCATCCAGATAAAACTGACGTCAGTCAGGTGCAGACTAACATCGATCAGAGATGACCAAGATCGGTCACTGACAGAAAGAAATTTGGGCAGACAGCAAGCTATAAATGAGTCTCAAACGCCCATGAGGAGGTCTAAAAGGGTAAGTAAACCTCCAATTTGTTATTCCCATTCTTTATACTACTTGTTGCTCACTGATAGTGGAGAACCAAAAAGTTTTGATGAGGCAATGCAGATAGAATCCAAAAAACAGTGGGAGCATGGCATGAATGAAGAAATCGATTCTTTGGAAAAGAACCAAACGAGGGATTTGGTTGAGTTGCCAGCCAAAAAGAAAGCACTGAAAAACAAATGGGTTTACAGGTTAAAGGAAGGAGAGAATTGACAAATGAGACATAAGGCCAGGTTGGTAGTAAAGGGATTTGCAAAGAAACCAGGTATTTATTTTGGTGAAAAAAAATTTCATGTAGTAAAGATGACTTCTATTCAGACTGTATTGTCTTTAGTTGCTATAGAGGATTTGCATCTTGAGCAGCTTTATGTTAATACAACATTTCTTCATGGAGATTTGGATGAAGAAATATATATGGATCAGCTAGAAGGTTTTGAGGTCAAAGGTAAGGAAAAACTTGTGTGCAAGTTGAAGAAAAGCTTATATGGTCTTAAGCAAGCTCCAAGACAATGGTATTTGAGGTTTGACAGGTTTATGATAGAGCATGGCTTTAGTAAATGTCAATCTGACCATTGTGTTTATTTTAACAGAATACATAATGGTAGTTATATTATCATATTACTGTATGTAGATGATATGCTTCTTGCAGGTTCACACATGCAGGATATTACTAAGTTTAAGGTAAAATTAGCTCACGCATTTGCCATAAAGGATTTAAGAGTAGCAAAGAAAATCTTTGGCATGAGTATTAAGAGAGACAGGAAAAATCATAGTTTGATTTTGTCTCAAGAGGATTATGTGAATAAGGTGTTGGAAAGGTTCAATATGCAAGATGCAAAATCGGTAAGCACACCTATGGCTAGACACTTCAAGTTGAGCAAAGAATAGTGTCCTAAATCACATGATGAAGTTGAGTACATGAGTAGAGTTCCATATGCTTCAGCAGTTGGGAGCTTGATGTATGTAATGGTATGTACTAGACCTGATATTGCCCAAGTAGTGGGAGTCATCAGCAAGTTTATGGCCAATCTAGAAAAGGAACACTAGAAAGCAGTTCAGTGGATTCTCAGATATCTGAGAGGGACCATCAGTAGGCATTTATGCTATGGAGGGTCAAACACTTCTCTACATGGGTATGTAGATTTGGATATGGTAGGTGACTTGGATGGTAGGAGAAGCACCATAGGATATGTGTTCACTATTGGTGGAACAACGGTTAGCTAGATTTCAAAGTTGCAGAAGGTTGTTGCCTTGTCTACTATAGAGGCAGAATACATTGTAGTCATAGAGGCTAGCAAGAAAGTGATTTGGATGACTCGGTTCATGGAAGAGTTGGGAAAGGAGCAAGAGAGTTACAAATTGTACAGTGATAGTCAAAGTGCAATTCATTTGGCAAAGAATTCAGCCTTTCATTCAAGAACCAAACATATACAGCTTAGGTACCACTTCATTAGATAGGTATTGGAGGATGGTCAATTGAAGCTAGAAAAGATCCATATGAATGAGAACCCTGCTGATATGTTAATAAAGCCGGTAACAAAGGAGAAGTTGAATCTTCATTCAACTTTTGTTGGTCTTCAAAATTGAACTTGAAGATGGAGAAACAAGCTAGATGATGTTGTTTTACAGGTACAGGTGTAGCTGTTTATCTCCAAGTGGGAGTTTGTTGAGTTATGGAGCTAAAAGCTTCACTAGATGAGCAAATGCAGAGGTTGCTAGAGTTACACAGTCACCGACATCGGTCAGGACCAACCAGCATCGGTCAGGGGTAGACCAGAAGTTGCCAACATCGGTTAAGGATCGGCTGACATCGGTCATATACAGATAGACAGAGACCGACATCGATCATCTGTGCATTTCCAAATTTCTATTTTGGGAGAATAATCAGTTTGCATGTTAAGACGAACTGTTAGTCTTGAGTCCACTTTTCTATTTTTGGTAGGATAGATTTGAACCTTTGATTAAGAGGTGCATCTAACGGTGGAGAATGCATGGCTCATGAATCATAGTTCTATATAATAGGGTTAGATCCTCATAGTTTGTAAGGCGTAGACAATTCAAGGATTGAGTTGGTTGTAATTGAGAGAGAGAGAGAGAGAACTCTTGAGGGAAAGAGATCTGTACATCTGAGAGGTGTGAGAAGAGTGAGATTTCTTCATTGTATTTTCTTCTGAAAGAGTTTAATACAAGATTGTGTTGTTTCTTTTATCTTCTATTCTTTGTTGTTTCTGATTTCTAGTTACTTATTATTTTTGGTTTAATTTCATGTTTAGTTGCTTATACAAAAGTAATCAATTGTACTTTGTAATATCCTAACACTACCTGTGGACATGATTTTCTTGAAATTTCATAAATTTGAACTTTTGTAGCTAATTTGAGATATCTACACTCCAAATTTGAAGATGGTGTAAGAACATGAAATGTATCATTTCGAGTCTAGTTTTCAAAATGCTAAAAAAAAATTTAAAATGGTTAAGCATAACTAGGTCAAAAATCTAAATTTTGAAGAGAAACTTCAATTTTTTTCAAAAAACATAGTAGATCGACAGTCATGATGTGCACCATTTTTTTAGCAATGTTTAATATTATTTGAAACCCTTTGGAGAAAATTTATATAAAATTTTGTATCATGTCACCTATATTTTTTGTATTTTTTCAATGAATACTTATTTTATTAATTTTAAAAGTAACTAGATCGTAAAAACTAAAAAAGAAATGGATAGTCGTCTGTCATTCAAGCCTAACTACCTTTAAAAAAAATTAATTTTTTTTTAATGTGTATATAATTAAGTTTACTACATCACCATATAATTTTTTTTTCACTTGGAACAATAAAACACAAATTACATGAAAATGTATAGGCATGTATGTTCGCGACATGTAGTGGCCTCAAAAAGGCATAATTAGAAATAAATATAGTTTGAAACCTTAAATTAATCCAAAAAATATAAGAATAATATTTTTGGAAAGAGGAGAGCACGCTCATCATGATGGTATCAAAGTTTTTGAATTTTTGAGTTGAAATTCTTAGTGTATTTGGCAATCAAAGTTGAAATTTGTTGTTTATTTTCATACTTTTCAATACTCGGCTATACATTGATAGTCCAAGCCTTTGGTTCAAGAATCCAAGCCATTCTCAAGCCAAAAGGCATGAGAATTAACTTTGAATTCAAATACCATGATCATGTTCATAACATGATCACGTTAATAACATAGTAATTAACATGATCGTGTTATATATTCTAAACATCTTAAACTTGAATAGCAGACATTAAGCCTAGTAGTCTTAAGATTATTGTCTATTATGACCTATGATATCAAATCCCTAATTGAAATTATATTTAAGGAATTCCTTTCATGGGGACCAATTACTCTTAATTTTAAATGTTATACTGAAGAAAATACTTGATTGGTTAAATATGATGTGCAATAAGGGAAAAATATTCACAATGGACAAATTAGATGGACACAATTCATTGCATGGGGTGAAAAATGCCTCAATTGATATTCTAGGTGGAAGTAATTAATTACATATGACTTAGTTGTCCTCAATTATGTATAGTATTTAAAAAAATATCAATTGATAAAATGGTGTAATTAAATCCCCAAATGACATTAGATGGATGTAATTCCTTGCTTAGGGATTGAGTGACCCCAATTGCATATCATATTGAACCTAAATACTCAATTGGTTAAATATGGTGTGCAACCAAGGCTAATGGAACCCAATTGGAAAATTATATGGACAAAATTACTTTCATGGGGCTCAGTTAGAACCAATTATTTATATAAGATAAAATGAAATGCATGTTTAGCTAGATATAGTTTACAATCGGGGCCAATGAAGTTGTAATTGACATTAGATGTATTCAGTTACTTGTATGAGCCTTGGTTGGCCATAATTTCATTTTTAATTGAACTAAATACTTGGTTGATTCAATATGTTATGTATTTGGGACCAACAGAACCCCCTGTTGACAATAGAAGGATGAAATTTCTTGCACAAGGCTTGTTTGGACTAACTTTCATTATATTTTTCAGTTGAATTTGGTGCACAATCAAAATCTTTATTATTATTAAAGATGGATCTGTAATTCATTTAAAATGGTTCAATTTTTCGTGATTTCATATAAAATTCATGCTAACACTCAATTATTTGAATAAGGTGTGTAATTAAGGCCCTAATTAAAATTGTGTTGACACAATTCCTTGGGCAAGCCTTGATTGGCCCCAATTATGTATCATTTGGAACCAAATACTCGATTGGTTCAATATCATATGCAATAAAGTATAAGTAATCCCCAATTTCCATTATATATTAATTTAATTCCTTACACATGGCTCCTTTGGACCAAATTTCATATCAAATTGAAAAAATACTTATTTTTTAATATGGTGAGCACTTGGATCCCCAATTGATATCATATGGATAAAATTACTTACATTGAGGCTCAGTAGACCCCTAGGATTAATTTAACCCCAATTAACATCCTTTATATATAGTAAGAAATAGGTTCATAGGGATGAACTTGGTTAAAATTGCATTAGTCATTACCACAATTGACTTCATAGGCTCAATATATGATGATGTGGGGGATAATTGATCCCAAATTCACATTATTTACTCATATATCTGTTGTCCCCAAAAAATGAGTGACATTTTTGGGACAACCTATGAACTATTTTGGTTCATCGGACCAAAATTTCTCTCTTCCCTTCTCGAAATTTGTTCTGAGCTTTCAAATTCCTCATTTTTAAGCTTTTTCCATGAAGGGATTCATTGGTTTAATAGGTTAAAAAAAGCTTCTATAGGTGAGTTCAGTCAAAAGAACAAGCTTCTAACACTCAGTCATTTCCAGGATTGGTTCAACGCCTCAGTTCAATCAAAAGAGTTCAATTGGCAAATGATAAAGGACAAAGGCATTGAACCATTGACCTTTGAACCACTTTGGTTCAAAAGTTCAATGGGTTCAAGTTTCAAAGGTTCAACCAAAGCTTAGAAAGATAAAGGAAGTAGTGTTTGAGTGAGACACAGAATAAACCAATGAATTGATTGAACTTTGAACTGAAAGAGTTCAAAGTTCAATGGTTCAACATGGTTCAAAAGTTCAAAGGCAGCGTCAAGCAAAGAGAGAAACAACGTGGATGATTCCAAAGGCAAGTTCAAATGAAAGCAATGGTTCAACCAAGGAGCAGGAAAGTGATTGAACCAATAAAGCGATTGAACCAAAAAATCGATTGAACCAATAAAGCGATTGAAGCAAGAAAGTGATCAAACCAAGGAGCCGAGAAGGCCGCCTAAACCATTGAAACAATCAACCAATGACGTCCCTGCAGACGTCAAATTTAAGGTAAGGGAATATCTGTTGAAATTCAAACAAAGCACGAAACTTGAAGGAAGAACCAAGCGACTAGCTGAAAAGATAGCCTGATAGCTCAAATCACAGCAAGAAGAGACAAAGCTAGAAAAGACAAAAGCAAAAAGAGGGAAAAGCCCAAAATTTCTATGTAGAAGTAATTTTAGTAGGTGGAATAGTCCACTAAGCAGGTATTTTGGCTTGCAATTTAAAGACGTGGCCTATTTTTTCCTTCCATAAAGTAAAGACAAATGGACAGTTGCACAGACGTCAGAGGGGACAGACCAGATGATCCAAACTTAGGAGAAGACATATGGGATGAAATGACATGCCATAGTTAAGACAGCTACCCTATTTTCAATGTAGTCCTTTAACAAACCTGGAAATGCATTCAAGGCATTGAATGTGCAGCATGGGCTATTCTATGGAAAACAAGCGCCCAAGTCTTTCTTGGAGTGCTATATATTGTAATCTCTCATTTGTTACAAAGGAGATCTTCCCCTTACTAGAAGTGAAACTTTGCCCAAATTGAAAGGCATTAATGAGACTTTGAGATCAAATTGTAGTTCATATTTCTTTGATTGAATGAGAAAGTAAGTTACTTGCAGACTTTGTGCTAGTATAGCTTGTGTTACTTTAGGAGATTGTTCATATGTCTGTCTTCTGAAAGCATTGTTGTTTATTTGATTTAACAAGTAGAACTAGTGGAGGTGATAAGGAAGGTGTCCTGAAGCCAACTACTTTCAGACTTTACGCTATCATAGTTGTCTTCATGTGTGTTTTTCTTTTCCATTTCTGTGTAAAGGACCTTGGGATGACTTTTTTCCCCCATTGTTCTTCGTATCTCACTCTTTGGGTAGTTGTGGTGGAAACTTTGTGTTCTGTTTCATCCTGCTGTTACTGCACCCTTTTGTTACTTGTTTCTTATCTTACCTGAAAGAACTCTTATTGTTTCCTACAAGAACACTTCTGAAAGAAGAGAAGTGCCTTCAGTGTTTCCACCAGGATTTTCTCCTTTGTTTGTTAGCATTATCTCTAAAAGAAGAGAGATGGATGGTTTATCCCACCCTTGTGTCTTACTTTTAGCTTATTTATATAGTATATAGCCTCTGCATATTTAATAGGGAACCTCCCCTTGATGAGAGGAGAGATTTGTCCCCTTGTGATGCAATAAACTTGCACATCTAGATGACCAATCTCCCTATGTTATGGTGATAGGAACTATTTTGAATGCCAGTTAGCTGGTCGACAAAATATTCACCCAATAGTTTTTGGTGACTCTGTTGGGGACACAGTAATTTTGTGCAATTTGGAACCTCAAGTTTTAGATTGAAACATCACATGTGTCTTACCCACAATCATTATAACCCTTATCCATTATAGACTCTGGTGACTTTATTTTGTGTCTTACCCATTATCAGTATAACCTTACCATCTTCCTCCATCTCCATTATATTATCTGGTCTACAAAACCAGAGATGCTGGGAAAGAAAGCATAGTTTGAAGCCTCAAGCTTTAAGCTAAAGCAGGGTAAGTTTCTTTTCCATATTTGTCCTATAATCTGGAAACTCCACTCAGATGTGTTATCCCTATTTTTCATAATCCAATTATGGCAGCTTGAGGCCCCTGGGGTAACTCATTTGGCCCACTTAATCTAACTCCACCCCTACATGAGCTACCACTCAATTCAAGAAAGAATTTCCCCAAATTCTTTGGTGATGGAAGAGTCTACCCTGATGAACACATTCCAGCCTTCACCATATCTTGTGGTGTGATAGGGGTAGAATTTGAAGATGTGGCAGTCAGGCTTTTCATGGAGACACTACAAGGTGCTACTGCAAACTAGTTTTACCATCTGCAGACTAGATTAGTGACTAGCTGGGACACTATCAAAGCCAAGTTTGAAGCAAGGTTCAAACCTGCAAAAGATGCTCATGATTTTCTATCCCAACTCACGTAGATGAAGAAGGAACCTCATGAGCCCATGAGGGATTTTATTGAAAAATTCAACAAGCTGAGAAATAGAATTCCTGTAGTTGCTCAGCCCACACCCGAGAACCTCAAATGCTTCTTCATAAACTCACAGCTATCTAAAGTGAGTTTTCTACTAAGACGTGATGGCCGCATAGCTCTTAAAGTTGCTCAAGACTTAGCCACTAAGTTAGAAGATGACCTTATCTTGGCTAGAAAGATAAGAAGGGATTCAAACAGAGGCGCATCTTCCTCATCTTCTGATAACTCACTTGTAGCCACCACTGATCCAATGGTGTAGAAGCTAGTAAATGAAGTGTTGGCCCTTAGAAGACAAATGGCACAAGGGATGTCATCTACTCCTTCATACAGAGATATACCAAGGAGTACATTCCCTAATCAGGCACATCAAGGGCAACCCAATCATCTTCCTCCCCCACTGAGGAACCTTACCATTGAAGCACCTCCAGCCAACTCAGTAGTTGGGTATTTGGAAACAGAGCATGATTTCTCTTTCCAACCTGAGTTTAATCAAGAAAATGATGTTGGTCTCTTCACAAAGGATCAAGAAGAGTTAGCTAGTGACTCCCACATCAGTTTCCTAGATTACCAAGATGAACCCAGAAGTAAAGGTGAATCATCTGAGGGATCATATGTTGTGGTCACCTAGTCCCAGAATTAGTCAGCTCAATAAGCTAATAAAGGAGAAATAGAGGAGCGACCTCAACCTACAATTTTGATTGCTAAGCATGGGCCCACTCTACCTATCTAGCCAAAATACCCAGTGATTGCTAAGAAAGTAAGTATCCCAAACATTTCTGCACCTTCTACTTCAAATTCATAGGCCAGTCCTCCCACCCCTCCTATAAACCAAAAGTAAGAACTCCCATCCCCTGTGCATAGTCTAATCCAACCATTTAACATAATTGATCATGTCAAATGTGTCAAGACCCAAATGGTGGCCCCTACATCCCAAATTTTGTTTGAGTCTTTAGGCAGGGATGAAATAGCAAAAGAATTGGTGGAGTGCAGCATAAGTGCAAAAGAATCCTCCCCTCCAAATGAAGAAGAATATAAGATATCTGAGGGGGACAATCAAGACATGTGTTGGGCTAAGCTATCAGAACAGCAAATTATGGTACTAGGCCATGCTGCTGCCCATCAAAATCAAGAAAAGGAACTCTTTGCCAGGAGAGTAAAGATTCATGGTTTTTGGACCAAAAGTCAAGTCTTGCTTTGGGGCAAGAAGAAGAAGAAAGATCCAAGAGGAAGACGCAGAAAATTGGTTTCCTGGTGGAGAGTTCCATTCACCCATCACTAATTTCAGGGAGAAAATGGCTTCTTGCTAGTTTATTAGGATAGAGCACCATTTTTTTTGCCTCTCAGGGGGCAGCATCTGAGGTACTCCAATTCTTCAAGTATCAGATAAGATCATCTATACATATGTATATCTGTATAGTCTTTAGTTCTATTTTGTGATTTTTATTTTCACTTTTTGGAGATTTTCTTCTTGGGTAGCGTGACTCCGTATCCCAAAGGCACACTTCAAGGCACCAGAGATTCTGGTTTCTACTCCCCTCAGCGGTTCCAAGTTTTCAACTAAAGGAAGTTTCCCAACTGAAGCCAGCTATTGTCCCCAAAAAATGAGTGACATTTTTGGGACAACCTATGAACTATTTTGGTTCATCAGACTAAAATTTCTCTCTTACCTTCTCAAAATTTGTTCTGAGCTTTCAAATTCCTCATTTTTAAGCTTTTTCCATGAAGGGATTCATTGGTTCAATAGGTTAAAAAAAGCTTCTATAGGCGAGTTCAGTCAAAAGAACAAGCTTCTAACACTCAATCGTTTCCAAGATTGGTTCAACGCCTCAGTTCAATCAAAAGAGTTCAATTGGAAAATGATAAAGGACAAAGGAATTGAACCATTGAGCTTTGAACCACTTTAGTTCAAAATTTCAATGGGTTTAAGGTTCAAAGGTTCAACCAAAGCTTAGAAAGATAAAGGAAGTAGTGTTTGAGCGATACACAGAATAAACCAATGAACCGATTGAACTTTGAACTAAAAGAGTTCAAATTTCAATGGTTCAATATGGTTCAAAAGTTCAAAGGTAGCCTCAAGCAAAGAGAGAAGCAACATGGATGATTCCAAAGGCAAGTTCAAATGAAAGTGATGGTTCAACCAAGGAGCAGGAAAGTGATTCAACCAATAAAGAGATTGAACCAAGAAAGTGATTGAACTAATAAAGTGATTGAAGAAAGAAAGTGATTGAACCAAGGAGCCGAGAAGGCCACCTAAACTGTTGAAACAATCAACCAATGACATCCCCATAGACGTCAAATTTAAGGTAAGGGAATATCTGTTGAAATTCAAATAAAGCACAGAACTTGAAGGAAGAACCAAGCGACTGGCTGAAAAGATAGTTTGATAGCTCAAATCGTAGTAGAAAGAGACAAAGATAGAAAAGACAAAAGAAAAAAGAGGGAAAAGCCTGAAATGTCTACACATAAGTAATTTTAGTAGGTGGAATAGTCCACTAAGCAGGTATTTTGGCTTGCAATTTAAGGACATGGCCTATTTTTTCCTTCCATGAAGTAAAGACAAATGGACAGCTGCATAGATGTTAGAGGGGACAGACCAAATGATCCAGACTCAGGAGAAGACATATGGGATGAAATGACACGCCATAGTTAAGACAGCTACCTTGTTTTCAACATAGTCCTTTGACAAACCTAGAAATGCATTCAAGGCATTGAATGCGTAGCATGGGCCATTCTATGGAAAACAAGTGCCCAAGTCTTTCTTGGAGTGCTATATATTGTAATCTCTCATTTGTTACAAAGGAGATCTTCCCCTTACCAAAAGTAAAACTTTGCCCAAATTGAAAGGCATTACTGAGAATTTGAGCTCAGATTGTAGTTCATATTTCTTTGATTGAATGAGAAAGCAAGTTACTTGCAGACTTTGTGCTATTATAACTTGTGCTACTTTAGGATATTGTTTATATGTCTATCTTCTAAAAGCATTGTTGTTTATTTGATTTAACAAGCAGAAATAGTGGAGGTGATAAGGAAGGTGTCTTGAAGCCAACTACTTTCAGACTTTGCGTTGTCATAGTTATCTTCATGTGTGTTTTTCTTTTCTATTTCTATGTAAAGGACCTTGGGACGACTTTGTTCCCCCATTGTTCTTCATATCTCACTCTTTGGGTAGTTGAGGTGGAAACTTTGCATTATGTTTCATCTTGGTGTTACTGCACCCTTTTGTTATTGGTTTCTTATCTTACCTGAAAGAACTCCTATTGTTTCCTGCAAGAACACTTCTAAAAGAAGAGAAGTGCCTTCAGTGTTTCCACCAAGATTTTATCCTCTGTTTGTTAGCATCATCTCTAAAAGAAGAGAGATGGATGGTTTATCCCACCCCTGTGTCTTAATTTCAACTTATTTATATAGTATATAGCCTCTGTATATTTAATAAGGAACCTCCCCTTGATGAGAGGAGGGATTTGTCCCCTTGTGATGCAGTAAACCTACACATCTGGATGACCAATCTCCCTATGCTATGGTGATAGGAACTATTTTGAATTCTAGTTAGCTAGTCGACAAAATATTCACCCAATAATATCTACATTTAAGGAGCTTAAATTTACCCCAATAACCATCACAATTGTACATTATATACCCTAAAACTTATACCCTAAGCCCTAATCCCTTAATTTCCTAATCCTTAAACTCTATCTACTATAAATATAAACTCTTTAAACCTTAAACCAATCATTTTAGCCTAAATTAACATCATGTAGACTAAGAATTAAGTTCACAAGGATAAGTTTAGCCTAAATCACATGACTGATTGACCCATTTGACTAATTCACTCAATCTGCATGTGCGACATGACATCTTTGGTATAATGACAACCCAAAAACACATTCTATAGTCATAAATGGGTGCAATTGATTCAAATTGTCCTCAATTATCTTTGTGATTGACCTTGTGTACCCTAAACCATGTATATACATTAAAACCTAAAAGGGTCATAAATCATAAACCCTAAACACTATACCCTAAATTGTAAACCATTTACTTTCCAAGTATTTACCAACTTCAATTTAGTCCTAATTAACATCCTTTGTAGTAAGAATCTAGTTTGAACACATGGCATATCTAGTGATTAGACATTAATATAGAGGTCTTTAAACCTAAACCCTATGCCCTAATCCCTAATGATCCCTAAAACATTTAAATTATAAGCCCTATGCCCTAATACCCATTACACATCACAAGCATACATGCCTTACAATATAATTGATTTTATCATGAGATGTCATAATTTATGCACTTTTCAAACCTATGGATAAGCCTTTAGAGTATCAATCTAGCTAGATGTGTATTTAGTCATTAAATTGGGGTTATTTCGAGCCCAGGTTCAACCTAATTAACCAAAGAGGAGGAGAGGCTGATTTTTTTAATTGAGAAGGCATTTGAGGCCAATTTGAGGGTCTTCAATAGCAAGATATGATTTGGGGCAAAATCAAAAGATCGATCTTCTATCATGAATTGATTCAATTAATCAATTTGTATAATTCCCTATGTGATGTGGGGGATAATTGATCCCAAATTCACATTTTGTAATCATAGATATAGGTTCAAGGCTCCCAAATTTACCCTAATTACCTACATGATTTTATAAATTTACCCTAAAACCTATACCCTAAGCCCTAATCCTTAAAACTTTCTTAATCTTTAAAGTCTAAACCATAAATATAAACTCTTTAAACCTTGAACCAGTCATTTTAGCCCAAATTAACATCATTTAGACTAAGAATTAAGTTTATAGGGCTTAGTTTGGCCTAAATCACATGACTAATTGACCCATTTGATTAATTCACTCAATCTGCATGTGCGACATGACATCCATGGTATAATGACAACCCAAGAACACATTCTATAGTCATAAATGGGTCCAAGTGATTCAAATTATCCTCAATTATCTTTTTGATTGACCCTATGTACTCTAAACCATGTATATACATTAAAACCTAGAAGGGTCATAAATCATAAACCCTAAACACTATACCCTAAATTGTAAACCATTTACTTTCCAAGTATTTACCAACTTTAATTTAGTCCTCATTAACATCCTTTGTAGTAAGAATCTGGTTTGAACACATGGCATATCTAGTGATTAGACATTAATATTCATATCCTTGAACCAAAACCATATGCCCTAATCCCTAATTATCCCTAAAACTTTTAAATTATAAGCCATATGCCCTAATTCCCATTACACATTACAAACATACATGCCTTATGATATAAATGATTTTATCATGAGATGTTATAATTTATGCACTTTTTAAACCTATGGATAAAGCCTTTAAAGTACCAATCTAGCTATGTGCATCTATTCATTGAATTGGGGCTATTTCAAGCCCAGGTTCAACCTAATTAACTAAAGAGGAGGAGAGGCAGTTGATTCTTTTAATAGACAAGGCATTTGAGGCCAATTTGAGGGTCTTCAATAGCATAGATATGATTTATGATAAAATCAAAAGATCGATCTTTTATCATGAATTGATTCAATTAGTCAATTTGTATAATTCCCTATGTAATATGGGTAAAATGAAGCCCTTAAATGAAATTTATGGCTCAATAAATTGTATAACATGTACATGGCATAGTTGACCCTAATTTTATCAGAAATGTGTAAACATGAAGGTAATCAAGTCATAAATATGTGTCACAAGTAGCTTAAATGTTATTCAATTACTTTAGTGATAAGATCACATTACCATAATTTACTTCGTAGACTCAATATGTGATGATGTGGGGGATAATCAAGATCCTAAATTCACATTTTGTAATCTTAAATATAGGTTCAAGACTCCCAAATTTTCCCTAATTGCCTACATGATTGTATAAATACCCTAAAACCTATACCCTAAGCCCTAATCCTTAAAACTTTCTTAATCCCTAAACTCTAAACCATAAATATAAAAAATTTAAACCTTGAACCAATCATTTTATCTTATAAATTAACATCATTTCTAGACTAAGAATTAAGTTTACAGGGCTCAATTTGGCCTAAACTAATTCACTCTATCTACACATGCAACATCTAGGGTATAATGGCAACCCAAAAACACATTTCATTATTAATGACTTATTATTATTATTGGGGTTTCAACGTGCTTAGAGATTCTTTCTCCAAGTATTAGGAAAGGTCATCATAGCCGTGCACCTTCACTTTAGACCTTAATTGTAATCAGTAATTCCTAACACATAAATTATAATCTTGAATTCATAAAACCTATAGACTAATTTGCCTTAATGCCTAATCCCTTAGTTACATTAAGTATAATGTGATTTCATTATTTAATAACATGATAATGTTATTTTTAACATAGGCAACACTCGCTCCTCATTGCCAATTGCCAACCCCATAGCTTATATCAAAAATAAAATGATCAAGTTATTATCAATATTAGCTTCCCTTTAGGTTAGGTGTGATGGGACCTTATGGAAAGTATAACATGATCATGTTATTTAGTAATGTGATCACGTTATTATCTATATCAACTTCCCAATGGGTTGGGTGTGTTGGGACCTTGTGGAAAACATAACGTGATCATGTTATTTAGTAACATGATCACACTATATGACATGATCACGTTATTATTGTTTTAGTGATAGGCTCACTTATCAATGACTATTTTTATCCCAAATCAAGACTTCTATTTGTACAAACATTCTACAAGATCTGCATACCTATGTACTTGACCCCACCTTTGAAAAGTCATCAATTGTCCCTTTTAATAGTTTCTAGATTACACTCAAAGAGGAAGAGGAAGTTGTTGAAGAACAAAACACCAAAGGAATTAGAATATTTCAAAGAGAAACACAAGCTACTAATGTGAAAATTTTATGGTAAACAAGGTACAAACCCTAATATTGATGAACCAAATGTCGTAGATAATGAGCCAATTGATGATAATGAATTAAGAAATAATTAAATTTACTATAATCAATTGAATAATGTTGAAATTGACCATAATGAAATGAATAATAATGAAATTGACCATAATGAAATGAATAATGATGAAATTGAAAATAATGAATTAGTTACTGTTAGAAGTTCACATTCAAATTTCCAAGTTTTTGATTTTGTTGATGATGAGTCTATGTATGATGCTTCACCCCCGATAAATGAATAAAATTTGATGGAAATAAAAAATGATGAAATTAACCATCAAAAAAAATTCATGGAAACATATTATGAAGAAATTAACAATGAAGAATTTAAAGTCATCCCACCTCTAAACAATGAAAGTAATAACCATTTTGAAACACCCTCTCAAAACATTCCACCATTACCAACACCTCCAAGAATTGTGTGTAGAAAAGAAAAGTACTTAATTGAAGTCGATGAAAATATTTTAAAACCAATGCATAACAAAATGTCTAATCACCATTCAAGAAGATTGGATCAGCAAATTTGGGATATTTTCTTTCATAATTTGCAGTATGATAGTCAACTATGTCAATTATGTGTTTCGTTAATAAAATTGATTAAGATGAGACCAATAACATACACATTAAGACTAAGAATATCTAACATGGATGATAAAAATATTGAAAATATATATGATACATATCATATTGTAGGCCCAAAATCATGTACCAAAGATTGTAATGATATCTGGCGTATACTTACAACTTGTGTAGTAAGTGACATAACAGTGAAAAAATAAATGGTTTCAAAAACAAGTTGAACACTTCATATAAATAGAAAAATAATAAGGAAAGTAATTGAAAGATATGAAAGACTTAATGAACCTAATACCAATGAGCTCTAGGCATTCTATAGTAGACTTCCATAAAAGGACAAGGCTCTATTTGATACTCTCAAAGAGTTACTCAATTTTGGAAATACAATACAAGAGTTTCACCTAATGCAAGAGATGTTGTGAAAATAAAAGTTGGTTCTTGTAACTGTGAACCACATCCAAAACATTTATTAGCTATGACTCAAACATAATTGTACTCTAAATTTTTGGAAAAATATCCACAAATTTATCTATGTCAAAGATATTTTGAGATGGCAAAACTTTTTTATGTTAAAATAAATCACACACGCACCACTTGTTGTTATAGGCAACATGTTAAATTTTTAATTCATTATGATGTTTTTCACTATATTCATTTTACTTTACATACTAATATTTTGTAGGAGTGTGGCATTGAATTGCCACCAAAATTAGCTAGGGAATTTATTCCAACTATATTCTACAAAAGATCAAATGGGTAATTATTTTACAACAAATCATGTTTAAATAGAAATTATAGCATTTATAGTCGGTTGCCAAATTTAAAAAAATATATCCATGAGGAGATTACAAGTGCAATTGGACAAGAATTACTTGGTTTAAGTAAATATAAATCAGAGACTTATCAAGTAAATGATGGCAAAGAATCAAAAGGTGTGAGCTTGTTACAAAAAAGATACATGTTTCAGAATTTTTGGTCAAATATATGGAGAAGATTATTTATGACTATGCAAAGCACACACATAGGGCTAGATGCTTGGATGAACATTTCAAGATATGTAAGGATACATTCCCACTTAGTTCCATTGTTTCAGTAGTTTTTTTAGAGAATTACACATTCTAACCCCAAATGGAAGTTCAATCACAGTATTAGAACTCATCACAAGTTGCCATATTCGTGCATATAACATTCATGCATGCACTTGATAGTACAGATCAATAATGAAAAATATTAAGGGAGTACCATTTCTACATCAACAATGATAGATCACATTGTTTAGAGTATGTGTAAGGTTGTTTTTAGAATTTCTATTAATAGTTTAGTTAGAGTAACATTACTTTCTATCAACATTACATTTGGTCAAACAATTACACTTCATAATTCAAAAATGCATGGATATTTTATTGGTTGAGTAGGATGCACATTATCACAGGTGTAGAACACATTTGGAATTTCACCAAGGTTGGCCATGGGAAAGAGGATCATGATGGTTCTGGAGCATGTATAAAAAGAGCTATTACAAGGGAAGAGTTGAAATTTGAAGATGGTGTTTATTTGACAAATGCAAAAATTGTGGTTGAATGGTACAATGAAAACATGTGTCATGGTGCTCAACCAAATTCTACTATTTGTAGACATTTTCATATAATGGAGGAAGAACACTTGGCAAAGTATGAGGATTATGTGATTCTAATGGGTTCAAGTGACCTCCACTCATTTCGTATCTCAAATGCAAGTTCTTAGAATGTTCATACGAGACACTTGTCATGTTTTTGTTTTACATGTGTAAACTCTATTTGAAATGAGTGTGAGTCACAAGAGTGGGTGGATGATTGGAGTTCTAAACCTCTAATACCAATCAACACATATCAGGTTCCAACAACATTACAACTTATAGATATGACATCATCAAATGACTTGGACCATGTATCTGATCTAGTGCAGCTGGCATAATATTTTTCATTATGTATAATTTATTCTCATTATTTATATATCTTCATATTGTCACTAAAAAGGATTTTTTGTGATGTACTGGGCATGTTTTTTTATTTATTATAGATGAGGATAATGAAGAAGGCACTGATTACTAATTGTCTTGATGTGTGGAGAGAAAGAATAAATTAACTTCCCCAGTTACAGATGGAGAAAATATTGACTATCCCACTGGGTCAGTGGTAGTCACTAGAACTTGGTTTCGATGATATCCTATAAAAAAATCATATCAATGGTTGTTTGAAGAGTTTGAAATGCACAAGAAGATATTTCACTATTCAAATTTGATTCTTGCAATGAATATTTAATTACAAAAATATCATGGGAGGCCATTAAATAGGAAACTATGGAAAGTTTGAGTGTCAGATCATGAAGTTATTCTTGATACTATCAAGGTTAGAGTAGATCCTAGTGGTTTATTAGATTGAATTATGGAGGTATGTTGACTTTTCAAATGTAGATGTCATCAATTTTACCAAATGTTTTTTTTTCTAGGTAGTACATATATATATTTCACTTTTAATTGCTTGCTAATAATTTTTTGTAGGTTAGTGGTGTCAAATAAGCTTCCACCTTCATGTGGTTGGTACTATCAGTAAAGAATTCTATATTATTGAAGCTAAAAGAAGCTTAGGTTTTATGTGTGTTTGCTCTGGGTTGTGATTAGAGGGATTAAGAAGGTACGTGATGGATCTAATGGTTCATGAAAATGACTTACAATTTTTGTTTTATGCATGTTTGAACTTGGGCTTAAAAATTGCATTTTTCTTGTATTGGGAATGGTGTTCTTGAGGCTAGAATGGGTGGTGGATTTGTCGATCAGCCCTAATGGGAGGCCAAGAACCTATTCCTAGAGGTCATCCACCCTCCAAGACATGTTGGTAGTGGTAGTTATCACCCACGAAGCATCAAAACTAGATTTCTACAACCATAACTTGAATTTAAACAACATTTATTATCAGTGTTTCCACTCTCTAGAAAGGTAGTGAAAATGCACTTTCGAGTGGATTTGAATGTCTTAGAAGAAAAATAATATGTAATTTGTTTATTTGGACATGATTAAAGTGATATATTCATAGGTGGAGGTCCCAGAGGTATAAATTCTATTTGGAGCTCAAGAAGTTGCTTGTTCACTAACAAAAACTTGCATTTTTAGACCCATCACTGTAACTTATCTAACAGATTGATCTCAAATATTAAACTTAAGTGATCAAGAGTGTGATTAGAGGGATTAAGGAGGTATGTAAAGGATCTGACAATTCATAGAAATGAATTATAATTTTTGTTTTATGCATGTTTAAACTTAATTTAAAAAATTGCATTTTTCTTGTATTGGGAAGGGTATTCTTGAGGCCAGAATGGGTGGTGGGTTTGTCAATTGGGCCTAACAGGAGGATAATAACCTATTCCTAGAGTTTATCTTCCCCCTTGAAATGTTTTTTTGATGTCAAATTTTCACCCATGAAGCATCATAACTAGAATTCTATAATCATAACTTGAACTTTGACAATATTTATTATCAGTGTTTTTGCTCTCTAAAATGGTAGTGAAAATGCACTTTCAAGTGGATTCAAACATTGTGTTACCATAATAACATGTAATTTATATATTTATATGTGATCAAAGTGATATTTTCATAGGTGGATGTCCCAGAGGTAGAATTCTAGTTGGAGCTCAAGAAGTTGCTTGTTCACTGATAAAAACTTGCATTTTCAAACCCATCACTATAACTTGTCTAACAAATTTATATTAAACCTTCCACCTGAGTGATCAAGGTTAAAATTATAGGTATTAAATATGTAAATGAAGGATCTGATGGTTCACAAAAATGACTTATAGTTTTCATTTTATGTGTGTTTGAACTTAGGCTAAAAATTGCATTTTTCTTGTATTGGGAAGGGTGTTCTTGAGGCTAGAATGGGTGGTGGATTTGTTCATCAGGCCTGATGGGAGGCCAATAACATATTTCTATAGGTTATACCCCCAAAAATGTGTTTTAATTTTTAATTTTGACCCTTGAAGCATCAAAACTAGAGTTCTACAACATAACTTGAACTTTGACAAAATTTATTGTTAGTGTTTCTGCTCTCCAAAATGGTAGTGAAAATGCACTTCTAAGAGGATTCAAATGTCATGGTGGCACAATAACATGTAATTTTTCTATTTTTATGTGATAAAAGTGATAGATTCATAGGTGGAAGTCTCAGAGGTATAAATGTCAGTTGAAGTTCAAGAAGTTACTTGTTCACTGATAAAAACTTGCATTTTTAGACCCATCACTGCAACTTGTCTAACAGATTGATCTCGAAGCTTCCACCCAAGTGAGTCAAGGTATGATTACATGGATTAATGAGATATGTGAGTTATTTTATGGTTCATGTAAATGGATTACAATTTTTTTCTATGCATGTTTGAACTTAGGCTTTAAAATTCCATTTTTCTTGTATTGGGAAGGGTGTTCTTGAGGCCAAAATGGGTGGTGGGTTTGTCAATAAATCCTGATGAGAGGATAATAACCTATTCCTAGATTTTATACACCCCCCTATTTTATTGCCATTTTTCACCCACAAATAATTATAACCATAGTTCTACAATCATAACTTGAACTTTGACAACATTTGATGTCAGTGTTTCCACTCTCTGGAACGGTAGTGAAAATACACTTCTAGGTGGATTAGAACATCATGGTGGAATAATAACATGTAATTTTTCTATCTAGATGTGATAAAATTGATATATGTATAGTTTGAGGTCCCATAGGTATAAATTCTGATTGGAGTTAAAGAAGTTGCTTGTTCACTGACAAAAACTTGCATTTTTAGACCTGTCACTACAACTTGTCTAATAAATTGATCTCAAAGCTTCCACCTGAGTGCTCTACTATGTAATTAAAGGGATTAAATAGGTATTATATGGATCTAATTGTTTTTAAAAATGGATTACAATTTTTTTCTATGTATGTTTGAACTTAGTCTAAAAAATTGCATTTTTCTTGTATTGGAAAGGGTGTTCTTGAGGCCGGAATAGGTGGTGGCTTTCTCGATTGATCCTTATGAGAGGCCAAGAACCTAGTCCTAGAGTTTATCCACCCTATTCAACATATTTTTAGTGTCATTTTTCACCCACAATGCATCAAAACTAGAGTTATGTAACCACAAATTGAACTCTGACAACTTTGACAATTTTGTCAACTTTGATAGCTTAAATTAGAGACCTAGAAACTTAATGAGTAATTTATCTATTGACCTATTAACATATTGAAAACTTTGACAATTTTTATAACTTTGACAACTTTGACAATTTTGACAACTTTGACAATTTTGATAACTTTGACAATTTTAACAGCTTTGACAATTTTTATAACTTTAAAAAATTTTACCTATTGACCTATTAGGTGTAACTGAGTAACTGACCTATTTACCTATTGACCTATATAATAAATAAACCATGTATATACCTTGTTTTGGGTTAACCGTCAATTTTGGTTTTGTAACCTCACATTCCATTCGAGGTAGATGGTGAAGAATATGAGTATTCAATCTTTCCTTCTCTTGAGTTCTATGGATAATGTGGAGATGAAATACATATGAAGAGTTATATTAATACTTTTCTAACATACATATGGACAAGAGTTTGTAACTTTCACTTTGATCATAGTTCTTTCCCATTAAAAATCCACAAGACCCTAAACTCAGAAATGTGTATACTTTAATCTTAGTATTGAATCTTGTCTTTGATTCAAAAATTAATAGAGAAGGTTTCATAGTGGTTATATAAGGTGGTGATAAACTTGTTTTAATTTATAGAGTCCTTTTATGTTGACAAACCTAGAGACCCTGCATACCCCTATTTCTAACATACAAAATACAGTGTTGAATAGCTAAGATTTCTTTTTTGTGAATGCCCTAAGGGTTGTGAGAAATTTATCATTGAAGGAAAATGGTTTAATAATTTTATATAGACATAATTAAAGCATTATATCATCTTTAAAGTCCTATTTGGACATTATATGTAATTATTTTCTATCTCATCCTATACAGTTGCTACAAACCCTAACTTTTAGGGTTTTGACCATAGGAAGAGATTCAACCCTTAAAATTTCCTTAAAAAATTTAATATAGTGTGTCTTAGGTTATATTAAGTGAATAAATTTATTTCATACTTGTACCTTCTATATTATTTATTGTACTACCTTGTAGGTAGTCAACTAGCCTAAGAGATCTAGTGAGAAAGAGGCTAAAGAAGAAAGTTGAACTTAGGTGAAGAGTTGAGGACCAAAATTGATTGAAAAGTAGGATTTCCCAAAAGTCTAGTCAAATATAGTTTTGTTTTTGTCAAAGTATCTCCATAATGGTTAAACCTTGGATCTTTATGCATTTCGAGGGCTAATTAAAATGTCAAGTAAGCCTAGAGGTACAAGATTTTACAAAAGAACCTAACCCAATATTTTGTGTGAGGTAATGGAATAGAAAAGGGTTGTCAAAAACCTAATTATTTTTCCTTAAAGAGTCTGTGTATAGAAAAAAACATGAGGTTTTCCCTAAAACAAGGCTATAAGCCAAGATAAAGGCTAAAAAGAGAAATTTGAGAAAAGATAAAAGAGAGAGGGGTTCAAAACTTGGAATTGTGTTTTATGAGTAGGATAAGGAGTCTTGAGGTATAATATAAGTGAATACACAAGATTAGATAAAAATACCTTTGATCAAGATCCTAAACACTTGCAAGCTGTTGAGAAAGCTTTACATCAAAAGCATGTATAAGAAGTAGGTACAAAGAGAAGAAGGCCATTAATCCTAATTGATAAGAGTGTCATTAGTCATTTCCACTACACACAATGAAATTTAGAAACTTTAATTTAAAAAAATATGTAAGATTCAAGATTTATAGCATTAAAAAGATTAATTTTTTAATCCTCATTTGTGTGTGCGTACAATATTAAATACGAGATCTGATATAGATAATAGTTTATAATATTAAAACAATATTGTATAATAACACACAATGAAATAAATAATAAATATAAATTATATATATTAACCCATGATAGGCATATAATATAAGCACATACATGTCCAATGTTAATAATACATATATTGTGCCGTGATAGCCTTACAAAAAATTACATCTACCAAAATAGTATCTAATGTTGGTTGAATGTCACATGCACATATACAATGCCAAAAATGCATCAATTTCCATATAGGCATACAAAAAAGTACATCTCATGTGTGTAATACATCCTATTCATCAAATAGCCTCCCTCTCTTTGCCTTCCTCAAAGAATACTCTCTATGGGATGCCCTACTATTAGATGGAGACCCCTCTAATGCCTTGGATTGCTTCAAGGTTCAAATGTGGGTCCTATGCTAATATCTAGCTTGAAGCTGAGCTTATTTAAATACAAGAATTATTTTGAAATTAACATAAAATACATTCAAATAATTGTTAATAAATTAATTTCAAACTATAATAAAAAATTATTTAAACATGTGCACTTACTGCAAGCTCACGATCTTGCTCAATCTATTTTTCATGCTTAATCAAGTCAATGTCAGGATCAACTATTCAAATAGGCATCTAAAATATGAGAGGAACATGAGAAGTTGCCCCAATCACCATCTGACTAGGACTATCAGCTGTCATAGGACAACCATGCATACACAATACATAAACATAAGTTATATTTTCCCCAAGTACACATGTACTAAAATTATTAAAATAGGTCTATTTGTACAATTCAAAATTACAAGAACCAATATATACCTCTATCAACCCCTGTGAAGATGACATCACAACATCAATTCCTATGTCTATCTCAGCTCGTAGAGAGGGAGGAGTGTCAGTATCAGCCATCAACTGTTCATGTAAATAAGGTCAAGCACTTAGATTTATATAAAGTACATCAAATCTTATATATGGAAACTAAAATGATCAATAGAAGCACTTGTACATATAAAATATCTATCTATATAAGTACATGAATACAATAACACATTATAGGAAAGAAGACAAACATGCACGTGAAAATACACTTATATCTGAAACTATAAGCCATCTATTAAAGTTTTAGAGAAGCATCCTTGTACCAAAACCAAAATTAGAGGATTAAAACTATAAAAAGGGAATATATAATATACTAGTTTATTTTTTCTCAAATTAATAAATATAAATATACTTGGGTCAAGATCTTTAATTTATGTTATATTATATGTTGGACTATATTGGTTATTGATTTATTACTTGTCTAAAAATAGGGGTTTGACTTAGGTCTGGACCCTCGTAACTAATTCCTTTTGGATGAATTTTCAAGATTAACTAGATTATTTAGGGATATTTTAAATTATGTTTTAAAAAGGTAGGCCTACATTTGATGGAGTAGAGTGATGAAGTATGATTAGCTTCCTAGGATTATAGAAAAATTAATGACTAATGATTTGGCAACACTATATTTAATAGGGATACTCTGGATTGTATAGGTTGGACTTGTTATCCCATTGAGTAGATTCCTTTGCTTGACCTATTCACCAACTAGAATGTGTCATGTAAAATAGTTTAAGGTTGTGATTAGGATACTAGGCTTGTCGGTTAAAGGTAGGGTTATGGCCTTGATAGAGGATTGTGATAGAGGTAAGGTTGTTAATTAGGTGTAATACTTTTGTGTACAAGCACATGACCCCTAACCTTATCATGGGATAGGTGTACGAACACATGACCCCTTACCAGTGAGGGGTAGAGATTGGGATAGTGGGAGCCATCAAGGCTTCTAGTTGGATAGGTATGCCACCATTGAGAGACTTTCCATGAATGGTAAACACACTAACAATGATATATTTGATAGTTCTACTATATTAGGGTATTTAAGGATAGTTTGTGAATGAGGTGGACACTCTACTACCATCACAAGAAAAATTAGGAGAGTACTAATTGAAGGAGTACATCTATAAAAATATCTTATGTCTAGGTTTAAATTATGGTAGGATGCCAACATTAAGTACAACCACCACCATAATATGTAGATACTTAGATGTAGAATCAAGCATAAGATAGAGGGTGAGGAGATGAAGTTTAGGGGGAAAAAAGGGTGAGCATACACTTGTTAGAGAGGAACCAACAAAATAGGAAGAGAATGTTAAGATGAGTCCCAATTAGGAATTATACCTAGATTAACATGAAGTTACCCAAATAAAGTAGTGAGTTGGTTTATTTTTAATTACTTTATATGTTACTTTGTAATTTATTACTCAGTTATTGTTTCTTTATGTGACTGTAGATCTAATGTCTTCTCTTGTTATATGGTTTTAGAGTGAATCACTTAGTGGTGGAGCATGATCAAAAAAAAATTGGTTGGGATTTTTTATGTGAGGATTATTTGATCCTAGATAATATTTTGGTGGATGTGGTTCTCCATGTGTGAATAAGAAAGCATACATATGTTTTTCTCCCTACTTTTCATAAATATACATAGAGTTTCCTCATAATAAGAGAGAGATAGTTGGTCTAGAGGAAAATGCGATTAGTTTAGAGCCTCAGGTGAAGACACTCAATGAGATTGTTAGGGCTAGGGGATGTTAGGCTCCATCTAGTCAAAAAATAGTGGGAGGTACATCACCCACATAGGTATAATCAAGAGACACAAAAGTATAGAAATCATATCCCACATCACTCATCA
The DNA here is from genome assembly GCA_037957365.1 of Torreya grandis. NCBI lineage: Eukaryota > Viridiplantae > Streptophyta > Pinopsida > Cupressales > Taxaceae > Torreya > Torreya grandis. Next base: position 224,105 of record JARHVA010004203.1, read on the forward strand.
ATATGTATATGTAAACAACTGTAGTCATAATAAATACAAAGAGAAAAACATATAAGTAAATAATTTAACCTCTGTATATGTAAATGGTCCATCCTAATAGAGGTAGATGCAGTCGTGGATGGCCCAACAACTGGATCCAAATGTGAAAATAAAGGCTACGACAAATCAAATGTTGTAAATAGTGGCTATGATGATGAAGGAACCATCACATCCTATGACATAAAAAATTACATATATATTATATTAAATTTTTTATGTAAATTAATTGTTAGCTTAGAAATTAAATTTTCAAATATAACTTAAATTTAACATGACATTTATATAAAATATACCTGCATCTGTGTGGTGACTGATGATTACATGTCAAATGTGTATGCTAAAAACTCATCACTCATAAGAATATGATCTAATCCATCTGAACCACTAACACCATCATCATTAGAAGTTTCCATGCACATAGCTCCACATGAACTATAAGGTTGGGGTCATGGTTGAGTATCCTATGGCATATTTGTAGCATCACTCTATGAAAGCCTACTCGTATGTTGAATGAGTATATCAATGAGTGAGCCAAGAGCATAGAGAGTGTCTATTTCCATGACCTACTAAACCATGGAGGGGATCTCAGGCTCAAGAGGCTTTTGGATATAAATCCATGTAGGTAGATTAGGTACATGGTGTGTACTTGGTTGATCCTATGCATAGCCTTTTCCTCATCCCTAAAACTCATTAAAATCAAAATAATTAGGAATCTAGTTGAGGATAAACTCACAGTAGAGTTTCCTCAAAAAATCTAAAGGGAGTTCATGGTTGTTACATGGTGGATAGTCAAATACCATCCACCATCAATCACAAAAATTGGTCATGATTAAGTTATGTATACATAGATGGATAGGAAAACATTTGGCCATTATGGGAAAGGGGGCATTGGTGGTTGGGTCGATGAATAGGGAACAAATGTCAACTTTTAAAATTTCTAAATTGTTTACCTAAAGAGCTGATAATTTGTCAGCATAATAGGCCCTACAAGTATCTATATATGAGTTTTATCAGTCAATTTTACTTTTTATCAAGTCAATTTGACCTAATAAGGTATGTAGGGAATCATCTAGTTGGGTGTAGTGGGGGTTGGTTGAACTGGGATCTCTCATTCTATCAATTAAGTCTTTAATTTCAAGTTTATTTTTTGACAATATTGTCAATCAAAAATTCTTGACTGCCGAGGGGTTTTGGGGAACTATAGGAGGGTTAGGTGGAGGGATAGGAGGAACCATAGGGTTTTATGGAGGGTTAGGAGGAGGAGAAACCAGAGGGTTTTGTGGAGGGTTGGGAGGGTTAACAAGATGGGTTGTTAGAAAAAACAAAATATAATTAAAAACATGGGTTAAAAATAATGAAAAATATGAAAAATTAGGGTTAAATAGAGAATATTTTGATGACTTACCTCTCCTATGCGATGGCACCAGTGACTAGTAGGCTTGTGGGTTAATTCTGGCACTTCTTGGCATTTGTTTGCACAAAACGTGATCACAAAGTAACCTAGGAGGAGAAAAAATGAATGCAAAATCAATACATTTTACATTTGGGTTTCTATATTTTTTGGAGGGGACATAGGGAATGAGATCATGTATTAACATAATTGTGTTAGAATTAATAACATGATCGCATTACTATGTAATATAACATGATCACATTATGGATCGGCAATCTCAAGCCTAGCCTTAAGAATGTGATTGTGTTAATTAAATAACGTGATTGTGTTATTAATTAACATGATCACATTATGGTAAATGTCCATAGAATTGTCCCCCAACTCTGTGTACTTACCCAACAAGTACCCAATACATTCTTTCTTCCTATCACTTCTTCTTAATCAATCTTCACATAACTTGGAAATGTGTTCTCCCCATTTCTTTATTTGTCTCAACTCTCCTTTTTTTTCATTGCATCTTACAATATAAACTCTTTATTATATAGACAAGATAATCTAATCATGATAATGTGATCTTTTCCAACCACCATATTAATGGGTCCAACCTCTCCAAATGTCATTTAATATATTTTATTATTTATTTACACGAGGATAAACTCATGATAAATAATAAAATATATTATTATTTAACCAATGTAATTTAATGTATTAAGGGTAAATAAGTAGCACCACTTAACCATTAATTATTCTAACAAAAATATTATTTACACTCATATATGTGACATGTCACTAAACTTTTCATGTATATCTGGTTGGGCATATTTAAGTCCATCACTTGAACCAACCCTCACTATCACCTAAATCACATTGAAATCTTTCACCGATTTCATATTTAGTATGGCTTTTCCCTCCCCTACCACTTCTCATTATTCAAGCTCTCAATAAAATGAATTTTATCCACCCGACACAACACATTACCATGTTTTATGAAGGTACACACCACCTCATTTTCCACCATCAACTCCACTAGAAATATAAGATTATTGTTGATTAATACTTCATGCACAAAAAACTAGATGAGGTCAATGATTATCAATTTTGAGTAAGGTATAACTACCGATTGGTTTTGAGATAGACACAACTACTGATTTGCACTATTTCATCTTACAAAACCTCACTTTACAAAAAAAATTGCATCCCTTCCAGCATAAATTGCACCTTTGGGGCAACTGCTAGTATATTAATAATATAGTGTGTGTGTGTATTATATTATATTATTACACTGATAGGTGTTCCTACATGGCATCTAGGGATGGCATCTAGGAGTTGTAATGGTGTGAGAATGTTAGCATTTAATTATTTTAAAGCTGACATTATAAATACAAAATAAAATAATTTAATTATTTGGAAGCTAACATAATTAAATAAAAAAAATAAAACACAGACATGACGGTTTAAAATTTTTCATTGCTTTTAGTGTGAAATTACTTTCTATTTGACTAGTTACATTATATTACAACATCATAATGAATAAATAATCATATTAGTAACCATATTTATTATCACATCATATTTATTAATAATCATAATAATAAAATTGTAAAAATAAATTAATATAAAAAAATATTATAATATTATAATAAATAAATAGATAATCATGGGTAATATATAATTTTTAATGCATTATTTATAAAAATAATTAGATAATAATAACTAATTTATAGATAATATATAGATTTTATCACATCATATTTATAAATAATCATAATTAATTTATAAGTAATATATAAATTTTACTATATTATATTTATAAATAATTAGATAATCATAACTAATTTATAGATAATATATAGATTTTCTCACATCATATTTATAAATAATCATAATTAATTTATAGGTAATATATAAATTTTATTGTATTATATTTATAAATAATTAGATAATCATAATAAATTTATAAATAATATATAGATTTTACCACATCATATTTATAGATAACAATATCATAATAATGAATTATAAAAATAAATTATCTTAAAAAAATTACATAACTAGCATACATATCTTAGATATCATTTTAGAAACACTATATCATATTAAATTATGAGTGTTTTGAAAATAATATCTATTTGTGTATTTAAACAATATCTATTGGTGTATTTTAATAGATTTATCTAAGATATGTATGCTAGTATTATATATAGTGTCAAATATATGTATACTATTAATAATATATTTTATTATCATATATATTATATTATAATTAATAGTAATAATATATTCTATCATTAATTATTATATTTTTTTTATTTTTTTATTAAAAAAATTATGTATAATATATTAAATAATTGTATAGTATAATATAAAATTAAGAATTTATTTAAATATTTATTATTAATATATATAGTAATGGTATATATTATCATTTTTATTATAGCTATTATAAAACTTATATAATAATATCATATTATCTATTTTTATATATATAATATAATAATATAAGTTATATGATTATATTATATATAGTATTAATATATTTATATCAATAAATATATATATATATATATATATATAATTTATATATAGAATGAATTATAATTAATATTAATTTTTTTGACTATTTTAAGTATTTAAAACTTAATTAGACAAATCTAAAATCAATTAGATGAAAAATGGAAAAGGCTTATTCAATAAAATATGTCACATTAAGTGACATGCCATAAATGTCAACGCAATTTATAGTTTACACCGAACTATTTTAGTTACCTAACATATGATTAAAATAAATGTCATCTCGATGGAAACATGTATATGATATCAAATGATTCCTCTACAAATTTAGATGCACATGTGTCAATATAGACGAGTCTAGAACTAATTATACAAATATGGTGACTATTTAACCATATAAAACAAATAATCTGACTGATCTATGTGAGATGCCATATGCAAACATATATGGATACATATATTTCTAATATTTTTCCATTCTCATTCTCAATAACACTAAAAATAATTATTTTATTGGTAAAAATGGTGATCATTTATCTTTATTTGGTGAATGAAGGAAAGGTAAAATTGTCACCAAGACTATAAACACTGCCAATTTGGGTAGTCTAATAGGCCTAGGTTTGAATCCCTATCAGTCTCCTCATACTTTATCCAAGATCTATGGTAATTTGATATATCACAAATTAGGAACCATGACGTCTATTAAAGCTTTCTCCATGGATGCTGCAACTACCATACTAAAGAGTGTATGTTACTTTGAAAAGGATGTAAATTTTTGTTTTGGTAAAGTAAGGTTTTATAAAGAAAAAGAGTGTGAATAAGTAAATCATATATCACTTGAAACCCATCACTTATAACCCTCTCTCACCTTTTTTCCATGATGTGTTAATCCACAATGATTTAATATTAATTTTAACATTTTTACTTACCAATGCTCATGTTTTTGTTTTTTTCTAGTAGGGATAAATGAGATGTTTATGGAAACAAGCTCCAATTGTGGTGACCTTTTTTTCCAAGTGTCTAAGTGTGGAATTTTTATATGTTATTAAGCCTTATATAATTTCTCTAGGTGTCAATATATTGGTAGCATAAACAAATGAAAGCTACATGATAGACTATGGGAACTTCATGTATTCTCCCTACATTAGTAACATTACAACATTGTTTCACATTGGATGTGGAAACCTATTTTAATCAAATCATATTTCATGACGTCCTCATCCACCATTAAAAATAGAAAACTACCAATTAAGGATGACATCACCATGCAAGATTAGAAACCATTTATAGTAGGTACATGGCATGTAAATACAACAACTACCCTAAATCTAGTTTTGTTTCATGATATGGGCTCTATAGGGCCTTAGGATATCACCTAAAATACCCTGTCAAGCCCTCACAGTGCGAGGGTGGTTTGCTTACCAAACCATTCACATATTTTTTTGAATGACAAGGATGAAGCTGGGTGGTGATTTTTAAGGTCCCCTACATGAGCCGCCCATCTTTTCTTCAAAATGAATTTTCATGCCATCAATATGCTCAAGTCTCAGACATGATTCCTCCAAATTATTAGGTTGTGCTTGACCAAAGTCTTATGCCATAATAATAATAGTATATAATTATATTATAGTATAATATAATCTACTATATTATAATATAATTTTACTATAAAATATAAGTATACCTTATATAATTCTATAAATTATATATATTAATAGATATAATCATATATATTATAATTATATAATTATTAATATATATTATTATTTAAAATTTTCTTGTTGTTGATTTGGAGCAAATTTTGCCTTGTACTCCTTGTATCAATCCATCATAAATATCAAATTATTGTTGTTTATCACTTCATGCCCGAAAGGTGAGATGTGTTAAAATATGGTCATGGGTTTCGATTGAGATATGACTAAAAAATTACACATTTTTTCCCCAAACCCCCACTTTACCAATGTAAAAATATTACATCCCTTCAATGTAACTTGCACCTTTGGGACAACTCCTAATTTACTTTGAGTGCATTTAATCATTTGGTTAAACATATATCTATGGTCAATAAATATAATATAATATTTATAGAAACACCAAGGTCATTATTAGAGTGAAACAAACCCCAAAAGTTAACACATGTAAATGTCGAAGTCCATTTTCCCATTGAGGAATTGTTTGATAAATTTAGGCATGAATTCAGTGTGGTTGTATGCTAAAATGCGAGGTATATGGGATCATTTTGTATCACTAAATAAATTAATTTAATTTTTTGGATGCCTTTTTTTTTAATGTCGTTAAATCATAATGGGAAGTGTGCAATTTGAAGAATGTAAAAAAAATGATGGAAAATAATTTATTAGCAATGTGAATCCCCAAACTTAAGGTGATCCACTACTACCAATTATCCCTAAGAAACATTTAAACAAGTTCATTTTTTTGTATTATTAAACCATGGAGGAGGATAAGAGAAGGTCGAGTAAAGAAGCATACTCATCTAACTATCAGTCAACCATTGTACTAGTAAACAAAGTAAAGAAAATTAAGTTAGGAAGACATATATGTTGTAGGAACATGGTAAACAAGATAAGTAAATAATGTTAAGGTAGGGAGACGAATTCAAGATGTGGGAACATGGTATAAAATATAGGTACAATATGGGGGAACGTGGTATACATTACAAATACATGTGGTGGGAACATGGTGGAAGATAGTATAAATGAAAATATATGGAGAATATTTATAGTGTTCTTTTGTTGTATGCAATCAATACAAATGTATGTTGTGAGAATGTCGTAGAGAATACAAATGAAAATGCAAGTATATGAAGAATATTTATAGTGTGATTTTCTTGTAAGAAATCAAAACAAATGTACATTGTGAGAATGTAGTAGAGAATACAAATGCATGTTGTGGAAATGTGTTAGACAATACAAATGAACATTATAGGAACTTGGTAGACAATACAAATGCAAGCTATATGAACATGGTGGTATACAATACAAATTCAAGTATATATAAAATATTCATATTATTCTTTTCTTGTGATGAACCTTTACAAGTGTACGCTATATAGAGAATATTCATAATATTATTTAAATGTGATAAATCTAGTGATTGTTTTATTTATCTTACTATAATTCCATTATATTTATGTTTATTAGAATCCACACACATAAACAATTCACCTAATTAAAAATAAATAAACAAGTTTAAAAAATATGATTTAATCAAGAAAAAAAGTTTTTTCCCCAATAAGAGATCAAGGGTGGTGATCTGAAATGTCGAACACTTAAATAGAAATATAATTATTTCAAAAGATAAGATATTGATTTGTATGGAATTTGAAAGTATATAATCTTTGTTAAGAAAAAAAAATTGACACATGTTAATGTGGGATTTATAAGCTCCCACCAAACCCAAAATACAAGCGAAGGGTTACTAATTATTCATCTATCAACCATCTTCTTTATTCCATTTTTAAATTCATATTAATAATGATATTTGAATTCATATATTTGATTCCATTTAATTGAAAATATTTTATTTTATTTAATATCTATATAAATATTAATATTCCTTAAAATCTAAAATTGATTTATAAAATTTAATTTAATTTAATTTATATCAAAAATTAAAAATGTTCCATAAAATTATGTCATATAATGATTATTATTTTCATTTATTATTATAATATTATTTTTTCTACTAATTACTATAATATTCTTTTCATCTGTACATGAATGGCTCTCAACACTTCACAATTAGGGTTAGATTGAACAAAAAACAATCATTGAAGACTATTTTATCCTCGTCATTATAGGCATTGTCTATTGTGGAATTAGAGAATAGAATATTTCTTATTGCAACATTGTTGGATTTGGAGGGATTTAGGGATTATAAATTTTATTGCAAACTACTCACAAATAAGTGGAGTGAATAAGCCTTGCATATTCTCTACATTTCCTCTCACGTATACTTTCTACTCATATTCCTGCAAATCCCTCTTTTCAGGTATTTAATATATTCATCATTTTTTTAAAGGCATACAATAGATAAAAAAAGATAATACTTTTTATGTTTCCAAAGGGATTGATTGGATTATCACTGCTAATTTTCCTTTTAAATGTTTGATTTGTAATTCTTGAGGGTTTAATCAAGAAAAAGAGCTGATCATTGAGGATGCATATTCTTCTACATCAACATTTTAAGATGGAATAGATGTGTTTTAAAAAAATATATATTTTTAAATTACACAGTATTGATAATTAATTTATGATTTTTTTTAATTTTGAAATTTGCATAATATGATTAGGATGTTCATATTTATTTATTTTTCTTCTTTTTAACAATTTATAGGTGAATATGCATATATTAGATTAATAAAGTTTTAAAACTTTTACATATTTATTAGTTTTAAAACATACTTAAAATTTTTGAATATATTTATAAAATTATAATTTTTTTTTATGTCATCACCAAATAATAAGATTGATATTTCTTTTTTTTTTTAAACACATGAAATCTAAATTACAAACAAAGATTTTAAATTTAAATGTATATCTTATTTTTTATTTTTTTAAAATTAATCACAATTTATTCCAATCCAATAAAACAAATAAAAATAATATTACCAAATTATAATTACATCCCAAAAAAAAAAAAAAAAAACATATTGATAGCTCAACATCAATGACTAAAATGCAAACCATCGTTAACAAATAAGTTAGTTCACAAATCTATACCAAATGAAATCCTGAAAAATAAGTCATAATAATGTCCAAAATTTGAGATGTCATAATAATGGCTATCAATATTTTTTAAAGATTTGATGGGTTTTGTTTGTTCTAACCAGTGATGAGGACACATATCCATATTTTATAATTGTTTTCATAAATTTGAGTATTCATGTTTTATCACAACTTCATTTATGCGGATCTACATACAATTTTGGGATAATTTATGGAATTAGTATACATTATATGTAATTTCAAGTTGATGTTTCATTATATTTATGAAAAGATACATATATATTGTGATATTGAATTTGCATATAATTTTGGGATAATTTATGAAATTATGTATACATTATATGTAATTTCAAGTGATAAGGTTGACATTTAATTATATTTATGGAAGGATACATATAAAATTAAATATAAATTTACTATTAAAAAAATTATTGTCTCAAATTTTTATAACCAAAATTAAATTGAATAACTTACATTTTGTATGTTAAATTGATGCATATTTTGAATTTTATGGAAATGCACCAAACAAAAGTGAGAGAAGAGGTGATTATGATAAGGAAACAATAAGAGTGATTTTGTTGATAAAATTATTGATAGGCCCTTACCCATGACACCCGTGATTATGTTTATTTTCTTATTACTGTGTTAAAGGTCATCATCCTCAAGACTAGTAAGGTAAAATATATCACTTGAATCAATATGTAAAATTAAAAAAAAATCAAAAACCATTTTTAAGAAACCATTGTAGTTGATTTATTGACCAAAGACATGTAGTTTGAAAACCAATTTACACTGCCATTTAATCATAATTATTGAAGAATAATTATGACTGCTAATTTACACTCGTTCACTTAATAAAATCACACTTTACGAAAACATAAAATTACATCCCTTCCAATATAATTTACACCTTTAGAGAAAGTATGGTAATATTCATATATTAAGCTCACATGGAGGAGAACATACAATGTTCATAATATTTCTTGGCAAAAAAAGTTATTATTCCTTGGAAACATGAGTCTCACTATATTCATGCGATCTACTTGTATTGTCAGTGGTAAAATATATTATAAATTATTATAAATATCCTTTTCTGTATGTATCAATATATATAATTTTGATGCATATCCTTTCTCAAATGAATATTAAAAAATAACATGTATGATCCACATGTGACGTGCATGATATGATGTGAGGCTTTGCATGGATGGATGTATGTATGCATGCAAGTAATAAAGAGAGAGAATAAAAGGTATTTGCAGAGGTAGTTGGGATGGTCAATCATGGATATGATTGGTGATCCAAATCATGCAATAATATAAGAAAGTAGCTAAGAAAAAGCAGGCCCAACTTGCACTTTTATTCCAGTAAAATAGCAATCAAAATTAGCATCAAGAGAATTCAAACATCCCATTTCAAATTTGATTCATAGATAATAAATGACTGAATGATTCATTAAAATATCTGTAATATTTTTTTTCTCAACATCAACGGTTGTCAGTGTTTCACCATTAGGTTGAATAATCAACAATTATTAAAAAATATTTTTTCTTTAATGTTGAATAAACAATGGCCATTAAAAATTCTCATTACAAAAATGGTCTTCTATGGAGAATAGAGAAATTTTGATTACAATACTTATGATTGATTTTGGAGAACAAAACATTTTTCACTATTTAGTTGTCTGCTACAATATAACAAAACTTAAAAATAAATCTGTGAATTCCCTCATAACATTCCTATTTATTCCATTTATAACAAGATTTTGATCTTAATAATATGCAAAAATTTAGAATTATTTCTCTTAAGTTTTATCATGTTGATGAGTTGTGAAAATAACCAAAAAAAATCTTCCTTACAACATGATTTCTTGCAAAAATATGGCTCCCATGAATAATTTTTGAATGTAGAATTTATTTTTGTTTAAAGGGAGTATTGCATGTACGGGTTAACAAGACTAAATATGTGAATGAGGTTTTCCCAATTATAGAGATAAGGTATTTGCCTATTATATTTTTTTTAATGTTTCTATGCATATCAAATCATAAACGAAGCTAAAGTGCATCTCATTAGAATGATATGTAATATAAATAACATGCATACTCATTTGATTGAAATGAGAAGGCATATTGGTTAATTGTATTTATATTTATTTTCTTACATGAAGAAAATACCATTTAAATTTGATATATAAGGACAATTGACATTGATTTCATGTTATTATAGAGGACATTAGACTCTCTTTCTAATCTTAGTTTACTTATTTCATTATTGCTCTACTCCAATTTTATTGCTCTACCTCCAAATTTTTGAAACAAGACATTTTTCCATGGCATGGTAAAAAAATCTCCACCTAGGATACTATTAAAATAAATAAATAAAATTGTAAGTGCACTTCCATATTAATGGACGGTGGATCAATTTTTACTAAAGTCCTTTTTAATTATTCTCCTACTGAGGGAGTAATCAATGTAATTTTGTGGATTGCCCAGTTAGAGAATTAAGTCATTGAGAGAAGTGAATATGGACCCAATGCACAGATTATCTTGTTATGAATGTGACTTTATAATTTTTTTGTTGCTTGATTTCTATCAGACTAACGTAAAAATATGTTGAAATTATTTATTTAGTATTATGAACTAAGAAATAAATTTAATCATCTTAATCAATTGAACACGATCCAATTTAAACCACTTTTCATTACCTTTATCCATCATGTCTAATTTAAATTAATGTGATCATCACCAACTTTGGTAAAATAATGTTAGATAAATTTGGATGAATCAATAATATTAGTATTTCAAAGAAAATCAATTTATTGTAAATGTAATATAATATTAATATTAAATAGATAGTGAAAACAAGATAAAAATGGAATTGAGAAGCCCTAGTATTATCATCTTCGCATCATTACAAGTTCAAACCAAGGAAAAAAGAAAGTTTGTGTTTATTATTACTTCTTCATGCTAATCAAGATGACTCATTGACACAATGCACCCTATTAGCCCAATACATGATATTTAATGCACTAAGACATATATAAATATGAGTAATCAGACCTTATACAACAATGAGTGGAAAGAAAAGGAACATTGGAATTGATTTGTCAATGTGGATTAAGTTCATGTTAAAAGATAAAGGATATAAAAATTAAACCCAAATAATTATGTTTTATTATCTAATTTTAGATTTGATTATATATAATGGGTAAAACTAGCTTACTTAAATTCATTGAATGATACACAATTAACTTTTGACATTTTTTTTGTTTTTATTTTCAATTTTTTGGGTTTTCCTTAGAAATTATGTTCCAATAATTTTAAAACTACATAGGAGTTGTCGTTATGATCTAGGAGTTGTTGTTAATTTTACAACACTATACATGAATATTAGTTCCCATGTAGCTCAAATTATATCATAGATGAATAGGGTTCCTTATAATTGAGCTATATAAATCAAACCATCTATTTTATTTTGTAGTACACCGGTAATCGGTTAGCCCTAGGTAATTACTCTCAATGTATCTCAAAGATGGGGTAGTGCAAATATGGGTATGATGGAATTCTCTATAGTGTGTTCACTACTTTATGATGGAGATCAGTATATATGAGAGCCTACAAATAAATCAAATCCTTTTACTATACCTTTATAATCTTTATTTTGACAAATAATTAGATTTAATTTCATGATTGTTGTCTTATAGACTATATCAACCAACATGATATCATTGTGTACTATGCTTGTGAATGGTTTTGGCCATCCCAATACAATTTTTATTCCTTGTAATAACTTCAAGGTATTTATAATACCTTCAAGGTATCTTATATTAGTCTTTTTAATACCTTCAAGGTATCCCCTAGTCCAAATACCTTTAAATTATTACAATAACTATAATTTGTACCAGGTTACCTAAAATAATTCATAAACACTACCTTCAAGGTATTATTTAGGTCCTTGTAAACATTCAGGGCATCTTCTAGGTATCTTATTTTAATACCTTCAAGGTATCACCTAGGAGATACCTTGAAGGTCCTAGTAAAGATTCAAAATATCTCCTAGGTGATACCTTCAAGATAGATTCTTAGAGATACCTTCAAGGTATTTAAGGGCTTACCTTCAAGGTATCTCTTATGAGATACCTTAAAGCTAATATAATGAACTAACTTATCTCATATAATAGACATTGAATATCCTTGTAATACCTTCAAGGTATCTCCTTGAAAGTCCTAAGGTATCTCCTAGGTGATACCTTGAAGGCCCCTATAATAATTTCAAGGTATCCCCTTGAAGATCCTTTTAATAACTTAAATATATATCCTAGGAGATACCTTGATGGTATTGCAAGGTCCTATGGTACCTCCTAGAGAAAAATTTTAAGGCATTACAAGGACCTTCAATGAGAAACCTTGAATGTTCTTGTAATACCTTCAAGTTATCTCCTAGGAGATAACTTAAAGTTATTACAAATACCTAGGAAAGAAGTTTAAGGTATGGGTCCTTGTGATACCTTCAAATATCTCTTAAAATATACCCTAAAGGTATAGATCCTTGTAAAATAGACAAATTATCTCCTAGAATATATCCTAAAGTTATTACATTTACCTTCAATCTATCTCTTAGGAGATACATTGAAGGTATTATAAAGACTTTCAAGGTATCTAGAATGTATTACAAGGACCTTCATACTCATGACATACCTTGAAGGTATTACAAGGATATTAAAGGTATATCTATCTCCTAAGAGATACCTTGAAGGTCCTTGTAATACCTTCAATGTATATCATAGGACATACTTTGAAGGTCCTTGGAGATACCTTGAAAGTATTTGTAATACCTTCAAGGTAGGGGATAAATTAAAGGTTTACAAGTACCTTCAAGGTATCTCATAAGAGATAACTTAAAGTTATTACAGGTAACTTCAAGGTATCTCTATCTTATATGAGATATCTTTAAGGTCCTTTTAATACCTTCAAGGTATTACATTTTCATTATTGATGGTAATGGATTTGAGGGCCAAAGTTTCTCATGTGATACCTTGAGAGGTGATTCTTGGGTCATACCTTGAAAGTGTTAAATTTTATTTTTTGATGATAATGGATTTTATTTTATTTGTTGAAAGTAATGGATCTAATGGCCAAAGTGCCTCTTGTATGATACCTTGAGAGGTGTCTATTGAGTGATACTTGAAGATGTTTCTCCAAGAGATACCTTTCAAGGTATGACACAAGATACTTTTGCCCTCGAATCCATTACCATAAACAAAAAAAATGTGATTCATTCAAGGTATATCCTTGAATATACCTCTTGTATCTAAATTATAGGTTTGTAAAATGCACCTATAATATCAAAAGATACTTCTTGAGGGATCTTTTAGCTAATTTCTTGAGATGTTTTGGGTGATTCCTTGAGAGGCATCACCCAATAAATATCTTAACCCTTACATAAATTAGCATCAATAAATTATTAATAGTAGTACCTTCAAATCATATCCTATGTGATATCTTAAAAACCCATCACTTATATCAAAAATTTGACATGATTTCAAATTCAACATATTATATCCAAATTTTATAAAATAAGATATCTCTTCAAGGTAGAACCTAAGAGATACCTTTGGATGTATCTCCACATAGAAACCTCTCAAGATATCACCTAAGATGTGTCTCTCAAGGTATCTTTAAAGATATATCTTGGCCCACAAATCCATACCCATCAACTAGCAAATAGTAATACCTTCATGACATCTCTGAGGAGATACATCTTATTTAAAAATTATATGTTTTAAAAACCACCCTCTTAAATCAAATTTAGATGATTTTAAAGCCAACATATTATATCTAAATTCTATAAAATTGAAGAAAATATATCAAAGTAAACACAAGTGATATCATAAAAGTATGACCTAATATATATCTTGGACCTAAAAGGTAACTTCTTAAAATACCTCTTAATGTTTCACCAAAGAGGTACCTCTCAAGGTAACTCTCAAGAGATACATTGGCCCTAAAATCCATCACCATCAACAAGTAAATAACAATACCCTTAAGTAATATCCTATAAATCTCTTGCATCTTAATTAAATTATTTTAAAAACCTATCCTTTACATTAATTTGACATGATTTCAAACCTTACATTTTGAGTCCAAATTTTAAAAAATGAGAGATGAACTCGTAGCGGGTCCAAGTAGTGTAGATGACACCTCTAGAGGAAGTAAGGTGGATGGATAATGGAATCTATAAAATTGGTAAGGTTTCATCATGGCATAGTCCATAAGCATACTCTAAAGAGGCTCAATAGTGACTAGAGGAGTAGTGTGTATGTGTTCCATCTCGAACCTATGAATATTAGTTGAAGAACTAATATCAGGCACTATTGCAAGAGAAGGAATGACGTGAATAGAACTAAATGAGTGATGTAAATAAAAACAATATCTAATAATCTCTACATTTTTATCTTGAGTGAAGCCATCTAAAAATGGATCATCTAATGAATATCCATTATCATAATCGAGAGTATAACGATTAATAGTACATGTATCGATAATTATATTGGTCAAAAAGCATGGTGAATGGAATTTATAATGTTTGTTAAGGTAACCATAATTTCATCACATGGTTTTTGATGAGATGAAGGTCATAAAGAAGGAGTTAATTGATCAATTATGTTAGGAGATAGAATAAAAGTTTTAGTTTTTAAACTGATCTTGTTTGGTTCATCATCGTTTAAATCTAAAAGATTAGGTGACATGTTTCTTATTAATTCAAGATAACCATTATAATGTATAGTAGAATTGATGGGATAATTAAAATGTTACGATTCATGAAATGGGATGCTAAGTAAGGGTTCAAGGGTAAGTATTTTTAAAACACCTATTTCTTGGAATTGTTCAAAATTCCAAAGATTCATGACTCCTTGAATCTTGTATACAACACCGTTATAGGGAAATTTAACACATTGACATGTTGATGAGGTGACTGCTCTTATGTGATGTATCTAAGGTCAATCAAGTAAGATTTTGTAAGAGATTGAAAAGTTAAATATCATGGCTTTCACACGTACCATGACTGGGGGAATTGTGAAAGGAATCCAAACACAACTTAAAGGAGGCATTTATCTTTGATCATATCCTTGACATGTACTTTGCATGGATTTAATATTACATTTGGAATATCCAAGTGTTTTAATAAAATCAAGAGAAGCAACATAAATGCATAATCCTTCATTTATTAAAGCATGTTTGACTTGGATATCCCCTACTTATACATTAATGAATAATGGTGGGTCATCTACATGAAGCAATATCTCATCAAGAATCATGAAAGAGATAGGAAATTTGAGTGAAAGAGAAGTGTCCACTATTTCATTAACATGATAGGTATTTTTTTGCATTGTTGAAGGACGCTATCTTCAAATCCTGATAAGGTAGCTTCTTACCCCACAAGTGGGGGATTATGGATGTTCATTTTAAATAATAATTACATTGGTAGATTATGATGATAAAGAGAAGTTATCATAAGTTCTAAGAATGGAATTTGATATAGGAGACGTGAAAGCTCATCTATGGGGTCCCATTTATCATAACCTATTAGAGTGTTATTGGATAAAGGTGCATAATGTCATAATAAATCCTTTTAGGGTGGGTTGTAATTGCATTTAAATTTATGTTGATAAGGTATGTTTCTTTTAGGTTTGGTTGAGATAGGTTGATTGGTTGTAGATTGTTTTCCTATCTTAGGTGATGTGGTTGTATCTTTGTTAATTTATTATGATTGAATGGTAGAAATACTAATTCAATTTTGTGGGGTATCCACCTAAGATATCTTAATTGTAGGGGGAATTAGAACTTATATTGATGGTATGAGAGGTATTGTTGATTTGCATTGTTGGATTTGATACTTGCATGTTTGTTGGTTCCACATGCCCCAATTTTATTAGATGGGAAGGGTAAAATTATTTAAAAGTGCAAAACTTTGGAAAATTATTATGGTTGGAGGATGAATAGTGATCAATTTAAGAAACTCATATCCTCATGTTATTCATGTTGACAACATTATCATCATTGATGGTAGGATCTATAGTACTTTTAATATTGTTGGTAGTAGGAGGTTGATTAGTGTTATCTCGATGTTTAGGAAGTGGATCATTTTAAATGGCTAAGTAAACATTAGCTTGATTTAAAGCTTCATTTTTAGTTTTAGTTTCATGATCCTTATCTTCTATTTTGTAAGCTTGTTAACCTTTATGTATGATCAATTTGTGATCAAAGTTAAGTCCAAGAAGATAATCCATAGCAAAATTTTATAATTAGTGACAAGTTTTATGAGAATGGTCCCAACTCGCATGAAACCAAAAAATTATAGGGATCATAGTAATGTTTGATAGGGCACATAGGATCAATATCTTATGGGGAAGGTCATGGAATATGCTTTTGAAGTTTTTCTAAGGAAAGAGGTTTGTGTATATCCACATTATGCCCTTGATAAAATGTGGAACTAGGATGAGAATTGTTATTATTTGGCATTGGAAGATTATGCTCCATGGGGTTACTCGAAATAATGGCTTGAATAGTGTGTATGGAATCATAAGTATACATAACACCATCATTGGTTGCATGTCAATTTTTATCTTTCACAAGCATTTGAGTTCCCATTGGAGGGTGTGAAAGCTCAAATTATCGTATAAGGAAGTATTGACATTTAGCTTGGTGGAGGGATTCTTCAAAGGATTTTGAAGAAAGGGTCCTAACATTATATTGTAACTTAGGATGGATAACATTAGTGAATAAGTGGAAAAGGTTCTCATCCAACATATTATGCTCAGCTTTGTTAGACAATATTTTCCATCATTTGATGAACACTTGTGCCTTTTTACATTCTAATTGTTTATAGTTCATAAAGTTGACTAATTTATTTTTTAGAAAGTCACTAGTTTAGAATTATTAAACCAATGCATTGACTAAGTCCTCTAAGCTAGTGATGGAATGAGTTTTAAGTTGGTTATACCAATCTAAATCGTGCCCTAGAAAGTCTTTAGCTAAAATTTTGGTGGAAACAAAGGTATTAAGTTTTTAAAAATATTTATATAAATTTTCAAATGTTTTCAAATGCCAATTTGGATATGTGGATCCATTATAAATGATAGTGGGGACTATGCCACCTATGTCAATGTTTGAAATTTGAGGAATAAAATGTCTATTTTGTAAGTGATTAATAGTTTTGTTAATAAGTAGGGGTTGTTTTATAAGGTTATCATGTGCATCTCTAAGGGGTGAGGGGCATTAGTTTGAGGTTCGTTTTGGAGATGCATTAATTGGTTCTATGTTTGCATCAATTGGTTTACATTTTTAGTTTGAAAGGTAGCCATTTGATCGAGAGTTTGTAATAGTAATTGATTAGTTTGAATGGTATTTTGACTAGTATAAATAGGATTGGATGTGTTATTATTATTTGATTTATTAATGGTTTGATATGCACTAGTAGCATGATATGTACTAGTTGCGTGAGAAGCACTAGTAGCATTAGTTGTATTACTGTGGATGTTTTGAGTAGCCCCACTAAAAGTCACACCTACCATGTTTGTAGAAATACTTGACATGGAGTGAAAATAATACATGGAGGAGGATGTCATATTATTAGAGTGAGACATGAAAGAGGGTAAAGTGTGGTAGAAGTCAAATAATGACTTACCCCAAATCTTGTGAAAAAGCTAGGTGAAGGTGAATGGGGTTCTCCAATATAAGGTCCCATCATGAGGTTATAAATGACTGTAGGATCCTTACCTCTATGTTGAGTATTTTTATTGATAAAGAGGATTATTTCAGCTATGTAGTTAAGGTCACTTTCATCTTCTACCTTTTTCATTCATGAATAAAGGGTTATGAGTCATGAAATAGGGAGGAGTCCCATAGTTGGTAGTTTAGTGGTAACATAGATACTGCTTTGATCTACATTGGTTACATTAAAATATGTTTTAAAAAATTTCTTAGGATTAGTGAAACTCATCATATTGGTTTGATTTTGATATGTAGCATCGTCAAACAAATATTGCATGATGAAATGATTGAGCTAAACACTTATTGATGGAGTTGATGTAACAACCCCACTGGGTTTGACTTAGAAAGGCATGATAAATTTTTATTTATTTAATCAACATATTCATTCATTTTAATTCATCATGAGAATCTAATTAGTGATCTAGATATAACACTCTAAGTATATTAACTATAGATAATCTTGTGACATTTAACAATCACTGATCACTATCAACATATGAGACACATCATAACCAAATATGGAAAGTAATTATAAATGTCCATCCATGGCTCGACAACCATATATCCACTGTTGTCAATGTACAATAAATAATAATTAAATTTCATCTAACCAATGTCTCAATAATAATAAATACAATATAATGTACAAGATACAAAGCTTCATAGAGCATGAGTTCCCAAACTCCAATATCTATGGCAATATCAAGTGTCGTCTCCAAATAAGTATTGACATGGGGAAGGAGAGCATCATCTGAGCACTTTCCACACCAACCACAAACCATTGATCCCATGTACACTTCCCCATCATGAAATGGTCCTTCATTACCGTATGAGTAAATAGTGATGGTGTAAGAATCTAGAGAGACAAGCTAGTACCCGTGTGTTGTATGATTTCTAAAAAAATATGTGTACCATAAAAAAACCTATTCTAAAAAGGTATCACACAAATATGTAAATCATACTCATGAAATGATAATGTCTCACTAATATTACTTTGGCCAAAGTTTTCAAATAGTTATTAATCTCTAGGATCAATCAATTTCATACACACCACTTGATCAGATTACCTTCATCTAACATTATGATGTTAGTAAGATAGTGAAGTCTATCTCACTACTTAGTACCAACAACACAAAATTTAGTTAACCTATATATAACCAACAAATTCATACAAATTATTTTCTACTATCAATCATAAAACATGCTAAGCATAGGAGTAATCAAATGCATATATTTAATCTGTCAAACATATGAATGAATCTCTACAATATCTTTTATTACATAATTAATAAGCAAACAAGTGCAAATTATACCAACTATATATATATATATATATGGCAGACTAAATCTACGTGTTTTGTTTACTTTTATGTTTATCATGTTTTGTGATAGATAGTAGAAAGTACTGTATTATGTCTTCTTATGGAAATTAGAATATGTAGCCTAATATATATATATATATATATATATATATATATATATATATTAGGCTACATATTCTAATTTCCATAAGAAGACATAATACAGTACTTTCTACTATCTATCACAAAACATGATAAACATAAAAGTAAACAAAACACGTAGATTTAGTCTGCCAAACATATGAATGAATCTAGACATAACAATTATAGTTTGTACCACCTAGTATAACATACATTTAGACTATAGTTTTTAAACATAATACAATCTATAACATTTCATAGTATCATAGTTCATTATTCATGAGCACAACTACACAATTATGAACAATCAGTCTTACAATTTCAAGAATCAAATGTCTCATAATCTTAAATAATAAGCAAGCAAGTACAATTTATACCAATCGAGTATAAATTATGTTTAAAATGCACACTATTATAACTTATAACACACATCAAGATGCATACTATATATGTTTGAATACTTGTACATATTAATATACTCATAATATGAACCCCACATAATTTTTCACTACTATATACTAACAGTCATTTATAGCTCTAATCAAGAAATCTATATGATTTCATCAATCATTAAAACTTTCTTGTTTACGAATTATATTGATGATATTTATAAGATAATGGATTCTACAATGTAATTATCCTTCATAGTTTTTATCCCTAACTAAATAGATTTTCATCTTGATATAATCAAAGCATATATAACTTTGTACATAAGTTTTCAATATTACATAGTCTTTCATATTAGGTTTCACATATGAGTATTCAGTAATATCTAAATTACTCTTATTTTATACACAAAAGTTTCATCAAATATATGAATCACCTAAAGTCGTGATAATATACTAGTCAAAATCTATGTTATAGGCACATATCCCAATGTATTTATATACATAAGTTATATATGTATACGCCCTCATACATATTAGTACACCCATAGTGTGTATCATACATAAGTTTATAATGAAACAATATACAATACACAAACCAATAATTCTCAACAAGTATTTGTGGTCTATGCTATAGTATACTAATCATTTACATTACACATAGTCCGTAAATGTACTAACAATTAATGTAACAATCATAGCATATACCAACCACTAACCACTAAGTCAACATTAAGTAATACATTGTGAGTTACATTATCTAGCGATGCAATTATACTTATGAATGAAGAGTTTTATATCTAGTATCTCAAGCTGAGAAGTCACAATCAATATGATATTTAACATGGTCTTTGATCCAAACGATCTCATATCTATATATAATATATCATTTATAACGCATGATATTTTTACCATTTATAACACTATAATTATATTGAGTTAACATTGGTCAAATATATATCATCGTTAGATATATTATCTAGTTATATGTGAAGATAATCTAGTTATTTTATCAAAGCCATGCCACTTATTTAGAATAGATCCATTATCTACTATAAATCATATTCAATGAAATACATCCCGATATAATCTCCAATGAGTCATAAAAATTCATTGATATATTTGTATATATTTATCATGGTTATAAGTCATATCTGTAATTTGAATATGTGAAGTTTATGCATATATATTTCCAAGCTATAAACCATGCCACTTCTCTTTATATTATGCATCGAATAATGGCTCTTTTCATATATCACTAAATAATATACCTATATTTTTATAGGATATACACCATGAATCTTTATCATATATCTTTCAAGTATGCAGTGATATCTAACATATAGAATATATACTTACAAGTATAGGATACATTATGCTATAATGATACAAGTATATCTTATTAATCATTGGTTATAGTTAGTAGATTATATCAGTATATGCTAATAGACTTATACAACTAATAAATATATCATAGATTATTACATATATCTTCTCAAAGAATAAAAATAGGCATACATCGATACATATTTTTCTTATTTTCTAAGTACTCACTTTACTTTAAAAATAAACTAAATTCCTAGTTTATGACCCAGTTTTAACTCCATTAACACATCCAAGCCTCCCTTATCAAGAACAACATCGAAGGTCACTTTGGAGAATTGCATATTAGTCATATCCATGACTCCCCAGATCATGCTAAAGCAAGAACACAAATTCTTTCTAAGCATATTTTTTATGACCATTTTGGAGAAGTTGATATTTGTGATACAATCTTGTGTCGTAGAGTTTTTTTGATAGCTCAGACTTTCCACAGTTGAGGATGAGGATGTCTAATGGAGTTTTTGCATTTTCATTGTTGGCAGCCAGGTTGTAATTTTAGGTGAGAGGCTCCGTTAGATTGGCCCAATCACCATACCACTCAAATGGCTTATTTGAACTGGATTTTGAAGAACTCATCCCATTTTTCATGACTGGTAAAGTCTTCAAGCATTTTCAATAGTATTTGAGCCTTAGAGTCATTCATACTTGAAAACTAGAGCATTTATTTTTACATCCTAACTGATCATTGTATTAAATATATTTTAAGCATAAAATCATTATATATATATATATATATATATATATAATTTATATCATTGTCTTATAAATATAGACAACTTGTTGCACAATATATATTATTTTGATTTTTTAGGATGGAAAGGCGTCGTACTACATATGTCTATATTGTTTAGATTTTCTAATACTCATCTCAATATTAAAAAATCACTAGTTCATAACAGATCGATGTATGCAAATAATAGATCACTACTTTATAACAAGTCATTGTATGCACAAAATTTAAATAGCATCACCTACCTGTTGAAAGTGTCGATAATGCACACTCTTTCAAATCTTCCTTTGCATGACTTTATCTTTTTTCTCCTCTTCTTCAATCCCTCATTGCTTTTTTTTCTTATCCTTCTCTATAATGCCCCGCCTTTTTATCTTTTCTCCTCTTGCATAAGTATGGCAAAAAAAATTTAAATCATGCCTTTTTTTTATCTTGCCATTCTTTTTTTTCTTTTTTTCCTACAAATTTTTCATTCTTTTTTTAGTCGCTGTTGTATTTTTCATTTTAAAACTTGCCCTATCCTTTTTTGTGTTTTATATTTTTTTCTAATTATATATTTCCCTAAATATATAATTATTATTTTATTCATTTTTATTTCCTTTATGAGGCTTTGCGCAATTTTTTATTTTTCTAATTACATAATAATAATATGTCTTAATAATAGATAATCAATGATAATCATAATGACCTACTTAGCAATATGGTTAATAAATGGTCAATAATATTCTTTTATCCAAAAATGGTAAATCATATTACATAGACTATCTATATCTTTTCAATAGTAATTGGCATTCTCAAACTATCCTAAAAATAGCTAGTGTATGTTCCAAAACATTCCAAAGTCATGGTGGTTAGTTTACATACATGTTCACACAATTTTATATTTTTGAAAACATGAACACATTAGCACAACATAAACATAATCACACAAGATTAATTTCACATAAGCATTAAACTGCTAACCATGCGTAAATAATTTTAAATGTAACCAATCATCAAAACATATTAATGTTAAAAATTCTACTATGCATCTAATATGCATTATTTAATATGATGTGTACAGGTTTCTAATTGTTCCTCTGTCATCCCCTAGCAACTCCATCTACATTACCCTCTCTGATGATGCACTCCCTTCATCATACTCTAAGGGATGAATCTTTCTTGCATCTAACTCACAACAATCGAGTAGTTAGTCCATAAAACCAAGATATGTATATCATAAATTACTACTAAATAAAAAATCAACATGATCACATTATAAAGAATATATAATACAGCTAACTTATAGCAATATCATCATGAAATCAAAGTAACATACCATTGCCCCATAATATCATATGATGTATAGCTTAATCAAATAGTAATCAAATCAAATCACCAACTATAAATATCCATGGATAATCTAATAAGTTTGCTTAGTAAGAAATCGGGATGTAAGATCTTTCTCCCCCAAAGTTGGTCATCATCCCAGATAACACTTATTCAAACATAAGTTCTAAATTAAAAACATTAATCAATAAAAAATAACAATATGAAGCATCAATTCAAATAAATAAATATGTAAATCATCTGTAGAACTCATCATAGTCCTCCCAAGTAACACTATCCTCAAAGTATTGGTCCTACAACACCTTACACTATGACATCTCTCTATTATGCAAACAAATTTTACGAGTGTCAATTACTCTAATTGGTTCTACTATGACCACCCCAGGGTCTAGATACAACAAAACAAGTTTATACGCTACAAGATTGACCACTTCTAACACTTTAAATGCCTATCTTTGTTATAATTTTATTATCTTCTTGAATTTAACATTCAACCAAAATTACATGCAATCATCATAAAATTCTCAAACAAATGACCAAGGAGAGTTCTACAAAGCCTCTTAGCCCCTTTGCACATCTCTTTAACCTAGAGAGTGTTTTTATCATTTCAAATAAAACTGTTTAGAGAACTAGGCAAGAATGATGTGCATACGTCAATACCAATGCTACTTTTTGTAGCTCCAGATAAGTATGACATGTTTATATTTTTTTTACTCCATGTATCTACTAAATTGAAAATAATACATTTCTAATGTATACTAAATTAAAGAATAAACATTCCTCAGTACACATGTGTGTAACTATCAAATGAATTTGACAAGTCCTACTTACCAAATATTGGATTCAACAAGCTCCCCTTGATGGATCCAAACTCAATAACTACTAATTCAATGTGAGACTAACTAGAATCCACTCCCATCTCTTAGTACTCATGTTCCTAATTCACCACTCATCTCTTAGGTCTCCATGACCTAATGATCTCCAAATTGTGCATATGGTTCAATGAATCACAAATCCATACTAGAAGATCCTAGAAAGCAATGATATATGCTAAATAATTCAAGATGTATCAACATCCATCACAAGAAAAATCATACAATCATTCCATAATTGTATTAAGTTGTCATTATCCAAACATAACTAGTATCAAATTTTATAGCTTAACCCATCTCTATTATATTCATAGTTAAGAGAAAATAATGTTAAAATTAACATAATATACAAAGACCAAAGACCACACCATCCTTACAACCTTATAAAGGGAACAAGAGAGATAATTCCTCTAAGCTTGTTTGTCTAGTTACACGATAAGTTATAAGCTTATCTCAAACCCTCATACTAACAAGATGTTTTGCACCTCTTATTCCATATTCACTCTAGGCAAAAGGTACATAAATGACTCATAAACATAATAAGTTTTAAGCAAGATGAGAATAATACCAATATAATCAAGGGTGAATCATAACATAATGATTATAATTAACTTATAAGTCTTGATCTAAAACCAATATAAATTCAAGGTTCACCACTTCACATGGTCAAAGTTCACAATATTAGATAAAGTACCACTGGAAAGTGTAACTCTAAAAATACACAAGTAGTGAACAAACATATCAACAAAAAAACTCTTATATACCCTCATATGGTATGAAGAAAATACCAAAACCCAAGTTGACATAATATCTACAGACTTACCAAACCTATAAGTGTAGTATCAAAACATATTCCCACAATTGAAAGGATAAATATTAACCACATTGATGCATCCATCAATTTCATTCCTTCAACTTATCTATCAAAAATAACTAAAAAGCACTATACCATTAATTCCAAGGACTATTTTCAAAATAACATTACTAAATCAACATCAATAAAAATATGAATCTACTCAATGGGATTATAATAATGTCAAAGGAGGGTGAGAGAGTGAAAACTCACTTATATGCTAATTATGTGAGATTACACCTCTTCCCAATCCACATAAACATATGGGGTGCAATTCCATAAGCAAGCTCATAACATATAGGAATCATCAACAAAGATAACTATACTCCACTATAAGGAGAATTTTCATGGCCCTAGGTGGTGTCAATCCATAAACAGTTTTTAGGATTCCCTTACCTAAGATTAATGTACATAAGACACAAAACTCTATTTAAAATGTACATATTCTTAAGTGTGAAGCATCCCATGCTTTTTGAACACTCATGATAAAAACACAAATGGCAGAGGTGACTTGATTACCAAGTACTCAAGGTGTTCAATATAAATGATCAAAAATATGGTAGGAATCTCTTGTTCATGAATCAATAACTATGCTATGAACTCATCTACCAAACATTTATTAAAATCATCACCATTTAGACACTCGATAACCAATCCTTTAACAACTCTAAAAGGGTACGAGTACTCCTAAGGGTACACACTCAATGTACCACACAACATTTAATCCCCATAGGTAAACATAGTTCTAATAATTAGGGTTTTATATCACCTACAATAGTCACCAAGCCATACATGAGGATATACTAAATCTCTCAACTCTAATCATAGTGTAACATAATTCTGCACTGAGACACTATAAGTCCAAACTTCACTTAACCATTACAATACTATATGTCATAAGGTTCTCCATATGTGGGTACAACCTATATCTCACTTCTTGGGGGTTTTACTACTTAGCATAATGCTCTTTAGGTTCATTCTAGTATTCTTCCTCTTCATGGCCCTGAACTTCCTACTCTAGGCTAAAATTCAATCCCTAGTTTCATTCATGGTTGTGAGAATCTGATCTAACTTTATTGCTTGCTCAACAACAAATTAGTTAGGACCAAATGGAGAGTTATTATCATTGACATTTGAAAGACCCTCTTTAGATACACTAGCTTTCACCATTCTCCTTTTTGGTAAATAGAAGGATATAAAAATGATATTTTACTCATTAGGTCCTAGAGTTCAAGCCATAGCTCTGATATCATATGTGACAACCCCACTGGATTTGACTTACAAAAATGTGATAAATATGTTTTTATTTAATTAATGTATTCATTCATTTTAATTCACCACAAGAATATAATTAGTGATCTAGATATAATATTATAAGTATATGAACTATAAATAATATTTTGACATCTAACAGTCACTGATCACTATCAACATATGAAACACATCATAACCAAATATGGAAAGTATTTACAAATGTTCAGCCATGATTAGTACATTATATCCACTAATGTCAATGTAAAATAAGTAATAATTACATTGCATCTAAATAATGTCTGAATAATAATAAATACAATATAATGTACAAGATACAAGATACAAGGCTTTACAGAGCATGAGTTATTGAACTCCAGTATCTATGGTAATCTCAAGTGTCATCTCTAAGTAAGTAATGTTATGGAGAGGGAGAGTATCATCAAAGTGCTTTTCCACACCAACCATAGACCATTGATCCCCTACAAAAAATCTCCATCATGGAATGGCCCTCCCTTCATAGATGAGTAGATAGTGATGGTGCAAGATTCCAAATCAATAAGTTAGTACCTGTGTGATGTATGATTTCTAAAAAGAACATGTGGTATACCATAAAGAAACTCACTCTAACAAGGTATTGCATAAACATGTAAATCATACTCATGAAATGATAATGTCTCACTAACATTACTTTAGCCAAAGTTTTCAAATAGTTATTGATCTCTAAGATCAGTCAATTTCATACACACTATTTGATTGGACTATCTTCATCTGAGATTGTGATGTTAGTAAGCTAGTGAAGTTCATCTCACTACTTACTCAATACCAACAATGCAAGATTTGGCTAACATATATATAACCAATAGATTCATACAAATAACTTCCTATTAGCAATCATAAAACATCTAAGCAAAAGATTAATAAAATACATACATTTAGTATGTCAAATTTATGAATGAATCTCCATAATATTTATTATTACATAATTAATAATAAAACAAGTGAAAATTATACCAACTAGGTATAATACATATATTAGACTACATATTCTAATTTTTATAAGTCGACACAATACAATACTTTCTACTAGCTATCACAAAACATGTTAAACATAGAAGTAAATAAAATGCATACATTTAGTCTGTCAAACGTATGAATGAATTTAGACATAACAATTACAATTTTTACCACCTAGATATAACATACATTTAAAATGTAGTTTTCAAACATAATACACTCTATGACATCTCATAATATCACAATTCAGTATTCATGAGCACAACTACATAATTATGAAAAACTAGTCTTACAATTTTAGGAATCAAATGTCTCATAATCTTAAATAATAAGCAAGCAAGTATAGTTTATACCAATCAGGTATATCATGTGTTTAAAACACACATTACTATAACTTATAAGCACACATCACAATACACTAATATCTATTATATATGTTTGAACACTTATACATATTAATATACTCATCATATGTATGCACATAAAATTTTACTATTGTATACTTAGAGTTATTTATAGCTCTAATCAAAAACTCCATATGATTTCATCAATCATTAAAACTTTCCCATTCACAAATTATATTGATGATCTCTATAAAATAAGGGACTCTATAATCTAATTATCCTTCATAGTTTTTATCCCTAACTAAATAGATTTTCATCCTGATGTAATCAAAGCATATATAACTCTGTACATAAGTTCTCAATACTACATGGTCTTTCATATCAAGGTTTACATATAAATATTTGACAATATCTAAATTGCTCTTATATGATACACAAAAGTTTCATCAAATACACAAATATATAAATCACCCAAAGTCGTGATAATATAATAGTCAAAATCTATGTTATAGGCATGCATCCCAATGTATTGATATACATAAGCTATATATGTATACGTCCTCATACATATTAGTACATCCACAGTATGTATCGTACACAAATTTATAATGGAACAATATACAATACACAAACCAATAATTTTCAACAATTATTTGTGGTCTATGCTATGGTATACTAATCATTTACAGTACACATAGTCCATAAATATACTAACCATTAATGGAACAATCATAACATATACCAACCACTAACCACTAGATCAACATTAAGTAAAACATTGTGAGTTATATTATCTAGCAATGTAAGTATACTTATGATTGAAGAGTTTTATATCTAGTATATTAAACTGAGAAGGCACAATCAATATGATATCTAACATGGTCCTTGATCTAAAGATCTCATATCTATATATAATAGATCAATTATAGCACATATGATATTTTTACTGGTTATAACACTATAATTATACTGAGTTAACATTGCTCACACATATATCATCACTAGATATATTATTTAGTTATATGTGAAGATAATCTAGGTGTTTTAGCAAAGCCATGCCACTTATTTAGAATAGATCCATTATCTACTATAAATCATATCCAAAGAAATACATCCCAATATAATCTTTAATGAGTCATAAAAATTCATTGATATATTTGTATCTATTTAGCATGGTTATAAGTTATATCCATATTTCAAATATGTGAAGTTTATCCATATATATTTCCTAGTTATACACCAAGCCACTTCTCTTTATATTATGAATCGAATAATGCCTCTTCTCATATATTGATAAATAACATACCTATATTTTTATAGGATATACACTAGGAATCTGTATCATATATCTTCAAGTATACAGTGATATATAACATATAAGATATATACCTACAAGTCTAAGATACGTAATCCTATAATGATACACGTATATCCTATAAATTGTTGGTTATACTTAGTATATTATATCATTATATGCTAATAGACTTATATTGCTAATAAATATATCACATATTATTACATATATCTTCTCAAAGAATAAATATAGGCATATAGCGATACATATTTTTCTTCTTTTCTAAGTACTCACTTTACCTCAGAAAGAAATTGAATTCCTAGTTTAGGACCCAATTTTGGCTCCATTAACGCATCCAAGCCTCCCTTATCAAGATCAACATCAAAGGTCACATTGGAGAACTACATATTAGTCATATCCATGACTCCCTAGATCATGCTAGGGTGAGAATGCAAGTGTTTTATGAGCATATTTCAGATGACCACTTTGGAGAAGTCAATATTTGTGATACGCCTAAATCTTACATCATAGATTTTTTTTGATATCTCAAAGTTTTCATAGCTGAGGATGAGGATGTCCAATGGAGTATTTGTATTTTCATTTTCAACATCCATGGTGCAATGCTAGGTGAGAGGCTCCACTAGAATGGCCCACTCACCATACCACTCAAACGGCTTGTCCAACTGAATTTTAAAAAACCCATTCTATTTTTCATTATTGGTAAAGTCTTTAAGCATTTTCAATAGTCTTTGAGCCTTAGCATCATCCATACTTGAAAACTAGAGTGTTCATTTTTACATCATAAGTAGTCATTATATTAAATATATTAAAAGTATAAAATCATTATGTGTGTGTGTGTGTGTATAAGGTAAATCGTTATCCTAAAAATATAAATAACTTGCTACACATATATATTATTTTGGTTTTATAGGATGGAAAGGCATCGTATTACATATGTCTATATTATTCAAATTTATAATACTCATATTAATATAACAAAATCACTAGTTCATAATAGATTGATGTATACAAATAATATATCACTTGTTTAAAATAGTTCATTATATAAAAATAATAGATATTCACATAGAATTTAAATAGCATCACCTACCTGTTAAAATTTTTGGCAATGCACACTCTTTTGAATCTTCCTTTGCATGACTTTCTCTTTCTTCTCCTCTTCTCCAATCCCTCATTGCCTTTTCTCCTTTTTTTTCTTATCCTTCTCTATGATGCACCCCCCACCCCGCTTTTATCTTTCTCTACTTTTATAAGTATGGCACTTTATTTTTAAAGATTGTCTTTTTTTAACTTGCCATTCTTTTTGTTTTTCTATTTTTTTCCTAATAACTTTCCATTCCTTTCTTTATCACTATTTTATTTTTCACTTTAAAACTTGCCCTGCCCTTTTTTGTGTTTTATATTTTTTTATAATTATATATTTCCCTAAATATATAATTACTATTTTATTCATTTTTATTTTCTTTATGAGGCTTTGCACATTTTTTTATTTTTCTAGTTACATAATAATAATGTCTTAATAATAGATAATCAATATTAATCATAATGACCTACTTAGCAATATGGCTAATAAATGGTCAATAATATTCTTTTATCTAAAAATGGTAAATCACATTATGTAGACTAGCTATATCTTTTCAATATTAATTTTCATTCTCAAAATATCTTAAAAACAATTAGCTTATATTCCAAAACATTCCAAAGTTATGAGGGTCAGTTTACATACATGTTCACGTAATTTTACATTTTCAAAAACATGAACACATTAGCACAACATAAACATAATCACGCAAGATTAATTCCATATAAATATTAAATTATTAACCATGTGTAAATAATTATAAATTCAATCAATCATCTAAACATACTAACATTAACAATTTTACTATGCATATAGTATGTACTGTTTAAAGTGTTGTGTGCAGAGTTCTAGTTGTTCCTCTGCCATCCCCCAACAACTCCATCTACATCACCATCTCTGATGATTCTCTCCCTCCATCATGATTTAAAGGATGAATCTCTCCTACATCTAACTCATGATAAGTAGGTGGTTAGTCTATAACACCAAAACATGTATATCATAAAATACTATTAAATAACAAGTCAACATGATCATATTATAAATAATATACAATATAGCTAACTCATAGCAATATCATCATGAAATCAAAGAAACATACCACTACCCCATAATAGCATATGAATTATAGATTAATCAAATAGTAATTAAATCAAATCACCAATTATAAATACCCATGGATAATCTAATATGTTTGTTTAGCGAGAAATAAGGATATAATAGTTGAAATATTAAGATGTTGAAAATATATATATAATAAGACAAAATCAAGATAGTCAATGAATTTTAATAAATAGAAAAACAATACAATCTATAGTAGACTAGGCTAATTGGGTTGTTGGATTCCTATAAGAAGGAAATAAAAGTTCATAATAGACAAGGTCGAGCTAGTCAACTGAGTTCTATAGGAAATAAAATCAAATAGTTTGTGATAGATTGGGTCAGGATGGTCGACTAAGTTCTATAATCTACAATATATTGGGTTGAGATAGTTGATTTATTTTTGTAGGTAAGAAAATAGAATAGCCTACAATAGATTGGGTCAAGCTGGTCGATTGAGTTCTATAGGATATAAAATAGAATAGTCTTCTATAGACTAGGTCAAGCTAGTCAACTAAGTTTTGTAGTCTAAAAAAACTTAAGATGTTATAAATTTGGATGATTTAGTTTTATTTATATAAAATATAACTAAACACATAGGTAACTAGGTCGATTTAGTCAATTTAGTTACAACACACAACACAAACCTTGTATCAACACTAGCTAATACAAGTTTATAATATAACATAGAATAATAAACAATAAGTAGTAATAATGAGATTTAGAAGCTAATTAATTATTCAAAAATAATATCAAAAATTCATACTAAATGTTTTGATTGAAAGTGTAGGATTCTAAAGATACTTGTTTGTCCGTTAAATAGTGTCATCCCAATATTTTAGAGCAATAACTATCTAATCAACATGCAAAGACAAATCTATCTAATATAACATAGAAATGATCTAAGAAAGGAGAGATATAATTCAATTCATTATTTCTACAACATATATTTATCAAAATATGGATTATTAATATACTTACCTTGTTAAAGTGAACCCATCGTGCCTCAATCTCTCCCTTGGGCAATGGTGCTTTACAAAAAGTTGTTGTGGGCTTGTAAGGATCACAAGAATAAATTACCTCTAGTATATAAGACTTATCCTATATATCCAAGACCTCCACAAGATAAGTGCTACTTCTCTAAGGAAAAAACCTAAGCAATGAAATCTCCTATGGATTGTCTAAGCATATTTGCGAGCAGTAATGATCCTCTATTTAGAAATGAATGAAGGGGGTATATATAAACACATATTGACCCTAAATCCTCCAAAGAATTTAGTTGATGCAATCATCCAAATCAACCTTGTTAAGCAATAAATAGATTCTTTAGGTCTATAATATGCTAGCTTGGGTCAATAGAGTTTTGTAACATATGTTAAACTCAAAACAGGGTCAACCTATTCAATGTAGTAGGAAAACTAGTAAAAAGAGGTTTTTGCTTAGGTAAGGTTATTTTGGGTGGTGAACTACTTAGGAAAGTGTATAATTAGGGTTTCAATTCTTATTTAAATGGATAATATTAATTTTTATTGATTTTAGGTGGTGGTATAGGGGCCAATAATCCTACAAAGCACCAAATTTCTACCAACCCCTTTCTCGATGCACCCTTTAAGGTGTGTACTCAAAGAGATAGAGATTTGATAGGTTATTGCAATAGATAAAGAATTAGTAACTGATAAAGTTTAAAAAATATTATGTGTATACAATTTTCATATAAAATAACAGTCGATAGATATTAATTTTAGAGGTAAAATCATGTGCAACCAGTTTAGTTCATTTAAACTAGTTAGCTAGATGGATTTGGGTGCCAAAAATTATATAACAAAGGGCATGGACCAAAAAAAGACATTACACACTTATTATAACAAGAAAATCTTATTATTTTCATCTAAAATATCTATTTTTGCACTAATTCCTCAAATGAACTAGACCAATTGAAGGTAGTGTTTGAATAAGCCCACTACAGCAACCATGGAATCTACTCAATTATTGATCCCATTTTTTTATACAAAAAAAGAGGAAATGGGGATTGGCATAGGCCTAAATCAAACCAAATATTAAGTTACAAATCCCTTTGACTTCATTGATGTCGCATAAGATACTTTGTTTGCTCATGATCCACAAGAAGCAACATAGGCAGAAGCCCTAACATTTTAACATCCATTGTGAGGGTCAAATTCCAAATAATTGATGAATCTACCTACTTTTGGATAACTAGATGAGTTAATTCTCAACCTAATTAGTAGATATAATGCAGGAGCTATTTATTTATCATAGGATGTCACAATTTGGATCACTCCTCAGACTATGAAAAAAGTAATAGCGCTTCCATCTTGTGGTAAGTCCCTCCTACCTTACAAATCCATAGCTCCACCAATTCACTCTGACACCAAGGAAAAATATCCTACAAGGTCAAGTAGATAAATACCCATTGATACGATAGAATATGTTTTAGTGTGCATTTTGGTTGAATGCATCACCGATAGGTTTTGGAAAATTACAAAACATGCAAAGTAGGTGACAGATTTTTTTATAGACATTATGTATTGCATGATATGCCTTCATGAAAATTTCAACTGGCCCAAGTTTATAGCCTTGAAGCTAACCACAAACATTTAAAATATTCTTTTTGACACCTCATAGGTATTACACTACCAATTTTTAGTTTTACTTCTCTGCTTCACACAATGGAAATCATCGAAATGACTAGTCAACCTTACTACAGTTCTTTGGCCTACTACTACATTTACAAACACTGCATGGATGAAAATAGGTCAGTGTTAGCCAATTTTCACACCCAGGTTTTGCATCTTTCATTTTGGCTAAGTGAAACATTCCTAATTTATTTATCCCCATAGCAAAGTGTCAAGTGTTATTTCCTTCAGAAGCCTTTATTTAGTCTTTTTGCAAGTGTTATTTCAGTCTTTTTGCTCGAGTGTTATTTATTTTAGCAAGGTTATACTTTAGGTTTTTTGTCCAAGTCTCAAAGGAATTATTTTAGACTTTTTATCTGAAACAAAAAAAAAAGTCTAAAGGAATTCGTCCATTTCAAGATTTCTGAAGGATCGCTTACAAAGTTCGAAGGGTCTTTTCTCATGGAAGTGTCTTTTGCAAAAAGTTCGAAGGGCACATTTCAAGATTTCCAAAGGGCACATTTCAAGATTTCTAAAAGGCATCTTTAAGATTTCCAAAGGAAAAGTGTCTTTTACAACTTTTTTGAAGGGTTTGTTCTTTCAAAAAATTGGTTCAGTTCAAGTTTTTCAGAGGGCACTTTGTAACTTTTTTGAAGGATTTGTTTCAAACATTTTGTTCGAAATAATTTTTCTGAAGGGTCTTTTTCTCATGAAAGTGTCCAGTTCAAGATTCCTAAAGGGACATTTTCAATTTTTATGAAGGGTCTTTTCTCTTCTAAAGGGACACTTTCAAGCAAAGGGATGCTTCTTTATCTTAAGAAGGGACATTTTCAATCTTTCTGAAGGGTCTTTTCTTGGGAATTGGTCCTTTGCATTTTTTTGAAGGAATTGTTTCAAACATTTTGTCTAAAACAATATTTCCAAAAGAATTGGCTCTTACATTTTTTTGAAGGAATTGGTGCTCTCTCAAAAAGTCTGAAAGGTCCTTTGCAAAAGCCTAAAGGGACACTTGCAAAAAATTTGAAGGGTGTTTTCTCAAGAAAGTGTCCAGTTCAAGATTTCTGAAGGGCATGTTTGATCCTTCTAAAGGGAACTTTTCAAAGTCCTGAAGGCTATGTCTATCAAAATAATAATCCACTTGAAAGTTTAAGAAAGGGCCCAAAAAGTTATTTCTTTCAGAGAAAAGGATCAACAGGAAAATTGTTTGAGAAAATGTCAAAGCAAAGGTTCGAGGAAAATACCCCAAAGGAATGGTCCCAAGAGAATGATGGTTATATAAACATCAACTTCTACGTGATGAACTAGCCATTGGCATTTAAATAGTGGGTATAAAGCATATCGATGGTCCTCATTCAAATGCTTAAAGATCCAAGGGCTCACATTCTTCATCCACCAAAGCAGATCAGAGGGTTCATCTCACCATTGATTAGATCATGATCCGAGTCATTTTTTGATAGCCAATCAAAGGAATAATCAGCTGAGGGGCTTTGTAGGATTTGAACATTCAACTAAGGTCAAGTTGGGTCTAGCATCTTGATAATGGCAGGGAGGCATACACGTAAGATTCAAATGTCTTCATCTCTAAGGCCAACAGAATGAAAGCAACTATTCTTTACGTTAGTGCACACCTCAGCAAGTCAGTGAGAAGCTATTAGGATCAAGACAAATCAATAACAAGTGGACTCATTTGTATAACCACATTGATGTTATTACTCAACTCAAAAATATCTTGTTTTTATTAGTGCAACCATTGGGGAAGCATCTTTGAGAGAGAAAGCTAGTTGTGTAACCACTTGAGGTGACATGGATCAATTGAATGGCCCAAATGAAAATCATTTTCAAAGATGGTTACAGTTGAAGATGGATACTTCTAATAGATTGATTCATATTTTTGGCACTAAAGGCCTCCTCCTCTCACTTCCTTTCTACTATAAATATAACCCTTGGGCTAGTGTAAAAAAAAACACACATTGTATGGTGAAGCCCTACTAGATTGATGTTATATTATGCATTTAATAATTAGTATAAGTTTATTTCTTTCAATTTTTTGGACAATTTTTGATCCGGACAAAAATTCAGATGACAATTCGGGTGATGGGTCCACCCCAATTGATGGTGGAACTTTTGGGAGCCATAACTTTTGCACCGTAGCTCCAATTGACTTGTTGTTTCAACCGTTGGAAAGCTAATAATGAGGGGAACATTGTGATATGGCATTGAACCTTGCTCAATGAAGTTTGACCCCATAAAACCCAATGGAAGTGTCCCAAATTTCAATTTTAGTAGTGCAGTCTAAAAATAGTAAGTTTTTAAAAATAATAATTCCTCAAATTCTGTATTATTGTAAATCATGGAAGTCAAACCAATTCATCTCCCTCGATATTGGTGACCTTCCACATCCTCCCCATGGCTTAAAAACATGTATAAATTAATATGTAACCTGAAATGGAAATTAGACATCTCTTCTCAGAGATAGGCATATGTTTGGGTCTGCAATTTTGATCAATAAAACATCTCTTTTCAGAGATAGCATTATTTGAATTGTGTTGTTCTTATTTCTAAATTATCTTTCAACCAAAGCTTTCAATTTTTGGATCAATTTTCTAAGTGTGTAAGAGACGTATAGTGATAGTAAGTGATGATTTTCCATCTTTTTGTACTATATCCTTCATTCCTAAGCAAAATTTCTTAGTCTAACAGGTCATATAGAGTGTGTTCAAGTGTGTTAAACTAATGTAAGTGTGTATCTATTTTTTAAATATGCAAATTTTTCCTTTTAGTTCATTTTCCTTGTTTCATTTAACACATCTTGCCTCTGTACTGAAATACTTGTGTTAAAACCCCTTAGAGCTTGAAAACGGTCTATGCATTTTCCTATATTGTGCTTTAGAGTATGATATTCATGTGGAAGATAATATTGGTGCATCACCAATCCTAGAGTAGATTTTCTTTTGATCAATTTCTAATTCTTTTTCTTTAAATCAAGTTGATTTAGATAGAGGTTGTTTTGCATAGATATATTCAGGGAGCTAGCCCCTTTAAATCTAGAGGTTTATTTCCTCTATAGGTATACCCACATATCTAGAAATGTTCCAACATTGCCCAAATCTAGAAGAGGATTGAACACTCTCTTTTAGGGTGAAAAAATTAGAGACAACAGTTCTAGCATGCCCAGTGGGATAAATTATTCAAATGTTAAGGTGAATGCTAGTCTTGACAAGCCTAAGCTTGTAGAAATATTCTTAATCCAGCATTTGGTGACTCTAAAAATTAAGAATCTCTAGTTGTAGATCAAATTTCCCACATTATACTTCATGGTCCTCACTAGGTCATCCAGGATATTCAACGAAGCCCCTTTAGCTGAAGCTCTTCTTGAATAACAACACCTTGAGCCATTCCTAATGCTTAGAGATCCTAGACAAGGAGGTTTTGAAGAAGAAGAAGAAGTTGAAGAGATAGGATATCAAGGGGAAAGAAGAGAAATGGATAGGCGATAACCTTTCTCAGCCTTTAACACCCAAAATACAATTAACCTTCCTACATACAACCCTATTCCTCCCAATGCTACCAAGAATCTCCCCAATTTCAATCGAGAGGGTTCTATTACCCCATCTAAGCATATTAGGGACATTTAAAATTTATATAACTTCCATAATGTCACTCGAGCCAACATAGCCATTAGATTGCTTATTATGTCTCTAAAAGGTAAGGCTCTTGACTGGTATAGGACCTTGGAAAGTGGTTGCATTACAAGTTGGGATGGCTTTGGGGAATTATTGGTAACTATATTTGAGAATAAGAGTGACCATACTTCATTAATCCACCATATGAATGTGACAAAGAGAGGTCCTAACGAATTTATGGGAGATTTTAATGAAAATTTTTAAAGGACATGGCATAAGTTGTTGCCTATCATGAGACCTCCTCCTAGATTTGTGTTTCCCACTTATCTTAAGGGTATTGGTACTGATGTGGCAATGACGTTACAATAAATGGGAGGATTCTCTCTGCTAGATGCATATGAGATAGCTATTGACGCTGAAAATATCTTAATATAGGCTAGAAAGCTACCTCCAAAAGTTTATATGCATTTTTCATCTCATAGTTTGGTTGAAGATCCAAGCATATCACAAGTTCCTAATGCCAATGCCAATATGAGAACCACTCCTATGAAGATGGATAATGCTATGGACAAAGATTAAGAGATCTGATCATTACGAGCTCAGCTTAAGCAAGCTCAATTTTAGGTATGCTCCACCTAATCCTCAATACTATCCTCAACAAGGCTATAGGATTCTTACCTAGTATAAATACCAAGGAAGAGGGCAAAGTCAACAAGGTTTAAACAGGCAACCCAATGCCTATAATCCTAATTCCACTCCTTCCATGAAGGTTGTTGTTTCATTACATGTTAATTTGGTCCAAGGAAAATATCATTTGGACTAATGGGGACAACCTCAAGGTCAGTTTATGTATGATGGTGGAGAACACAACCAAGATTTGGTGGCAAAAGAAGAATCTACTCATTATGTGACATCAGAAGAAGTGAATCTCATGCAAAGAGATACCCATGAAGAACGTAGCAGTCAGAGTGTAGGTATGATGAACTTTTAAGTGAAGGATGATTATGTGTTGAATCAAAGCACATCAATTACAGCCAACCCAAGAGCCAAAAAGAGAGCTTTGGGAGATGTTTCAAGAGTACATGTGACTCTAAGTGATTCCTCTCCAAGGCCACAAAGTGTGAATCCTAGTACAAAACCTACTACCAATCATGCTCCTCAACAAAGTCAGAATGTAAGTAGGGCTATCAAGCCTGTAATATAGTAGGTTCAAGTTCCCTCACTACTTTCAAGAATAAAATAAAAGGTGAATACTTCCCCTCTAAACATTGTTAATTCTTTGAAGAATACCAAGACAAGCATATCTCTTTGGGAAGTCTTGCATATGCCTGGTCAAAAGGACCTCTTACAAGAACATCGTGTGAGCATTCATGTAGCCCCTCAAACTTCAAAATATAATAGTGTGGCCCTTACCAATTCTCCAAATCATGTCTTAGATCCCTCCACCAAATTTAAAAATCCTCCACCCTTCTATCTCACACTCATTATGGGAGACAAATTGGTTCACAATTGTATTGTAGACAGTGGAGCTAGTACCACTGTCATGCCTAAGGTGGTAGCTGATAACCTAGGATTAAAGTATAAACCACATAGTAAAGGTGTGTTGTAGCTTGATGGGACTCCAACCAAGACAATGGGATTGGTCAGAGATTTGAAAGTCTTTCTACATGGTTGCCCAAGTTTCCCCATTATATGAGACGTTGTGATGGTAGACCTTCCAGCTCATTTTGCTATTTGCTTATCATGGGATTTCGTGGCTAAGATAAGAGGATAATTTTCTATGGATTAGTCTTTTATAGCTTTTAAAACAAGATATAGAACCAAGGTGATTATAAAGATGAAACCCTTGGCAAGGTTTCATATTGAGCCATATATGGAGACAAATTCAAATCAGAATTATATAATTAGTAAGGAAGAAGGAGGTGTCATGGATGGTGAAGCATCCTCCTCCCTTGAAGTTATCTATGATCTTTTCCTTGATAAATATAGAACTAAAATGCATGGACTTGACCCATATACATTCATAGAAGAAATTGATTTGGGAGTTTATTGTATGTGTGAAAAGGATGTTTCAATTCCTTCACTCACTAATAAAGATCATGAACTTGAAGGGGTATGGGAAATATTTTTTGATGGCTCAAGAGGTAAATTAGGTACAAGAGCTAGCATTATGTTAGTTTCTCCATCAAAGAATCGATACTAATCCTCATATAGATTCCACTTTAGCTACACCTGTAATGTGGTAGAATATGAAGGCCTAGTTCATATCCTCCAATGGGCAAATAAGAGAGGGATCAAGAATTTGAAGGTTTATGGGGATGGTGAATTGGTCATCCATCAAGTGAGAAATCAAGTTATATCCAAGAATCCCTTGCTAAATCCTAAAACCATAGGGTATGGGACCTACTTGAATACTTTGATGCCTTCAACATACAACCCATACCAATGGATTCAAATAAACACATTGATAGATTGACTACCATAGGAGCACAATTTGATGCAGTTGTTGATGTAAGGAAGGAGAAAGATCAGTCTCATATCAAGGTCATTGTGAGGCCTTCTATTCTAGATAATGAAGTGTCATGGAAATTGTTTGAAATTGATGAACACATTGCACACTTCTTATAAAATGAGGTAGGATTCTCCTCGAAGAACCAAAAGAGACTACATGATCAATATGAAGAACAAGTTATTCAGCTGAAGACAAAAAAGATACCTAAGGGGCTTATTACTTTAGAGAG
The DNA here is from genome assembly GCA_037957365.1 of Torreya grandis. Taxonomy (NCBI): domain Eukaryota; kingdom Viridiplantae; phylum Streptophyta; class Pinopsida; order Cupressales; family Taxaceae; genus Torreya; species Torreya grandis. Next base: position 264,667 of record JARHVA010004203.1, read on the forward strand.
TGTTTTCAATTAAGATGATCAAAATAAGAAAGAAAGAGTGATCATGTCAACAAAAGAATAAAACTATGAGAGAGTCATGATTTACAAGGATAAGCTTCTAAAAATTGGTAAGATGTGTTCCATGTATGAGAGGCAGGCCTTTATTGAATTATGATAAGAGTTTCATCACATTTTTGCTTGGGAATATAAATATTTGAAAGGGGTTGATACAACTTTGGCTCACCACACCATTGAGTTAGAACCTGGAGCTAAACCAGTCAGGAAAAAACAAAGGCCTATCAATCCCAAAATAAAGGAACTCATGAAGAAAGAGCTGACCAAGTTGATTGAGTCTAGGATTATCTTTCCTATCAAACACTCAACTTGGGTGGCTAATCTTGTACCTATCTTAAATAAGAATGGAGAGATCAAAATTTGTGTGGATTTTTGAGACCTTAATAGAGTGTCTCTCAAGGATCATTATCCACTACCTTCCATGGAACAAATTCTACAAGTTGTTTCAGCTTCTCAATGCTTCTCACTTCTTGATGGTTATTCAGGTTACAATCAAATACTGGTGAATGAAGAGGATCAGTTCAAGATATCCTTCACTAAAAAATGGGGGAACTTTGCCTATAAGAAGATGAATTTTGGTTTATCCAATGCTGGAGCTACATTTCAAAAGGCAATGGACATGGCTTTTAAAGGTTTGATCAATAAGTTTCTACTTGTGTACCTTGATGATATAAATATTTTTTTGAAGGATGTTACTGATCATATGAAACATCTAAGGAAGGTGTTTGAGAAATGTAAGGAGTATGAAATATACCTTAATCCAAAAAAGTGCATATTTTTTGTCCATGAAGGTAAGTTATTGGGTCATATTTTCTCAAAATAAGGCTTGTCTATTGAACTCGAGAGGATTGAGGCTATTCTAGGTTTGTCCTTGCCTCAACAAAAGAAAGGACTTCAAATTTTCTTGGGGAAAATAAACTTTGTAAGAAAGTTTATTCCAAGCTTTCCAACTATGGGAAAGCCTATCATAGCCATGCTCAAGAAGAACCAAGCTTTTTCATAGAAAAAAGAAGGTAAGATTAGTTTTGAGGCAATCAATCAATCAATTATAAAATCTCCTACTCTCTTGAACCCAAAGATTTCATACTTTATACCTTTGCTAACCTTGATACAATCTCAGTTATGCTTATGCAAAAGAATGATGAAGAGGTAGAGCAACCAATTACATTCTTCAGCCAAGGATTGAAAGATTATGAGGTCAAGCATACATTTGTTGAGAAGTAAGCTCTAATAGTGATAAGAGGATTTAAAAAATTTGGACACATGGTTTTAAATAATAAGATACATATCATGGTTTCTCATCCTAGCACTAAGGTGTTTCTCCTAAGAAAATACCTCAATGAAAAGAGAGTTGGGTGGATTACAAAGGTAATGGACTATGATGTGGATATTAGGGTGACAAGCTTGGTAAGAGGAAAAGGGTTATGTGAGCATTTAGCTTCAGATTTACAAGAGCCAAAGGAGGAAGTCTTGATCAACCAAGTTTACCCCCAACCAGTTGATCACATACAAGTTCAAAGTTAGACACAAGACATCACTAGTTTTATTCAAAATTGTGGGTACCCCAATGGCTTGAACAAATCTCAAAGGAGATATTTTAGATTGCACACCATTCCCTACTATCTTGTAGATGGTGTTCTCTTTAGGAAAGTCATGAATGATGTGTTGTTGAGGTGTGTTAATAGTGATCAGTTTGATATGCTATTGGAAAAGTTTCAGGCCGATGGAGGTCATTTCTCTCCTAAGATGATAGTTGCAAAGATAATGAGGGCTGATTACTATTGGCCTAGTCTTTTTAAGGACTGTTACCACTAGGCTAAAAAGTGTCCTCAATGTGGCTTCTTTGTAGGCAAATAGAAACTTTCAACCTTTCCATAGAATCCTATCTAAGTAGGCCAACCTTTCATATAATGGGGTCTTGATTTCATTGGTGTGATCGGACCCTCCATCACATACTGGAAAAATGGATATTGATTGCTACTAACTACTTCACAAGGTGGGTAGAGGTTGTTGTATTGAAGGAGGCAAGTGAAAATGCTATCATAGAGTTTTATGATAACATTATAACAAGGTTTGGAGTTTTCCATGTTATCAATACTGATAATGCACTTGCTTTCATAAGTGTTAAAACTTTTGATTAGGAAAATAAGAATGGAGTTTATTGAGTAACTCATTCAACTATTACCCTCAAGGTAATGGATTGGCTGAATCTACTAACAAGAATCTCATCAAGAACATCAAGAGGACATTGGAGAATAATCAAAGAGCATGGCACAATAAGTTGAAAACAACCTTATGGGTTGATAGGATTACTCCTAAGAGATCAATTGGTAATTCCCCCTTTGTGCCTATTTATAGGAGAGAGGCTAGGTTGTCCATATCTTAAGAACTCCCTACTCTAGAACTTGCACAGTAGTTGGAACTACTTGAAAATACTCCAATGGAAGTCAAATTGATAGAACTAATGCAGCTACAAGAAGCAAGAGACAATGCATACAAGGCCATGGAGCACCACCAAGTACTCATGAAGAAGTCCTTTGACAAGAGAGCAAGTGAAAGAGTGTTCAAGGAAGGTGGCTTGGTCTTGAAATGAGATGAGGATAGAGCAAAACTGGGTAGACATAAAAAGTTTGACACTTTATGGATTGGCCCTTACATCATTAGTAAGTGCAAGTAGAGCAACTCTTTCCAACTGACCAAGATGAATGGAGAAGAATTGCCTATCTTTGTGAATGGGATACATCTAAATTTATACTATTAATCCTTGTAAGTATATTTTGTAAATAGTAGTTTATGTGTATGTGTTTCCTTTGGTTTGTTATTGTGTTTCCAAGGTGATTTGTATCACAAGTGTGTTTCCTTCCTTTTGTTTGGTGTGTGTCTCTACCTTTGTACATGTGAATCAACCAGCTTGTGTTTTTGAGCCAAAGGTATGTTCAAGTCATTTGTTAGGTGCCTATGCGCATGACTCCATGCTCAATAGAAGGATTTAGGTAACTGGTCTTAGGCATAGTAGGCATGCCTACGCTTAGAATCACTAAGAATGTTAGCCAATTTTCACAGCCAGGTTCTGAATCTTTCATTTTGGCTAAGTGAAGCATTCCTAATTTGTTTCTCCCCATAGCAAAGTGTCAAGTGTTATTTCCTTTAGAAGCCTTTGTTTGGTCTTTTTTACAAGTGTTATTTCAATCTTTTTTCTCAAGTGTTATTTCTTTCAACAAAGTTTTGCTTCAAGTTTTTTGTCCAAGTCTCAAAGGAATTGTTTCAGACTTTTTGTCTGAAACAAAAAAAGTCTAAAGGAATTGGTCCATTTCAAGATTTGTGGAGGGTCACTTGCAAAAGTTCAAAGGGTCTTTTCTCATGGAAGTGGCCTTTGCACAAAGTCTGAAGGGCACATTTCAAGATTTCTAAAGGAAAAGTGTCCTTTGCAACTTTTTCAAAGGGTTTATTCTTTCAAAACATTGGTCCAATTTAAGTTTTTTAGAGAACACTTTGTAACTTTTCTAAAGGAATTGTTTCAAACATTTTGTCCGAAACAATCTTTTTGAAGGGTCTTTTTCTCATGAAAGTGTCCAGTTCAATATTCTCGAATGGACATTTTCAATTTTGCCAAAGGTTCTTTTCTCTTTCAAAGGGACACTTTTCAAGCAAAGGGATGCTTCTTTATCTTGTGAAGGGACATTTTCAATCTTTTTAAAGGGTTTTTTCTTGAGAATTGGTCCTTTGCAATTTTTTGAAGGAATTGTTTCAAACATTTTGTCTGAAATAATCTTTTTGAAAGAATTGGGTCCTACATTTTTCTAAAGGAATTAGTGCTCTCTCAAGTCCGAAAGGTCCTTTGAAAAAGCTCGAAGGGACACTTGAGAAAAATCTGAAAGGTCTTTTCTCAGAAAGTGTCCAGCTCAAGATTTATGAAGGGCATGTTCAAGCCTTTCGAAGGGCACTTTTCAAAGTCTCGAAGGGTATGTCTATCAAAAGAATAGTCCACTTTCAATTTTAATAAAGGACCCAAAAAGTTATTTATTTCAAAGAAAAGGATCAATGGGAAAATTGTTTGGGAAAATGCTAAAGCAAAGGTCTAAGGAAAATACCCTGAAGGAATGGTCCCAGTAGAATGATAGTTATATGGACGTCAACTTCAAGGTGATGAACTAGATGTTGGAATTTAAACAATGGGTCCCAGGAAGATTGATGGTTTTCATTAAAATGCTCAAAGATCCAAAGGCTCACGTTCTTCATCCACCAAAGCAGATCAGAGGGTTCATCTCACCATTGATCAGATCATGATCTGAGTCATTTTTTGATGGCCAATCAAAGGAAAAATCAATTGAGGGGCTTTGCAAGATTTAAACATTCAACTAAGGTCAAGCTGGGGCCAACATCCTGACAAGGCCAAGGAGGCATACACATAGGCTTCAGATGTCTTCATCTCTAAGCCCAATAAAATGAAAGTGGCTCTTCCCTATGCCATTGGACACCTCAGCAAGTCGGTGAGAAGCTGTTAGCATCAAGACAAATTAACAAGTGGACTCATTTACATAACTACATTGATGTCATTAATCAACTCAAAAATATCTTGTTTTTGCTAGTGTAATCATTAAGGAAGCATCTTTGAGAGAGTAAACTAGTTGTGTAACCACTTGAGGTGACATGGATCAATCAAATGGCCTAAATGAGCATCATTTTCAAATACAATTACAACTGAAGATGAATACTCCTAACAGATTGATTCCTCTTTCTGGTGCCAAAGGCCTCCTCCTCTCACTTTTTTCTATAAATAGAGCCCTTGGGCTAGTGTAAAAAAAGCCACATAGTGTATGGTGAAGCCTTTTTGGATTGATGTTATATTCTGCCTTTAAGCATTAGTACAAGTTTGTTTCTTTCAAGTTTTTGGATAATTATCTGAGTGTGTAAGAGATGTATAGTGACAGTAAGTGATGATTTTCCATTTTTTTGTCTTATATCCTTCATGCCTGAGTAAAATTTCTTAGTCTAACAGGTCATATAGAGTTTATTCAAGTGTGTTAAATTGTTTTAAGTGTATAACTATTTTTGAAATGTGAAAAGTTTGCCTTTTAGTTCATTTTCATTGTGCCATTTTACACATCTCACCTCTTTACTGAAATACTTGTGTTAGAACCCCTTAAAGCTTGTAAATGGTCTGTACATTTTGTTGTATTTTGCATTAGAATATGATATTCATGTGGAAGATAATCTCGGTGCATCACCAATTCTAGAGTAGGTTTCCTTTTGAGCAATTTCTAACTCTTTTCCTTTAAATCAAGTTGGTTTAGATAGAGGTTGTTTTACAGAGATATATTCAGGGAGCTAGCCCCTTTAAATCTAGAGGTTCATTTCCTCTATAGGTATATCCACATGCCTGGAAATGTTCCAACATTGCCTAAATCTGGAAGAGGATTCAACACTCTCTTCTAGGGTGCAATAATTAGAGACAACAGGGAGTATAATGATTAATTTGGGAGATTCAATACATGATGGTTATAATACCTAACCATGATTAATTTTCACCCTAAAATACCTTAGGATGTCCTATAGTATCTTTGATGAATGCATTAGTTATAAATCTCCATAATGGCATCCAAATAAAGGTACATGAGTTGCCCAAAGCAACTATAATTTCACTTCCACTATTCATCACTATGTTGGATGCCAAGGCAGAAGCGTTGAGAAAAAAATCCCTTTTTATGAGGTTGATACAACCTCTATGGTCCATTATCCCAGGCGTGAAACAACTAAGACAACCACAGGTGCAACCTCAAACACAACCATAATCAAAACCACAAGCACCACCACAATGTTAGGAGACCCCTTATCCAACGGAAGCACAATTGATTACTTATTTATGAGCAATTAAACATGGAATTATACTAGAATGATTAAGTCACTAGAAACATGAGACAGCAAAGAATTTGAGAGACAATACACACACTTGTATTAGATAATACTAGAAGAAAATACAATAAGGAAGATGCCACTTCTCCCTCCACCTCAAAGGCTTGCCACACCTCAAGACCTTCTTCCCTCTCTCTCTTGCTCAACACAAAACCAACTCTACAACCTGAGTTGCTATCCCTCCTTGAATGCTTCAGCTGATCTCCTTGACCTTACACATGTAGATCTCCTTGACCTTGCTTGCTTCAATGCTTTCACTTGATAATTACAATACATGCCTCATGGGTCTTTAAATAGAATCCCATGGTTACAAAAATAGAAATCTAACTACTAAAATTAGACACACAGCTCATGACTTAAATTAGCCCCTTAACATGCAAACACTCAGTTCAACTAACTGATTGTTTGTCAACAGCAGTTTTGGACTGCACAGGCAACCGACACCAGTCCCTGCTTCCCTGGTGCTGCCGACGTCGGCTGACTCTCTGCCGTCGCCGGTTCCTTCTCCACTATCTCTGACCGACATCGGTCATACTGCCGACTCCGGTTCTTTTGGTTCTTCAGCATCCTCTTCTTTGTGTCTGCAAATAGTTGAAGCTTTTAGCTCCACACCCTAACAATCTCCCACTTGGAGATAAATAGCTGCTACTATACCTGTACCTGTACACCATCTATTTTGTTCCTTTGGCTCTGTATCCTTCTTCAAAGTCACCCTTGAAGACCAACCACCACGCAAACCTGTGATGATATACCTGTCACTTATGCCACAAGAATTTTGTTGCTCCTAAATTCTACATGACATACTTCTGAACCAACTCTACCCTTAGCTCAGAAAACTCCTGTATATGAAACCCTACAAAAAGTAACACAATACAGTAACAGGATAATGTAGCTAATATTATCCAACCTGGTAAAGATAAAAATACAATGGTCAAACCTCCATTGTCCTACAGCTAACTCAAGACCATATACCATAGCCTTCTGTCTCAGATGTCCATCCACTCTCTTCTCTAAAATGGGAATCCATCCCTCTATCCAATTGACAACTCTACCAACAAATACCTGTTTGGCTCTACTCCAAGGACTCATACTCCTCATCCATGTCAAGCTCCCACTGTTTCTGGATTCTACCTGCATTGCTTCCTCTGTCTTCCTAGTTCATGACTATCAGTAAGCAATATAAAGAAGGTGAACAACGAATATGAGGTTCACATACCTTTTCTGACCTCTATATGGGTGTTTGAGACTCCTTGACAACTAACTGTCCACCCATCATCCGTTCTAGTGATCGATCTCGGCCATCTCCCAGTCTACTCCCGACCGATGTCGGTTCCCTGCACTGACCCTGACTGTCGACGTCGTTACCCCTGGCCGACGCCGGTGTCCCCCCTGTCGACGTCGGTCCTGATGACCGACGTCAGAGTTCTCCTGCCTGACCTACTGAACTTGCTGGTCTGCACATGACCGATGTCGGTATCTGGATGACCGACGTCGGTTCCAAGTGACTGACATCGATGCCTGTGTGTTCTTGTGAGTGATGAATTCTTCATCCACGAGCTCATCTTGGATCAGATCTCTATCCATGCTGCCCTACTCAGATTTATTCAGTGCCTGTAACTATTCTCTGGCCTTCATCTCCTCCAAAAACACCAAGACTTCCCTTTTCTTGTCAAAATCATCAAATTTCCTTTTCCTGTAATGAACTCTATCTATGCTTTCTAAATTTGAACACATACCTTTTGAATCAAGAACTTCCATTCCCTTCTTATTCATGTGACCCAGCCTATTAGACCACATCTTCGAATCTACACCAGAAGTAGAATCAGTAATACAAGTAGATAGATAAAGAGTACCTACTTTCTTACCTCTATCTAAAACAAGTGCTCCCTTGGTAACCTTCCAAGAGTCCGCTGTGAGGGTTATTGTGCATCCCTCATCACCCAACCTTCCTACAGAAATCAAACTCTGCTTCAGAATTGGAACATGCATGACCTCCTTCAACACCCATGTGTTGTCAATCTACAATCTCAGTTGCACTTTCCCTTTGCCAACTATCTGACAAGGCGTACCATCCCCTAAATAGAGCACTCCAAAGTCTCCTTGTTCATACTCATGAAACAAATATCTGTTTGGGGATGCATGAAAAGATGAACTAGAATCTAAAATCCATGATCCTACCTGACTATCCAAAGAAAGTATGAGAGCATCCTGTACCATGATATTTGCATCTTTTGCTTCTTCTTTACCTTCAGATTGATTCTCTTTATCTCATAACCAACACTCCTTTGTATGTCCTTTCTTTCCACAAAACCAGCAGGTAATACCTTTGGACTCGGATCTCCTTCCCGACCTTGATTTTCCTTGCTCAATCTTCTCCTTTTGCCTTCCCCTGCTTTCCGCACTTAGAGCATTCCCTGATGATTCACCTGTGCTTCTCCTATGTATTTCCTCATTCAAGATCACACTCACAACATCATCAACTTTTAAGATTTTAGATGCAGATGCAGAATTACTTACTGCCATAACAAAACTGTCCCAACTTTCAGGCAAAGAACATAAAATCAAGAGAGCCTTTACCTCATCATCAAAAACAATATTGACTGAAGCTAATTGGTTTACCAAACCATGGAAATCATTGAGATGAGTATGTACCGATCCACCTTCCTACATTTGCAAAGTAAATAGCTGCTTCATAAGATATACCTTATTAGAAGCCGAGGGCTTTTTGTATAAATTTGCCAAGGACTTTATCAACTCTTCTGTTGTCTTGCACTGTGATAAGATGGAAATCAAAGATGATGCAAGGCTCAGCCTTATGGAACCAAGAGCCTTCTGATCAAGAACATTCCATTCTTCATTCTTCATATCTATGGGCTTGCATGCAACCCCACCCAATGGTAAGTACAGATCCTTTTGATACAAATAATCCTCAATCTGCATCTTCCAGTGATGATAATTCTTGCCGTTAAACTTCTCCATTCGTAGCTTACTTTCTTCTGCCATTGCTGAACTCCCACTCAATCAAAAAACCCTGTGAATGACCTGTAATCAAAAAATAACCTGCTTCTTGCAAACCGTAGCTCTGATACCAACTGTTAGGATACCCCTTATCTAACGAAAGCACAATTGATTACTTATTTATGAGCAATTAAACACGAAATTATACCAGAATGATTAAGTAACTAGAAACATGAGACAGCAAAGAATTTGAGAGACAATACACACACTTGTATTAGATAATACTAGAAGAAAATACAATAAGGAAGATGCCACTTCTCCCTCCACCTCAAAGGCTTGCCACACCTCAAGACCTTCTTCCCTCTCTCTCTTGCTCAACACAAAACCAACTCTACAACCTGAGTTGCTATCCCTCCTTGAATGCTTCAGCTAATCTCCTTGACCTTACACATGTAGATCTCCTTGACCTTGCTTGCTTCAATGCTTTCACTTGATAATTACAATACATGCCTCATGGGTCTTTAAATAGAATCCCATGGTTACAAAAATAGAAATCTAACTACTAAAATTAGACACACAGCTCGCGACTTAAATTAGCCCCTTAACATGCAAACACTCGGTTCAACTAACTGACTGTTCGTCAACAGCAGTTCTGGACCGCACAGGCGACCGACGCCAATTCCTGCTTGCCTGGTGCTACCGACGTCGGTCGACTCTCTGTCGTCACCGGTTCCTTCTCCACTGTCTCTGACCGACGTCGTTCATACTGCCGACTCTGGTTCTTCTGGTTCTTCAGCATCCTCTTCTTTGTGTCTACAAATAGTTGAAGCTTTTAGCTCCACACCCTAACACACAAAAATAGTGGCTCCAACACAATAGGAAAAAATAAAAAGAAAGGCACCAATTCAGTGATCCTCACCACAACCACTAAAGAAGAGGACATGCTAAGAAAATTCTTAGTTGTAAAATGTACATGTTCCTAAAATAATTGTTGAGTATGTGTAGTCATATAAAATGAAAAAATGGATGACTTAGGCATGGCTAATAGCAACCAACCTATAGGTCCTCTTTCTTGCTCACATAACCTTTCTCAATTAGTCTTTCACTAATTTTGAGTCATTTTTAGCTTTTTGGACTGAGCTTTTTAAGACCTAGGTATCACTTTTAGGCCTAGATCTATCCCCCTAGGTTTCATCCCCTTAGGATAATAGTGCCCAACTTGGACAAGAGTGCCAAAATTTAAGGTGTCTTATTTTTGATTATGTTGTCCAAGTTCATTTTTACCTCAAATGGTCAGATGTTTTCAAATCTATATCTTTTTCCCTGTCAGACTAATACAAATTCATCTAACCCATGACATTAATTACCCTATAAAAGGTAACACTCATTTACAAGAAAAAATTAAGTATACAAGCAAGTACACTCAAGCACTCTTCCCTGTTCTCTGTATACAACCTTTTAAGATCATTTCAAGCCTATTTAAGCACTCATAATATCCCCTGGTCATCCAAAGTACATCTAATTTTATATCTAGTTGCATACATCACACATTATTGCACCAAGCACTTCAATAGGAGAAATACATTATCTTGATCCCTCTTCAGAGTATTGGTATGTAGGCAATGTGCCCACACATGAGGTGTGAAGTGCATCTAGCATATCCTTTACACACTAACCCCTTCTCTTCTTTCCCTAAGTTTCAATCCAAGTTCAAACACTAACAGCTCCTAAGGGTTTCAAATATTGGATCAGACACATAGTGAGCTCTATAGGCTTTTAGGCCTCAAAATTTCATAAACAGGGTAACACATACCTGTTGAATAGAACCCAGAAAGCTTTCAGCCTTAAGACAAAAGTGCTAAAAAAAGACTATAGCACTAGACAACAGGGTGTCTACTTTCGGTGCTCTTGTCCAACTCAAAAATGAAGTTCAAGAACTTGTTCCAACCCATTTTCTCATCCTAATCCTACAGTATCAAACTTTGTCTCAGTCTAGATCATCCAAAATAAGTTAAGTTCTGATCTCTCTCACCTCCTGCTATATTTAGAAAAAGACAAAATACTATCTATTTACATAAATTAGTAGGTTAATTAAAGCATATCTATTAACTAGTTTATATTGCTCAAACCCTTTATTTACTTAGGAATTAAACACCTAATTTCCTTAAAAAAATAAAACATTTGGTGAACCTAACTTACTTCGAACTTTTGCACAAAAACCCTAAAAACCCTAGGGATAATTATTTCTTATTTTTTACCATAATTTCTTGATTTTTCTTGAATTTAAAAATTAGAAATATATCAATTCATTACAAAAATATCACATATTTTGTCCAAACTCTAGTTTGCACATACTAGGTCCTTTTTGCATACAAACACATTTAACACACTAGGAAAAATATATTGCTAATTTTAGAAATATTTTCTAAATTTTTTAAGTAAAATTATACAAATTTTGTCTAAATTTTTCAAATTATTGCACTGTTTTTGAAAAAAAATCTTTCAAAACCCTAGTTTCATCACATACATTCTCAATTATTTTTTAGTAGTTTTTGCATCATTTTCTAAAAATTTAGTTGCATATCAAACTCAGAAAATCAATTCAAAAATCAAACACTCAGTATTTTACATAAGTATTTCTAAAAAATCCTTAGTTGCATGTACTAGCACCTACTTGCTTTTTGAGGTATCACCTTACATGTTGGGCAACTCAGTATCTTTTTTTCACAAATTCCAAATCACTATTTTTTTTAGAATTTACGTTTCTTATATTCAGTACTTTCCCTTTCTACCACATTGACTATTACAACACATTGCAAAACATTTAAAATCATTTCAAATTATTTTCCTCTATCAATGGATCAATATACCAGTTTTGATGAAACTGATAAAAGAGAACTTTAAGAACTCTTAACCAAACATCTAGATATGCAAGATGACATGCTTAGAATTATTTAAGAAGAACAACAAAAAGTAACTAATGGGTAATATTCTCAAACAATAGAGTAGACGGTTATTAATGACACTATAGGGGTAACTATGTCTCAACCACCCCTTATAGCAACCCAACCTTCTTCTATGCCATGAGTTGTAGCTAGTACATCCCTATCTCCTAATGTGGCAACCCTTGTGCAAGATATCTGATCTCGTCAATCCAAGGTGCAACATCTTGGGCAAGGTACCACTAGACCTATGCAATCTTTGGATTCTTTTGCTCTTCTACATACACCATTGGCATGTCATCTTGATTCTATACCCTTGCCACAAGGTTTTGTCCAACCCAAACTTACTCTTTATGATGGTAAGAGTGATCTAGAGACACATATGAGAGCTTTTATTGTAGCATGCTTGGATTATGTACCCAATAACTGGCTACTTACCAAGTTATTTCTATGGATCCTAAAGGATTATGCTTTACAATGGTTTTATAGTCTACCAAATTAGTCGATCACAACCTTCAATCCTTTATTAGGCATGTTCCTCGCACATTTTAGTATTAACATTGATGACAAGGTTTCATATGCACATATCACATCAAAAATAAAGGTCAAATGAACCCCTCATGGATTATGTTCTCAGATACAAGCCTATTATGGCTAAACTAACTAGCCCCATGCCTGACCAATAGCTACATGACATCTTTAAATAGATCCTTCTACCAGCATTACATGAATCTATTATGTTCAAAAGATTCTCTTCCTTCAATGAATTATGTCATACACTCAAGGGAAGAGAAGTCAAGCTAATTTCAATGAGCAAACTTAAGTATTCAAGTATCTCAGACACAACAAACAAGAGTAATAGCAAAGTCACATACAAGGTCAAAATTAGTGACAACAAGAATCAAAATTAGCCAATAGTTAATGCAGCTTCAAAGCCCCATTGGCATGTGGTTTTATTAGCACCTCCTCATCGTGCATTTACCAATCTACCAGTTTCTCCAGCCAAGGTTTTACAATAGTTATTGGAATGTAACATCATCACTCTCCCATCTATTCGAGAAGTAGATCCAACAAAGCCTCTTCCATGGGGATATGATCAGCATGCATTTTACAATTTTCACAAGGCACTAGGCCACACAACAAATAGATGCATCAATTTGTGACATAAGATATGGGACTTGATAGATGATAATCTACTTGATATGGGCACTTCAATTGAGCCTCAAAAGGCAAAGCCAACACAAGATAAAGATTTGAAAATATTTTTAGATCTATTTCCACAACATTATAAATAGGAGAAAGAAGACACATTAGGTGTTCACCATGCATACCATACACATCCTCCACCGGTTACATACTAGGCACCTTCAGCTAAGGCACATCCATTGAGAGGTATGATAGGTGTGTATGAGTCCAGAGTTTCAATCAAACCTTTGATATATTTTTTAGATCAAGAGATTGTGGAGGATAATACAATCTATAATGAACTTTTTATCAAAGCACATGTTCATAATTAGCCTATTCATAGTGTACTTGTTAACAATGGTATCAGTCTTAACATGTGCACTTTGACACTACTATAGTATTTGGGTTATTCAAAGTAGGATATCACTCTAATAGACATAGTTATTAGTGGTTTTAGTGGGTACATACAGAGTTCATTAGGTGAGATAGTACTTTCACTACAGGTTGGTCTTATATATGTGGCAACACCATTCACTATAGTTCCCAGCGTAGGAGTTTTTGACTTATTACTTGGTTGACCATGGATTCAAAAACTCAAGGTTACTAGTACCTTATACAGTTCATAGATGTGTGAAGTTAATTCATGCTAATCAGGTTATCACAGTTAATGAAGTTCCTTATGAGTCACCACTCCCCACTTCAGAGCCATCTACCAGCTTATAGTCATCAACTTCAGTTCTTCCACTAATTAGTTTCTCATCTAGTTTCAATACATCTTCCACTTTAGATCCAACCATAGTTACGACATCTATCATTAGTACCAAGGGTTCATACACCCCCATAGTTTTAAGATTCTAGACAACTTCTAGTGATAGTATTCACACCTAGAGCAGTTACATTGAGGTCTCATATAGATACACATATAGCACTTGTTTAGAGAGCCCCTTCTACTTCCAGATGGGTCCCTAAGAGCCTTACAGTTGCATCCACTTCTCAAAGTTACAAGGGGACCCTAAATTTAGCTTCCACTTTAGAGATTTCAGATTAGTTATAACATACATAGCTTATAACTTCCCATTCTTAGACATACACTTGTGCCTCACAATCATGCATGATTCAGTTGTTCAATACAAGACACCATGATAGGGCATCTCATCTGAGACTCATTGTGACATCTAGTGCCTTGATTGCTTTATTCTACCCATTGAGGGGGAATTCCTACTTCTACATTTGAGACACACATTGCTATACACACCTATTGGGGGTATCTTCTACATGACTACACCATCTAGGTTATGTCATTATTACACTACACACTTTAATATATCATACTAATGTACATTAATTTATAACTTACATAGAATACTATATTGATATTTCACTAGTATCTAGCACTTATGTATCTCTGAGCATATATCTAGTCTTGTACTACACATGTTTTGCATACTCTCACATTTTCTTTGATTAGTTAGATGCGATTGTATCTTTCCTATTCTTACATGCTTACTCTGCTTGCTTAGCGTAGCTTGTGTGATTGCATTTCTCATTCTAGCTTGTTTCCTGCTTGTGCCTTAGGACATTTTCCAATGTCCTTTGCTTCTATTCATGTGTGTGACTTAGGACATTTGCCAATATCCTTTATTTGTACTCTTCTATGTGCCTATAGCCCTTGTGCTAACCTTGCTTGTTCACTTATATGTGTATGTGGCATTTGAACATGCCTTCCATACTTATCTTTCAATTTGAGTGACATGTGTACATGTCCCTTGTTTGCATGGCCCTTTGTCCATCTGTGTACGCTTCTTAATTCTTGTTTGTTTCTTGATTGCTTATTTGCTTCTCATTGTGTGCAATGCCATGATCCATATCATGCATTTACTTTGCTTTCTTGGATGCCATGATGGACATAATGCTCCATCCCACCAACTAACATCTAACATTTCTAGTTCAATACTATACACATGTGTTCACATTATTATATCTATCTAGGCATACCCCTATTGATCTAACAATTTCATAGTACAAACATTATTATATCCAAATATATCTTATCAAATATAAATGTTATACCATATATCTATACAACTTAACACACTTGTAGGACTCTTTTCTTCTGAAGGCAGTCATTGTAGGTTCATCATTATTACTCTCAGAAGAGGGGGAAATACATAGAGGTTTTGTCATAGAGATCAAACCTCTTAACCATCAAAATAGTAGCATTTCAAACACTCAACATAGAATCTAGATGTCAAACCAGTCAAATCAAAGTAGAAAAATAGTGATAGTTTCAGATCAGCAGTCAGTTTTCACATTGGACAATAGTGCCAAAAAGGGACAATAGTACCAAACATAGGGATGTACACATTTTGGTGCTCCTATCCAGGCATAAAAACAATCAGGATTTCTAAAAATAGGCAAAAAAATTAGTTCAGAGATAATTTTTGCACTTTGAGATCAGTCAGATTCAACAGTTTCAGCATAGTTTTCTCAGATACAGGGAGTTATCATGCACGGCATGATGGTTCTCACTCACGGTTTAGATTAGGTAGTAGGAATAACTTCTAGATCATAATCTATGTTTTAGATATCAGTGATTGAGGTCAATGTGCATGGCACATTGATCTTATTTTATTTCTAAATTTTAGTTTATTTCAGGTATTCTCAGTGGTTGCATGCCTTACTCCATATATATCTGGTTAGCATCACATTCAAGTTAAACTTTCATAAAAGTTTAACTTTTTGAGTACTCGAGTTCTCAAGTTGGATTTCATATAGGCCTAGTACATCAGTTTAGAGTGGATTTCATACAAGCCTAACCTCCATCTTTCGAAATGGCCAAGAGTGGCCTAGTTTCCAACAAACATTCGGTTATCCATGCCACATTGTCAAGATTTCTAGCACATCCATGGGCTCCATGAGCCATCTCATATGACATATATTTTATACCAATATCAATTCATAGCTTCACTTTATGGGGCAATGAAGGAGCCAAAGGGCCAGCCTTTGTATTCTTGAGCCACCTATTCAGAGGGATTGGACACATAGTCTAGACATTGATTAGCACATGTATTTTTTGTTAACTTCACTTAATTGGAAATGATGGAGCCAAAGGGCTAGCCTTTGCATTCTTAAAATACATTCTAGAGAACTAAGTACTCATCTTCATTTGTGATATTACTCTTGATTCAACATATACTCAGCACAATCCAGCATCACAATAAGTTTTATATTAGTTCACGTACCCGATGAGGTGTATTTGTTCATTTCTCTTCCTTTTATTCATCTTTATACATTCTTATTTTAGATATAGCATATCTAGTAAGAACTAATCTACTTTATGTTTTCATTTATATATTCACACATCCTCTCTCTATGCACATCCAACATCACACGGCTTCATGAGCTTCTCCCTTATAGGTAAGTTCAAGTATGCTTTCTATTTTTCTTTTTTCCTAGTATTTCACTTTATTGCATCACTAGAATAAAGCGGGGGGGAAATGTAGTCATATAAAATGCAAAATTGGATGACCTAGGTATGGCTAATAGCACCCAACCTATAGGTCCTCTTTCTTGCTCACACAACCCTTCTCAGTTAGTCTTTCACTGATTCTAAGTCATCCCTAGCTTTTTGAACTGAGCTTTTTGAGACCTAGGCAACCCTCTCAGGCCCATATCTATCCCCCCAGGTCTCATCCCCTTAGGACAATAGTGCCCAACTTGGATAGGGGCACTGAAACTCAGGGTGTCTTATTTTCGGCATTGTTGTCCAAGTTCATTTTTACCCCAAACGGTCATATTTCCTTGAATCTTTATATTTTTCTTTATCGGCCTAATACAAGTTCATCTAATCCATTATCATTAATTACCCTATAAAAGGCCATTCAAAGTCCATTTATAAGGGTTGACACTCATTTACAAGAAATAAGTAAGAATACAAGCAAGTACACTTAAGCACTATTCCTTATTCTCTGCATACAACCTTCCAAGATCGTTTCAAGCCTATTCAAGCACTCATACCATCCTCTAGTCATCCAAAGTACATCTAGTTTTGCATCTAATTTCATACATCACACATTATTGAACTAAGCACTTCAATGGGAGAACTACATTAGCTTGATCCCTCTTTGAAGTATTAGTATGTAGGCAACGTGTCCACACACAGGGTGTGAAGTGCATCTAGTATGTCCATTACACACTAACCCCTTCTCTTCTTTCCCTAAGTTTCAATTCAATTTCAAGCACTAGGAGCTCCTAAGGGTTTCAAAGATTGAATCAGACACACAATGAGCTCTATAGGCTTCTAGGCCTCACAATTTCATTGACAGGGTAACACAGACCTGTTGAACAGAACCCATAAGAATTTCATCCTTAAGACAACAACATCAAAATAGGACTATAACACTAGATAGCAGGGTGTCCACTTTCGATGCTCCTATCCAACTCAAAAATGAAGTTCAAGACCTTGTTCTAGCCTGTTTTCTAGTTTTGCTCCTCCACTATCAGACTCTATCTCAGTCCAAATCAACAAGAATAAGTTAAGTTCTAATTTCTCTCACCTACTGCTATATTTAGAAAAAGACAAAATACTATATGTTTACACAAATCAGTAGGATAATTAAAGCATATATATTTATTGATTTATATTTCTCAAACTCTTTATTTACTTAGGAATTAAACACCTAATTTTCTAAAAAGAATAATACATTTGGTGAACCAAACTTACTTCAAACTTTTGCACAAAAATCTTAGAAACCCTTTTCTGATTTTTTACCATAATTTCTTGATTTTTATTGATTTTAAAAATTATAAATCTATCAATTCATTGAAAAAATATCACTTATTTTATTCAAACCGTAGTTTGCACATACTAGGTCCTTTTTGCATACAAACACATTCAACACACTAGGAAAAATATATTGTTAATTGTAGAATTTTTTTCTAGTTTTTCTTAAATTTTTCAAGCAAAATTCTACAAATTTTGTCTAAATTTTTCAAATTATTGCACTAATTTTGAAAAAAAAAATTCAAAACCCTAGTTGCATCAAATACATTCTCAGTTATTTTTCAGTACTTTTCACATCATTTTATGAGAATTTAGTTGCATATCAAACTCAAAAAATCAATTCAAAAATCAAACACTCATAGTATTTTTCACAAGTGTTTCTGAAAAATTCTTAGTTGCATATACTAGCACCTACTTGCTTTTTGAGGTATCACCTTACATGATGGGCAGCTCAGTATCCTTTTTTGGACAAATTCCAAATCACTATTTTTTTGGACATTATGTTTCTTATATTCAATACTTTCCCTTTCTAGCACATTGCCTATTATAACACATTGCAAAACATTTCAAATTGTTTTCCTACCCTATCAATGGCTCAATATACCTATTTTGATGAAACTGATAAAAGAGAAATTCAAGAACTCTTAACCAAACACCCGGATATGCACGATGACATGCTTAGAATTCTATAAGAAAAACAACAAAAAGTAACTAATGGGAAATCTTCTCAAACCACAGAGTAGCCAGTTATTAATGACACTACGGGGGCAACTATGTCTCAACCATCCCCTATAGCAATCCAACCTTCTTCTATGCCACCAATTGTAGCTAGTACATCCCTATCTCCTGATGTGGCAGCCCTTGTGCAATAGATCTGATCTCTTTAATCCAAGATGCAACATCTTGAGTAAGGTACCACTAGACCTACGTAGGCTTTGGATTTTTTTACTCTTTTGCATGAACCATTAGCTATCATATTAATTCTACACCCTTGCCACAAGGATTTGTTCAACCCAAGCTTACTCTTTATGATGGTAAGGGTGATCTAGAGACACATTTGAGATTTTTTCATGTAGCATGCTTGGATTATATACCCAATGACTGACTACTGATCAAGCTATTTCCATGAAGCCTAAAGGATTATGCTTTACAATGGTTTTATAGTCTATCAAATTAGTCATTCATAACCTTCAATCCTCTATCAGACATGTTCCAAGCATATTTCAATATCAACATTGGTGACAAGGTTTCATATGCACAAATTGCACATCAAAAACAAAGGTCAAATGAGCCCCTCATGGATTATGTTCTTAGATACAAAACTATTCTGGCTAAACTAACTAGCCCCATGGTTGATCAAGAGCTATAGGACATCTTCAAATAGAGCCTTCTACCAGCATTGCATGAATCTATTATGTTCAAAAGATTATCTTCCTTCATTGAATTGTGTCATACACTCAAAGGAAGAGAAGTCAAGCTAATTTCAATGGGGAAACTTAAATATTCAATTATCTTAGACACAACCAACAAGAGTAATAGGAAAGTCCCATACAAGGTCAAAATGAGTGACAACAAGAATCATAATCAACCAATAGTTAATGCGACTTCAGAGCCCCCTTAGTGTGTAGTTTTATTAGCACCTCCTCTTCATGCATTTACCAATCTACCAGTTTCTCCAGCCAAGGTTTTACAACAATTCGAAATGTAACATCATCACTCTCCTAGCTATCCAAGAAGTAGATCCAACAAAGACTCTTCTACAGGGATATGATCAGCATGCATTTTGTAATTTTCACAAGGCACCAGGCTACACAACAAACATATGCATCAGTTTGTGACATAAGATACATGACTTGATAGACGACAATCTACTTGATATGGGCACTTCAATTGAGCCTCAAAAGGCAAAGCCAACATAAGATAAATCTTTGAAAATATTTTGAGATCTATTTCCACAACATTCTAAACAGGAGAAAGATGACACATCAGGTTTTCACCATACATACCATACACATCCTCCACTAGTTACATAACATGCACCTTTAGCTTAGGCACATCCTTTGAGAGGCATGATAGGTGTGTATGAGTCTAGAGTTTTAGTCAAACCTTTGATATATTTTTTATATTAGGGGATTGTGGAGGATAATACAGGCTATAATGCATTTTTTATCAAAACACATGTTTATAATAAGCCTATTCACAGTGTACTTATTGATAATGGTTCTAGCCTTAACATGTGCACCTTGACACTACTACAACATTTGGGTTATTCAGAGCAGGATATCACTCTGACAGACATAGTTATTAGTGGTTTTAATGGGCACATACAGATTTCATTAGGCAAGATAGTACTTCCACTACAAGTTGGTCCTATATATGTAGCAACACCATTCACTATAGTTCCCAGTGCAATAGTTTTTGACATATTACTTGGTCGACCATGGATTTAAAAACTCATGGTAGTACCTTCTACATTTCACAGATGCATGAAGTTCATTCACGTTAATCAGGTTATCACAGTTGCAGAAGTTCCTTATGAGTCACCACTCCCCACTTTAGATCCATCTACCAGCTTACCGTCACTAGCTTCAGTTCTTCTTCTAGTTTCAATTTCTCTTCTAATTTTAGTACAACATCCACTTTAGATCCAGCCACAGTTGCAACATCCATTGCCAATATAGAGGGTTCATACACCCCCATAGTTTTAGGATTCTAGATAACTTTTTATGACAATATTCACACCTAGCACAGTTACATTAAGGTCTCATACAACTACATAGAAAGCACCTGTTCAAAGAGCCCCTTCTACTTCTATATGGGTCCCTAAGAGCCCTACAGTTGCATCTACTTCTCAAAGTTACAGGGGGACCCCACATTCAGCTTCCACTTCAAAGATTTTAGAGAAATTACAATGTACACAACTTTCAGCTTCCTAATCTCATACATACACCCATTCCTCACAATCATGCATGATTCAGTTGTTCGAGCAATTATTGTGAATTTTGTTTCTAGTTCATTCCCTCATCTTCAGAACATAATATCTTGCTACAACATTATCTCGGGATGAGACAATGGTTTAAGTTTGAGAAAGTGTTGAGTGAAGAACAATGCCTACTAAAGTCATATAGTATATTTTATGGATGTGTGTGCAAATTTTTATTTTTTATTTTTTATAATATTTTGTATGTATTTGACCTTTGTAAGAATTACATTAGATGATAGTATGCAAAAAGTCACTCTTTTTGGGCCTATCAAGAGGTTAGACTATTAAGATACAATGCTGGGTAAAACTCTATATATAGTACTCAATTTCAATTGTATATGATTATGATGTGATATATGTTAGATATTTTTTTGAAATGGTGTTTCTATGTGTCTTTTATCATTGTTTTGTGTGTAGTGAGTACTTTGTTTGCTTTAATCCATTAATTAAATGAGTATATATTGACTATTAAGATTTTAATAAACATGTGTTCCTTTACGTATCTATCTATTTGCTTTAGTTAATGAATATATTTGGTATCAAGTATTTATTTTTGTTACATCTTGTGCAAGTTATCCCTAAATTAGCATGTTCAGAATGGTTTTTAGGGACCTCTGCTAACAACAATGATAACATTTTTACCAATATTGATAAAGAAGTGTGCCAAAAACTAATTTGCTAATAGTTTGAAATCTTTTACTCATTGAAGAGGAAGATCATAAAACCATATAAGAGAATATTTTTTGATATTTTTTATAAAAATGTTGTCAACAATCTATCATTATCTACATAGTCTAGACACATTACATGAAATGCACTCATATGTTGATCACCAAAATATTTGATTTTTTTATATTGATTTAATAATATAAATGCCATAAACAAATAAACTATAGAAATTGATCTAGATTACAATATATAAAAAATCTAAATTTTAAATAAAGTAATTTACAAAAATGAAAACGAGCTTTAAATAATAATTGTGCAAGAGATATGCAAACCTAGCTCAAACCTGTCTTATGTTGACTATGCAGGCTGACTATTGATGAAAATACCTATGAATCCACGTTTTTCACTCTTTTTCTAAATTAAATACCTTAATCTTTGTATGGGATAGGGCAATCAAACTAGATATGTATTTAAATACCATTTATAACTCTTTGGGAGGGAAACATTTTTTATTATGTAAAACAATTACATTAAGATTTTTAGATCTACCTTTACATATATACTATTTCTTACTCACCTAAATGAGGTATACATATGTTTAATGAGTACATATATCTATTCACACTAATTTTACCACACCATTACATTGGAGTAGTATATTTTATATATCATAATCTATGACCTTGATTTAGAACTTTGTCTTGGGATTTGATTGCATTCTTCTATTTTATAGATTTAACATAAGAATTTTATTTATTTGAATTGACTTTATTCTAAACCATTTGTTTCATGTTGTTTTCCATGTTTTTTTTCCTTGACCAAATTTTAATGTTGATCATGTTAGGATCAACAAGAATCAGGTACCAATAACTAAAGTGTAGCTCTAATACCACGTGGTAGGATCAATAAGGCTCAGGGACCAACAGTTAAAGCTTAGCTCTAATACCACTTGTTAGGATCAACAAGGCTTAGGTACCAACAGTTAAAACCTAGCTTTGATACCACTTGTTAGGAAACAAACATTCCTACATATGCAAGTAAATCAAATTGCAAAAATTAAAAACAAGCTATAATAAAACACAAAATAGGAGAGACAAACTATAACACAAGATATATGTGGAAACCCTGCAAAACTAGTTAGGAAAAAACTACAAGGCAAAGGCAATATCCAGACTTCATATTCTATTAGCAAATCTATCTTCTACACATCTCTTCTTAGCAACTCCTTTCCAATGCTAAGAAATCAAGCACTTAGGTGAGCAAAGTTTACAACCAAGCCTTCCATGCTCTAACCTCCAAGCTGCAACATACAACTCTTACAATGCTAATATCTATAGCATCCAAGGGAGCTCCAACAACATCTACCTCTATCTCCATAAGCTGAGCTAACAAGACTCCAAGCTCCATCTCTAAGGATCCATCCCATGCAACCAAGGGAGCTAAGCATAACAACCTTTCAGGGTCTAACCTCTAACCTTGCATGTGATGCTTACAACCCAAACATCTAGATGAGTTAGACTTATAAGCCTTACAAACTCTATCCTCCTATCATGAAAGCATGAGCTTGCAAGGATCCTCAAGGGGAATCCATAATGATTCAATGGATTACCATTAGAAAGGAGTACATAATGCTTTATAGCATTTTACAATATGAGAAAGAGAAGAAAGAGAAAATGTGGTGCCATATTTGAGTGGGCTAAATGGTAACCCCACTAGAGCCACGAACATGCACTCATGTGCATAATCCAAAAGCCACCCAATGTGATTTGGAGATAAAATGTGCCCCTCTCATAGTGGGGGTGTCATGTGATCTCCATTATGTTTGTCATCATGTGCAAAAGTCTCTAAAGTGGATTCTCCACTAGACAAGAGCAAGTGCCACCTCTATGTGGCTCCAACCACTTTCCCTCACTCTACAAGTGAGGACAACAAGTAGTAATACTCTTTTTGTCTTCATCTCCCAAGGGTCAACAAAGTGGATGCTCCACTAGATAGGATTATGGGCCACTTCCATGTGACTCCAAAGTTGTCACCCTACTTCCACAAGTGAGTCCAACCACCCAATAGTGTCCTTCCTATCTTCATCTTTCATGTGATATGTTGTCTTTTTCACCATGTGTCAAACCCATGTGACAACAAAGGACAAAACATGTCCCTTATTGAAGTGCTACGTCTCACTCCCAACACACCACCTTGACCACACCTTAGGACCCTCCTGCCACATCACCATGATGTCATGTCACCATGAATAATGATAGTGAATAGTACCCATGAATAGTACTCATGAATAGTGACTTGTGAATAGTACTTGTAAATAAGGATTTGTGAATAGTGGCTTCACATTGAACAATCTCTCATTTGAGGTCATATGCATAGGACTTTTAAACCCCTGCATCTTCTGCCAACCAGCTGCCACCTAGATGCTATCAATGCCAATGCCCACTATTACTCCACACAAACCTAGTAGAAATTTTTTGCACTACAAAAAATTATATGCCCTGACCGACTTTGTTAACATTTGCTTCTCCATAGTAGATTTTTAGCAACTGAAGTAACTCCCAATTCATCACAGACCTAACCCTATTTAAGATTCTGCCATAAAACACTCACAACTCCCACTGCTTGGAAGTATCAATTTAGTACACACCATGGCTTCATGAGACCTTTCATACTCCAAATGAATAAAATAAATAGGACAATCATCTTCTCCTCCTTGAGGATACTCCAAAAGATAACTTACAATCGCAAGAAGTGGGATACTTCACTTCATTGCTTTTCCCATCCCTGTGCATCTCCATCCTTGGTTTGCTCCTTCATATCATCCTAGTCACCCAAGCCATCACACCATTGATCATGTTGGGCATGCAAGCTATATGTCATCTACACATGCAATAACCTCTGTTAAACCTTGGCTCTCCATAAAGGAATTCTTGTACCACATTAACATGCCTGATGGAATCTGTATACAATCCTCAATCGACAAATCAACTCTTTGCCTCAACCTCATAGCCTCCAAGCTGCTCCATCTCAACACGAGATCACCATGTAAGAATGATGCTTTCGCATCCCACTATTCAACCATGAATAGTAACAAGTGCACACCACACTCATGACAATGGTCTGTAATCAGAGAGAAGAACCCACAAAACTCAACCCCTAACTTTTGCATGTAACAAACTACTACCCACCATGATCAACATGGTTCCTGTTAATAGTGCTTGGGAAGTTGTCACACTACTCAATGCATCACTGCACCTACTGAGTTTTCAAGCCCACAGTCAAACTACATCTTTCTATACTGCATGTTAATCCAACTCATGTGCATATTTATTCTATGCATCGATCCACCTGGCTACTCACATCAACTACACCGTAGCCCTCTTGGCTACTCGCTTCTACTACACCGCAACCACCGAGCACTTCACTCAATGCATCTCTAAGTCTCTACAAGATTCAACACCAGCTTTTTTCTTCCACAGAACCTCGGGTCTCAAATTTGTTCTTCTCCATCCATCAACTACTCTAATAGGGATAGATTCAGGTTTTTGGTATCTCCTCTACATGGAATTTCAACGTCATCTCAGCTCACACATTGTTGTAGTAGGACCCCACAACTTATATCCCCTTCTCCAACTGAGAACCACAAGGTAACTTCCTTGTCATGACCTTCCATCTATATCAATGGAGACCAGCTTGCTTCACCACAAGCTGTACAATTGCTTCTTCAATAGGAACATTGTGCTAGTGTTGATCTATTTGGTAAAGCTTGTTAAGCTTATCCTCCATTCCTCCATCCGTATCTCCCACAGAAAGAAATCCTTGCCATGCAATTTTATTTTGTTTTTGTTCATATCTTGGTCTCTCTACTTGTAGCTCCCACTTGCACAAACCAACCAACCACCATGGCTCTAATACCATTTGTTAGGGCCAGTGTTTTTTTTGTGTCTCCAGAGACTTGCTTTCAGTGTTTATTGATAGGCTTTGTTGAAGACCCCTCATTTGTTTTGGTTCTCTCTATGAAATTTTCGTTGAAGTTCGATCGCTGACGGTGACATCTCTTAGTGGTTTACCATGATTGTTTTGATTATTATTTTTTTGGAGATTGATTGTTTCCGATTTATCCTCATGGACTTTCTTTATAATTCGTCTGACTTTCCTATCGATTTTAGTTTTCCTTGTATTAAATTAAATGATTCCATCAAAACACTTCCTTTTACCTATCAAATTTTTAAAAAAAAAAACAGCATAGAGCTTCACATCTATAATATCATTATAAAGCTTTTACAGAGCTATTACTTAAAGCAATATTATAGTGTTAATAGGATTTATTTATTTATTTATTTATTTTCCGATATGCTGCTTCAAATCAACTGCAAATGGATGTGTTATTTATTTATTTATCAAAGGTTCAATTCTTTTAAATTTTTTGGCCACCTACCGCACATGGAGCAGTTATATTTAATATATTTTAGTCCAAATATTCCACGAGTCCCCACGACTATGAATAAATTTTTAATTTGTCTTGCTACAATGGTTAAAAAAATAAAATGAAATAAAGATGGAATGATTTCCCCATCTAGATTGAGAGGCTTTTTATCCCGATCTCTCCAGCAATCCCTTCAATAGGGAAGACCCGTATGCAGCGTTAACGAAATATATCTTTGTTTTTAGCACATCAAGGGAAATTGTTTTAATAGGAGACTTCAATGCTAGAACAACCAACAATCAATCTCTTCAAATGAAAGGAGAAAATAGAGAGGATAACAATCCCTTATGGCTAAAAGAGGGTGGGGACCAACTTTGGAAAAGAATGTCACAAGATGGAAAAGGCAGTGTGACACACTTCGATGCTGAACTTTTGGGACTTTGTAGTTTGTATGACATGGTTATATGTAACGGGACAAGAGCTTGGCCAAGATCTGGAGGTATTACATGCAAAACTTATAATGGTCAAAGTGTGGTTGATTATGTCATCTGCTCTAAAAATTCGAATGCTAGGTTGTTGGAGTTTGTTATAGGGGAATGCCCTATGGAGATGAAATCTGACCATATGCCCCTCTTGGTTAAGTTTGGCTTTCTCACAAACAAGCAAAGTGAAAGGAAAGCTCAACACAAGGTTATGACAGCTAATCCACATGGTAAAACCATTTTGAATAAAAAAACCAGGAACTCTTTACTGTTGCCCTTGGGTAGCACATTGAGATGACCAAGAACAAAGTTGGGCTTAAGGAAAACAATATCATGAGGAATCACATTGACAGCAGTTTGTTTGTCCCTTTGATCCACAAGGCTTTAAATGTTTGCAAGAAATCTAAGCCTCGGAAAGGAGTCTCTAACACATTCCCGGCTAACCCCTGGTATGATGAAGAGTGCAAAGCAGCAAAAAGATCATACAAAGAGAGCGAACCAAACAAAGAAAACAAGAAAAAATATGCGAAATTGTTAAAAGCCAAGAAAGAAAAAATTGTTATACTAACAAGGAAGGAGCTAATAGAGTTAGGTAAGCACAATCCCAAAGGTTTTTGGAGGGAGCTACAACAAGAGAAGAAACACACAGAAAATAATATCACAGAATCTCAATGGTTAGAGTATGCAAAGTTGCTTTATGAGCGTGAACATGAGGAAACTCTCCCTCCCAATGTTAGCACGTCAATCAAGCTCTTTTTGAATGAGGAGATCAAACAGGGTATAAAGAAATTAGCAAATGGTAAAGCACAAGACATTGATAGGCTGTAAGCTGAATTCTTAAAGTGGGGCGTTGAACACCTTGCTCCACACATCAAAAGAATTTTTAATGAAGTCACGCAATGGGGATTTCCAGTGGAGTGGACGACTAGTGTCATTATCCCTCTCTTCAAGAGTGGGGATATGAATAATCTCTCTAACTATCGTACTATCATGGTCAACCCTCTTCTTGGAAAGTTATTTGGGAGCTTGATTGAATGTAGAATCAGTAGTTGGGCAGAAAAAGAAGGGAAAAGAGCAGAGGGATAGGCTGGTTTTAGACCAAAGCACTCTACCATTGACCACTATATTACTCTTAGACATTTGATTGAAAAAGCTTGGAACACCCAAGGTGGGGAAGCTTACTGTTGTTTTGTGGATTTAAAAAAAGCTTTTGACACAGTACCCAGAGACAAACTCTGGAAAAGGATGGAAGAACTAAAGGTTCCCGATGAGTTAAGAGCAGCTGTCCACAAACTCTATGAGCGTGTTAGAGCAAAAATTAGAACTAGAGAAGGCATCTTTGAATGCTTCGGCAGTGACATCAGGGTCAAGCAGGGGTGCCCACTCTCCCCCACTTTGTTTGGTCTTTACATTGACAAACTTGAGGAATGGATAAATAAAACTGAAGGAGGTGGCATTCAGTTGACCAGTGTTGTCGTAAAGCTACTCTTATATGTAGATGATCTTATTCTTATAGCAAAAACTGCCCATGGTTGAGGGATCATTTGAAGGCTTTAGAGCTATTTTGCCAAGATGTCGGGATGCAAGTGAACGTTAGCAAGACTAAAGTCATGATCTTCTCTCTAAAAAGGAAACAACAGCAAACTAATTTTATGTTCGAAAGTAGCCCGTTGGAAATCGTCGAAGAATACAAGTATCTTGGTATTGTTTTTCATAACAAGGTCAGTTGGGAAACTTGTAGGGCGAAAAGGATTCAAGGAGGTTGGAGAGCTTCTTACCTTCTCCAGAACAGATGCAGGAAAGCGAAACTTTGGGACTGGAAAACCAAGAAAACCCTTTTTGGTTTGCTAGTCACACCGGTTGTCCTCTACAGTTGTGAGGTTTGGGGAAGCAACATGTCAAATCACAGATGGAGACAGTTGGAAAGAATTCAAAAACATCTTATCACCAGTAGTCTTAAATTTAAAGCAGTTGTCCCATATGAGATCCTCTTGGCGGAAGCCGGTACTTTCCCAATGGAAGCTGTGGCGATTTCACGGGTACTAAGCTATATAAAAAAGGTTGAAAACATGGGGAATCACTGGTGGCTCAAAATGGGGCTGAACGAGGTGCTAGATCGGAGGAAGAAGACGTGGATGAAGCAAAACATCAAGTCGCTGGGAAAATGGGACATTAAGTTACATGAGTGCCCTAACTCCAAAGAGGAAATAAAAAAGTTTGTGTTAGAAAAATTCAGGACTGCCATGTGGACAAATTAGATTGGACGTAAAAAAATGCATTATATCAAAGAGTTCAATCCCACTTGGGAGCACGGGGATAAAGCATACCTAAGTGTCGAACTTAAAGGTAATGCTAGGATCCTAATGGCATAATTAAGGACCAGTTCACACCATCTTAGGTGTGAAACTGGAAGATGGACGATTCCCAAGGAAAGATGGGAATATAGGATTTGCATTTTTTGCAATGATAGAGTGGTTGAAACTGAACGACACTTCATTCGGGAGTGCGATGCGTACAAGGATATTCGTATGCAGCAGGATAACAACGTGAATGTGGGCAGTTTTAGTGAATTATTTGAGGAGGAGAGGCTACACAACACAACGTGACTGTTGGTAAAGATTCATAGGAGACGAGATGACTTCAAAAAGAATATGAAGAATCTCTAATGGTCTTGACACCTGGTCCATATACTGGTTGGTCTCATGGACGTTATTAAAACTCATTTCATTTCATTTCCATAGATGCCCGCAGGGGTTAAATTTGACGGTCACCCTTGCCCGTCAAGAAATTTTTTTGTGACGGTTTTTAAGATAATGTCACCTTGCACATAACGTTCATTTATCATTTTTGACTTTCATAATTTTATATAGAAATTAATTAAACTTATTGTTCATGTGATGGGGAACCTTGAACAACTCTCTAGATGGATATTTCTCAATATTTCTCAAGCGTTGAACAATTGGAAAATCTGTCTTTATGCAAATTGTCCATTTGCAAATTCCTATATAGAATCCTTCTTTCCAGCTACAGAAGTGTCAAGTGCATAGTTCTTCAGCAAAGTCAGTTACTTGCAAACTATCTGTAACGATTGGAATGGTTCTGGAGGGTTTAAACTCAAAAATTTCCCTTGAGATTCTCATAGTATTGGCTTTATGAGTATTCTGACTTTGGTTTTGCCCTGTGGACTTGTATTCACATATTAGTATTGGTTTATCTAAGCCTTAAGGCATGTAATATATTACAGGCATTCTTATGGTCGTTGGTGCACTGTCAGTAGGATATCTTCTTCGCTTGCTTCAACAACAAGGATTTGGAAGCTCCATTTTTTCGAGAATGGTAGGCTCTGAACCCTGCAAGAAGAAAAAGAACTGCAAAATTTATTACATGTATCATCATTATCACACTTGCTTGATACTGGTTATGTTCTAATACCAAGGCCTCTTTATCACAAGTATTTTGCAGGGAACACAGGGCAAGCCATCCAAGAAAAAAATACCTAGTGCCTCTTTATCACGTGCCAAAGCTCTTTCATCATGTTTGATTTTGGAATAACAATGTGGACCATGTGCAATTTCCAATATTAATCATTTAATGATAATCAAATCTGTAAATAAATAAATATATTTTTATATATTTAATTTGCAGATTTTTACATGATCAAGCTCATTCTTCAAAGTTCTGCGTGAGCACAACTCCACATTTAAAGGGTTTGCAAGATTTCATTTCTGGTCGTACAGTCTTTTTCAAGGCAGTATGGTTCAATGTTTGCATGGATAAGCAATTTTCTTTTGGGTTTGACTGCATAACTCCCTGCATCACGTGCTTGGATCTGCGTCGCTCGACCTCCAGTCGGTCGACATTAAATCTCCTCTCCACCGAACTCCACCGAACTGCTCAGCGTTGTCACTACCATTGTCACTGTCATCCTCTTTTTGGCTTCCGATCTGCCTCACCTCAACCATAGCTATGCTGACACTTGCATTGCATCAAGCTCAATGATCCGCGGCTCTCCCATCAATGACTGCACTCTTGGCTGCAGCTGTTTGCATTCAAAGCGCCGGTAGTTGTGCACCGTCAAAACCATCCAAGCCACCCCAAGCACGAACAACCTGCAAGGCTGGAGCCCGCGTACTATGGTGCCGTCGGGCCGGAGAGACAGACGGAGAGTAGAACTCGGGGAGTCGGGAATCGGGATTCCAGAGCCGGAGGGCTAGAGGCTAGACCGGGACGTGGAGCTAGTGAACTTATAAACTTAAGGTATATAGGCTTAGCCTTATATAAAATTAGAACGGGTGTTTTTTAAAAGTGAATGTCAAAATGACAGTTTTTTTAAAAAAATCCCCGTCCTTCATTACGATTTTTAAAAAAAATTGGAAGTATTTTACGTTTAAAATGGTAAAAAACGTTTAAACGGGGGTCAAATTTAACCCCTGGATGCCCTTGTAACACCCAGAAAGGAGAGGCTTGATAGGACGACGAAGTGACGGGATCAAGGAAAGCGGTCTTTTATAGATCTAAACACAATTAGGGTTTCAGTACCCGTATCTCCATTTTATTTATCTACCAAATCTATTTCTCGACTGTAGGTAACCTAATCCCTGGTGAGATTTGACCCTGGATTACTGAAAATAAGTTTGGCTTCTTTTGTTATTCATTTAAGTTTTAGACGTCAAAGGAAGGCATGGGCAACTCTTGCGGAAGTTGCATTTCCTCGGAAAAAAATGCGATGAAACCTAATCATCCTCAGGCTACGGCTGGGGCCAACACCTTCCCTTGCAGACTCCATTAAACTGCTCATTGCGGATGTGGATCCTATCCAATATATAGATCCCCTTATTAATTTCATTGAAAACCAGCTCACCAGAATGAAAATAAGTTCTTCCAATTCACACAATACCCTATTAATTAGTATTATTGCTAATAAGCTGGGTTGGTGTATTGTTGCAGGCTCCCACAAAAGCATCTACCTCCTCCTCTGGGGGGATTCAGGTGGAATCAGTGGCCTCTAGCACAAGCCTTTTTCAACTGAAGCTCAAGCCTTAGCGAATTTGGCGATGCATATGTTGTGATGGGGACTAATTTTGATCATATGAATTATAAGAAAGTAATTAAAAGCTAAATTAATTAACGGATTTTGTTTTCTTCAGGAAATAGCTAAGGAAATAGGAAGCACAGCCTTATCAGCAGTAAAAGCTATTGCGGAAGCTCATTTGATATTCGTAGGATTGTCGATGGCGGCATATGCCCTGCAGAGATGCGTGACGGTCACATCTAACGGGGAGGAGTGTAGGGAACTATTGGTGACAATTGCAGAGGTTGCAAAATATCTGAAGAAATTCAGGGAAGCCGTGCCTGGAGAGACTGATAAGCTGTGGAAATCGGTTAAAATGGTGGCCGAAGGGTATTCGACTTAGACAAAGGCAGAGCTTCCAGGTTGGGACGCCCTTCCTGCATCCTTTATATTAGATGTATATCTCATTATATTTATAATAAATAGTTTTAATTTTTTTTTTTTTTTTTAACCCTTTCCGATAAGTTATTATTATTTAAGCCAGCTATTTAATGCCTCATCGTCATATGTATTAATCACGGTGGGAAGAGGCGGTGGAAACATAAATGGTTAGAATAAAAATGAGGTCAGTTGAAGGTCCATTCTCCGGGCCGGCAGAAAATACTATTCAAAACAATAAAATATAAACGTCACCATATCGAGAGGTTAAATTTGATCATCGGTCATTTTTCCATATTAAGCAAGCTGTAAAATACAATCGATTTTTTTAGAAGACTGTCTTAGATATAAGGTAAAATTTTAAGCAGATCCTAGAATTTAGGTAGATTATAAAAGTTATAAAAATTTATAATAAATATATATTTTTTAATATATTTTTTTCATTTTTAAAATTATATTAATATTTGAAAGGTAATATTGAATAGATAATTCTTATAAATAGTGAGGGTTGACTCTCAAATTTAAGCTTTGGGGATGGTATGAAAACACACTTCAATTAAAAAGAAAAATAATTATCAAACCAAAACTAACCCTAGGAGAAAAATAAAGTTACAATCTTAGGCCCACAACAACATTAGTACAAAGTTATATAGTAAGTGACATTATTAAAAAACCCGTAAATAGCAAGAGAAAAGATATTAATCCACCAGTGCAATCAACCCCATAGAAGGAGGAGAAGGCATTGGACTATCTAGCTTATCTCCACAATAGCCCCCATGGGGCTACAAATCATTAGGTATGGATCCCCAACCATCTTGTTCAATATATTCTTTAACATCTTCCTCAATCTGTCGATAAGGGGGTGAAATAACAAGACACAATCTAAGCATTTTTCTTTTCCCATCCCAACCACAAGGCACAAACCCAGAAGGCCCATAACCAACATGCATTGAAGGGCACCTCCCATGCCTCCCACCCAACCAGTGAGAAATGTTAGCAAGGAGAAAGAGGCAGGGTGGAGAACGCATTATGACTTTACAACTTGCATCGACCCCTACCTCTATCCCTCTGCTTCTGATCCCTTCGAGGAGGATCTTGGTGAGGGGAATCTAGAGACACCCTGCTAACAATACAAGGGCATTGCTCCAGTGACCAGTGATAGTGTGAAGGTGCTTCACCTTCAATGCCACTTTCTCTAGTTACACCTAAATTCATAGCATGACATTTGGTATCATAGAAATTCTTTTAGCAGTAGATAAATATCTGTCTAGATGCTATTTAGTAAATATTTAAAATTTTCTATCTTTCCAAAGAATAAAGTGAATCTTAATATGAAAAATATGATAAATTTTATTGAATCTCATATGGAGCAGAGCAGAATTCCATAACAAGACCATGTGCGAATAGAAGGATTCTGCTCTAAAGGGATGAATAAAGGAGTGAATTCACATCTATGCTTTCTAGGCTCTAATACATTTTAAAAAAATTGTTTAAGTGACTCAGTTTGTCCACCAAGAGGGCATTTGGGAGATAGGATCCCCATATGAAGTAATATGTCACCCACTAGAAGATCTTGGTAGAGAATGCAACATGAAAAAAGGGCCTTATTAGGCTCTATAACTGCATACCTAATAGTTTGGAATATTTTTTCAAAGAAAAACATAGATATTAAGATTCCACCATTTTTTTAGCATTTCCCAGGTTACAGTGTTGGAAGTTACACATTGATAATCAAGCCAATGTTTGTACCAAAGAAAAGGAGCGGACACACTCCAATTTCAATAATTCCACCATTTGGGAGAGCTTCTAGTTTCAAATTTGTGCAAGGCATAATCTAATACAACCGTTTGAATCTCATCAATGGTTCCAGAATCTTGGTTTTTGTGTCTAAATTTAGTTTTTAAAACTTGTCAACTGGCTTAGCATTTAGATTTTTTATCAAATACATCCCCATTAACATAAATGCCTTTACAAAAGAGTCAAAGGGATTTGATTCTAGGAACCCCAGAAACATATTTTCCATTAACAACAATAATCTGGGTCCACCATAGGGAATGTGAATTAATATAGAGACCCAATCTAAAACCATACCTCTTTCAAACCAACCAAGTTTTAATGATCTCCCAAGACTTCCATATGATTTTAAAATCTTGATATGAACAGGAGAAATGATCAAAGTTTGAAACCCCAAGTTATCATAGGCTCCTTGTCCACAAGAACTACTAGAGGAGATGTAGAGCTTGAGAAGAACTTTCTAAGTTCATTTCCCTTAAATGTCCCTACGGATCCATTTATCACAAAGGTAAATTCCCTATTTGGAAATATCAATAAGTTCAAGCCCGACAACCTCTTTAGATCTGCAATAAATTTTCCAGGCAACTTTCTGAAATCTTTTTTTTCATTCCGAGTTGACTCAAATAAGTCTCGCTTAATTTTAAAAGGAACCCAACAAACTATTCTTAAAACTTCATTGTGATTTCTAAATATAAAATACCTCATATAAATAATTATAAATATATTTTTTCCAAATCACTCTTTAGTTTTTTCAGTCTTCATGATAATTCATCTCATAAAAACATGAAATGTCACCTTATGAAATAAGTATTGTAAAAACTTCCTAAATAATTTGAGCCGTACTATACATATAAAATACTTCATATAAATACTTATAAATATATTTTTTCCAAATCACTTTTTAGCTTTTTCAATCTTCATAATAATTCATTGCATAAAAAATATAAAATGTTACCTTATGAAATAAGCATTGTTAAAACCTCCTAAATAATTTGAGCCATACCATGCCTTAATAACTGAGTTGGAAAAAAAGAAAAGTTCCAATGAAAAAATAAAAATTAGTGTAACATTTGAAGGTTAAGGATCTATTGTGCTTAAACGAATACGTGCGACATAAATATAATTGACAAATTGGCTATCTTCGGATGAAATTTTCTAGTCAGACTATTTGGATATAAAAAATGAAATGGAAATACTTTTCAAATATTCGTCAATTCAAAGTTGAGAGTTAGAAAGAAAGGAAGATTTGGTTCTAAGGATCTATGAAATGTCAATAGGGGTGTGCAGTTCATGCTCGAGGGTTGCAAGATTTAAACGAATATGTTGTGGAGTTCCAATCACTCATCCCATATGAGAATTTCCTCATGAGATTACAATGAGACCCATACGGAGAGAGAGAAAAAATTGGACTTCTATGGAGAGACTCAATCAGGGAATAGAAAATAGATCTTGAAATTCCATAGCAAACAAGTGCCGGCTCTAGTACCTGCTGTTGGCCTGCCCCTGCCATCTGCGGTTAATACACCTCATGTGTCAGAAATAATAGCAAAATGTTTAAGTGCTTGATAAAGCCTCCCACTACAATTTCATTGGATTAAATAAATGAAACTAATTACTGTTTACCAGTAACTAGCAGAAGTAGTAGAAATATTAAATTATTGAAACTGTAGAGAAACATTATAAATTGCTTTTAATTTTTTTTGGTAACAGCTCTTATTTATTGACTGTTTATAACAGAGAGGTCAAATAATAGTGTTAGATGAAAACAATAGTACCAGCAGGTACTAATAAATATAGAGAGCCATGTGGAAGCATGTTCCAATAGCTTAAGTATTGAACAAATATTGAATAGTTTAGATAATGATCCCCCTAGACCATTGGATTAGTTGTGTTTGGACACATTGGATTCCCTACAAGTTTTGAGCATTTGCATGGCCATCGACCTATCGAGGACTACATACCAAACTTGTGGAAACTGCGAGACACACATTAGTTAAAATTTTCTATGTTTAAAGCCTTATAGGCAAATTATTGGCAGCAAATATGCTTTCTTCTTTACATGTGCATTCATTAGTAAGTGGCTCTTCTTTGGAACTTACATTACATCATTGAATCATTTTTATGGGATATTACATGCATTTAAATTATAGTAATCCATTATCTTTAGAGATTTTGAAGTATATTTTTAAAGGTATAATTATGTCAATATGTGTTTTATAATGGTCAATGGAATTAGATGGTGGAGTATAATATATTGAGTTATTTATAATTATGTTAGATTTTAAAATTGACATCTATTTAATTATTATAAGCATTTCAATATTGATTTTTATGTCTGTTTGACCATCACTTAGATTTTTTTATTTATCTGTGGATAAGTTAATAAAAAAATTATAATATCCTAATCATATGATGGAATTTGGATCCTATTTTACTTTTTTCCATAAATATTTTTTGAGCCAACATAATGGCGTAGTTATTGAACTGTTATAATACATTCTTTAAATGTTTTATATATCTCTTTCGAGTATCCTTGCATCACATTTCAACATCTAATTTTAGTATTTCTTTAATGGTGTATCAACCCAACTAGTGCTCCTTTTGTAATGGATTCACCTTATCCAAAGCACTTATCTTTTAATATATTGTACTACTTAGTATGTATTGTATTACTTTCTTAGGTATTCTTACATCATATTTTAGCACCATATATATGGGTTGCAATGATACTAATTATATATGGGCACCTCATTAAGCTTAATGTTAGGACTTATTTAAGAGATTTAGCCTAAATGTTGTAAACATTCTTTAAGTTACATATTGATACGGGGTGGGTGGTATTGGTGTAAATATATAATTACACCTTAAATTTACTTGGTTAATAAATAATTATTGCACTAAAATCTAAGTTACACACTCAAACGAAAGCGTGCATTAAAGTCTAAATTACATACCAATATGTAATTTATATAACCACTTGTATTTATGACACCTTTCAGGATCTATAAAAGTAAGGTTAATCTTCATTTGTAACATAGGAACTAGATGGATAAGAGAAAATGAGAGGTTTAAGTATTATTTTATTTATACCTTTGTGTAGAGTATACAATGTATACAATAATAGTGGTACATTATTATACCTAAATCTCTATTTATTTTTTTGTCCTAAAGGGTTATGTCTAAGATATATGTATTTGACCCTGGGTAGTCCAAAATTATACTAAGTTATATATATTATAATTATAGAGTAGCTAGAATCAAACACATATCTTAGACACAACTCATGTCATGACAAGTAAATAAAGAGACCTATATATATAGATATAATAATATACCACTATTACTATATATCATGCACTAAGGTAGAAACATAATAATATATAAAACTCTTTTTATTTTCTCTTTCATGTTTTAATTTTGAAAGCGAGGGAAAGCCTTGATTTTATAGACCTTAAGAGGCGTCATTAGTTAAAGTGGTTGCATAAAGTCCATATTAATTCACATTTAGGACTTTAGTGTAAGTTTCCATCCAAGTGTTCAACTTGGACTTTAATGCAATTTACATTTCCGAATAGGATTGTTTTATAAATAATAAAATGAGAAATCTTAGGATAATTATTACTAAGTAATCTTAAGATGTAATTGAAGTTTATGCAATCATTTATATTATGTTGATGTCATTTGTCACCAGCAAGTAAGAAAATGGCAAAGAAGATTATGAAATTATTAGTAAATGTGGTTTGTGAAATTTTTTGGAAAGTTTATCTTGATATTGATATCTTTTGACATATTTTAGATCTATACGTATTTAAGATATAGGAATTCTACAACGGTAGCAATGGGTGGGATGTAATGGTGTGGGTGTGTTCAATATTATATTAGATTTTAAATTTGAAATTAATTTGACCATCACAAGCAATCTCAATATTATATTTGAAGTTTGTTTGAGTGTTATTTAGATTGCCACTTAGAATTTAATTCCTTTTTATTGAAAAATTCAGTTAAAAGAATGCTAATATCTTGGCCATATGGTGCATTTTGGAGCCCATCTTTTTTTCTTGGAATGTATTTTCCAAGCCCAAGACAATGGTGTAACTAGAGTGATGTAGTTTTTCACAATCTAATGGGAAATTAGCGAAGAATATCATGGAATTAATAATCAATGTACTATGTGAAAAATTTAAGATAAGAATCTTTAGATTGGTATATCTATAGCATATTTTAAATAGATGCCTTGAAGATATTTATATTAATTGGGTATTTATACAAATTTCAAAATATTTTCCTTGATGATGCGTGCATTCAATTTTATAACAAAAATATATTTATTGATATAACTAGAGTGATTGGAAAATTCAGTAAAAAGAATGTTAATATCTTGGCCATATGGTGGACTTTGGAGACCATTTTTTTTTCTTGGAATGTGTTTTTCAAACCCAACACAATGGTGGAACTAGAGTGACGTAGTTTTTCACAATCTAATGGAAAATTAGCGAAGAATATCATGGAATTAATAATCCATATAGTATGTGAAAAATTTAAGATAAGAATCTTGAGATTGGTATATCTATAGCATATTTTAAATAGATGCCTTGAATATATTTTTGTTAATTGGGTATTTATACAATTTTCAAAATATTTTCCTTGATGATGCATGCATTCAATTTTATAAGAAAAATATATTTATTGGTAGTGGATGCTAGAAGTTTCACAATCTAATCTCCTTATTGCCTTTAGAGTTGACATAGTTTTTTTTTAAAATTTTATAAAGTTATATATTACTTATAATAAATATAACATATTATTTGCCAAAATATTAACAACATAATAACATGCAATGCCATAACGACACTAGGCACTAAAAATACCTACGAACAAAAATTATATACAAAGAACTAGTAAAAATTTCTAGAGTCATGGGAGTGTTTATCATTAGGATTAACCCAACCAAAATAATGGACATCTATCACCATAGGTGAAGGTCCCAAAAATTGTTGGTAATTTTCAATTCTCCTTCCACAATGTATGAGTATACACGAGTCAGGGAAATTTACAAGTCGTAATGAGGGCGCTTGTTTGCACGAGGTGGTGGAGTCCATCCATCTAAAGGTGCAAGTGGTAGCATGCCCCAATTCCCATGCTAAGCATACAAGGTGGTGGATGAGAACCTAACCGGCATGTTGAGTAGGTGGAGGTGAGCGGAAATGTAATAGAGATCACACAAGTTGACTACGATGATGAAATTGGGAGTGGATGCATTGTTTTTCCGCTCATAGTGTTCTTCTCCCTTGAAGATGAGAAGGGTTGAATATGAGCAAAGGTACATGGTGTGCACTAACCCAATGATCGAGAACAGTTTAGAGATGGTCAACTTATAGATCCACCTTAAATTATTGCACTTGTATAGATACATTTAAACACATTAGAGATAACCATTTGTTTGTTTGTTATAACTGGGTAAATGAACATCTACAATAGAGTTAGAAAAAACATCTACATTTGTTTCTTTCCAATTAAAATAAATAAATTCTATTTTGAAAGTATTTCAAATTATGTGTATTTTTTTAAGGAATCATGGGTTAATATCATAGAAGGATATTATGCTAGACAAATGGCTTCAATTTGAACAAGCTAAAAAAATTATGGATCCAAGACCAAATATTTAGTGTTTTTGTAAAAAACCAAAATAAGTGCTTAAGAGTGTCATAATGTCCGCAAGACGGACATTTACATTCAGAAACCCCTAACTAAACAAGGTATTAACCAAGAGGGAACCCTGATATCGTAGGCACCATGCAAAGTGTCCAAGTTTACGTTCGAGAATAGCATTTCACACTATTCTAAATTATCTACCTCTAATGTTAACAACATATTGAATAACCCAGTAAGTGTTGAACTTGTCAACCATGGGAAAATGAGGTGACAACCATTCATATCTTCTATTAGGAGTATAATTATGGAAATGATTTTCAACATAACATTTCCAATCTTTCCACTATGAGTACGCAGAGGCAACTAGAATATTATGCAACATCTCTATGAGAATAGCCTTTATAACTTCCAGATAAGACTCTTTCTTATTATTCTTTAAGTGAAACTTATTCTTGACCTATAACCAAGAAAGTCAAGATCTAGTTTGTTTACATAAACTATCTTGCACATAATGCATTCTTTTTTCAAAGAGTTTTGAGAGCATGAACTCATGGAAATTATGTAAGAGGGACTTCATTAAAAATTATTATAAGTGACTATTATAGAGAATGTTGATTAATAAATAGACCAAACCAAAAACCATTACCATTTTATAATAATAAATGCTTGATGTTTTTCTTTGTTTTTCATATAATTTTGGCGATAAATGACGTAATTATTTTAATATGAGCCCAAAGGATAAGAAGATTTTGAAATCTCAAATCTTTCCAAGTCAAGTGACCATAAGGAAAGCCTTTTGTAAAACAATATTTTGCAAAATTAATTTCCTTAAACAATCTCAACGATCTACTTGGCATGTATAGTCCCTGGGGGACTAATGTCTACATGACCCAACCCTTTGGCCTCTTTGGGTAGGCAACAATATTCTCAAGCTATCTTATGGAAACTCTTCCAATGTTAAGAGCTGGCCCAAAATAAATCCTAAAGAAATTTCTCTAACTTCTATTAGGAATTTTTAAAAGACATCCAATAAGAAAATTGACACATAAATTTTGGTAAGAATTTTAAAACAGTTTTGAAACCTTTTGACTAAAAATAAAGGTTTAGTTATTCATTTAGAGAGTTCCAGAGTTAATAGCATATTTTTGTAAATGAGAGAGATACATAAAATATGAAGGAATCCCTGAAAATGAAAAAACTTACCATATTGAATTAGTTCTAATCATACTTAATTAAAAAAAAAAAAAAGAGAAGTAAGAAAGATTATTTTAACATTGAATCTTTTGCCCATTGAATACGTGAACCATGTCAAAACAATGCTATGCTATGTCATAACATTATATATTATCAATGTTATGCAATATCATGGTATAATTAATTTTTAATAATAATTTTTTTAATTATTATTATTTTAAAAATATATTTATAAAGTGTTTGGTTTTATATTTTATTGATCTTATTAATCAGTTTTAATTTTTTTGAATTGCTATTTTTTTAAAAGCAATTATATGCACAAAATATTTCTTCGATTTAACCTTTTTTTTTAAAATAAAAATTAGAAAGTAAAAGATAAATATAATTACTAGATGAACCGTATGGTACTGGTCTGCCACTACAATGGAGAACGAGCTTCGGAAAACGCGCGAGAGGATACAAGATATACGGCCATCTCTCGTTTTCACCCTGTACCACACATTGCAAGGCATCTCCCTTGCCGATCACAGCTAGCGCCGCTCAACCTATTCGACTTCGAACCAGGTAAGGATTCCCCTTTTATCGTCTTTCAACCCATTTTTTATTGGGGGGTTTTAGAAATTTAGTGCGCTGAACTCCTCTTTTAATACCATTCCCTTTTTTTCACAACAAAACAGTTGGTATTGAGAAGCAGATATCAGAGGTAAAGGAATTGTTAAACATGGAAGGCAGTGAGGCAGCAGTAGCCGTTATTTTACCCGGTTTCGGCGGTGTTGGTAAGACCACGTTAGCTGCCTCGGTTATTCACAGTTTGGATTGGGATTCTACAGATTTTGATTTTTGCAGAGTGATCATTGATGAGAAAGCGGCAGACATGAGATCTCACATCCTTGACCTCCAAAGAAATATTATTCTTGATTTTGGAGGAGAAAATTTTGATTTGAGAGATGCAGATGATGGCCGACAACAAATCCAACGAGAAATGGAGAGCAAATGCTGCTTTCTGTTCATCGATAACGTTGTTGACAGTGATTATCTCAAACAGTTCTTACCCTAACCAGCCAGTGAAAATTCAAAGATGAGGATACTTGTAACGTCTCGAGGAAGTGATCTGAGATCAATAGTTAGCATTAGAAAGTGTAAAGAGTATGATGTAATTACTCTCTCTAATGATGCAGCCAAAAGCCTCCTGAGCAATACAATTCTTAAAGATGGGAGTGAAGCCCATCATGAGTTTAATGAAGCGGGTTTGATAAATCAGGTGGCAGAGGCGTGCAGGGGCGTCCCACTACTTTTGTCTGTTTATGGAAATCAACTAAAGCTTGAAAGGGAGGAGGGCATTTGCCAGGCAGCCCTTAACGCGCTGAGAAAGGGAGAGCTCGATAGCTTTGCATCCGAAGAGCACCTAGTCGAAAAGCTTCTGTTTGTGTATCCTAAAATGGATGAAGAGGATCAACAGGCTTTCCTCGACATTTGTGTCTACTTTAAGGGTAAGAACTGGGATGCTGTTGGCTATATCGTGGATAAAAGGAAACTTGAAACTTCCCGCAGGAGGATGTTAGTAAGTAGAACTGACGCAGGTTATGTGATTGTGCATGACATCCTTCGTTTGATGGGATGGAAAGAAGCCAAGGACACACGACTTCTAAATTATGGGGGATCGGAAGACGTATCAGAAGACGAGTCAAAACTCAAAAATGTAAAAGGCCTTGCCCTTGTACCTAAAATACCTTCACCCCACTCCAATCCAGTCAGTTAAATGCCATGCAGGGTTCGCTGAGAGTTCTCATTCTCGGAGATTGGGTAAGACTAGATGGACCCCCTTGGAATGGAGCATTTAAAAATCTTAGATTTCTTAATGTGGGCGATGTACCTGTTTTCCCATTTAAAGATGCTTCCAGAATGGAGAAGCTCAGAGTGTTCTACAATAGGTCTAAGCCAAGCATTGATTTGCATCAGGTAAGTGACCAAGTCAATCATTGTCAGTTTTGTTAACTCTTCATTCTTTCATTCACAGTACATGTACAGACTAATGTTGTATATTCTATTTTCAATTTTGTACAGTTTCCTACGGCACTAAATATTATGACACATATCTGTCCAAACGATGAGTTCGCAAATCTGCCTCTTGAAAACGTCAGATCTGTGAAAGCACTTGGCGGGACACCGCAGAAACCGGTTAAGCTTCCCGAAGGATTGGAGCTTCCTGCATCTCTCAAACAACTGAGCTTAAATAACTGCAAACAACTACCTAAAACATTCGGGCACCTCGCTGCTCTTGAGAGACTAAACCTGGATAAATGT
The DNA here is from genome assembly GCA_037957365.1 of Torreya grandis. Taxonomy (NCBI): domain Eukaryota; kingdom Viridiplantae; phylum Streptophyta; class Pinopsida; order Cupressales; family Taxaceae; genus Torreya; species Torreya grandis. Next base: position 307,455 of record JARHVA010004203.1, read on the forward strand.
GACATGGAAGTTTTGCCTCAAGGGTTCCCAAAACTTACCAAATTGTCCGGTCTGAGCCTCCAGGACTGCACAAATCTGACCTCTCTTTCTGAAGAATTTGGGTCGTTTTCTTCATTGAGTGCTCTGTATCTAAATGGATTCAAGCGTTTGGAAGGGTTACCTGCTGACTTAGGAAAGTTAACTGCACTGAAAGATCTTTCTTTGGAAGGATGTGAGAATATGAGAGCACCACCTGACAAGTTTGGCAAATTATTTCTCTGCAAAAGTTGAATTTAAGAGGATGCATCAACTTGCAGCGATTACCAGAAACGTTTGGGATGCTTTCCTTACAGAACCTCATCCTCGAATCTCTACCTGGTCTAGAACGGCTTCCACAAGATATCGGAAGCTTACCATGTCCGACAAACCTGGCATTAAGATCCTGCTAGTCATTAACCAGTCTTCCCGCTGGTTTTGTGCGGCTGCGAAAGCTAGAGATCTTGCATATAAAAAGTTGCATCAAACTTAGTGCTTTGCCGAATAGCTTTGGACGGTTAAGGGAGTTGCTTGTGGAAGTTTGCCCTAATCTGAAGGGGTTGCTGCATGGATTTGAAGCTGTTGGAATAATGCTTATTCCACGTAGGACACTGTCTTTGTCCTCTTCCTGTTTTTCTCGATTGTTCTGCTTTCTCTGAACTCTTCCATCTTCTAGAGTCCTCTCTCTTCTAGATCATTCCTATCTAGAATTTTCTCAGCCTCTTCTGCTCCTCTCTACTCGGTTCACCCCTCTCACAAATCAATCCAGCAGCTGTACATTATGTATCACTGTGATAATAATTTTTTTTTTTTTCTAAGATGGCATCAGAGCCTGGTTTTCTCAAATCTGCCTAATTCCCGTCCTAAACTGCCGTTTAAATATTTTTCTGCCATAGCCCAAAACCTGTCAAAATTTGCTGTTCTCTGTAGCTTGTTCGTTGCAACAGCAGGAAGGAGGAGGAAGGAAAAGACCAGAAAAAGCATTTTTTGGAGCTGCGTCTTGAAGGACACGTTCAGCCGAATCACAGAAAAACACAGCAGCCTGCAGACAAGGGAACGAAGCATGCTGCAGGGTATGCATTTGTAAGTGATCAGGGAGAAAAGTTAAGGAAAAAATCCCAAATATTATTTAATTTCATTTGACATCAGCTGTGTGAGGTGCCTTTACTATTGTGGGTTTTCTTTGGAAAGAGAATAAAAGAAGGAAATATTCTTTTGGAGGCGTAGACATTTAAATTCATGTATTATTCTAAGAGTGGGTATGGTTGATAAGAGTGGGTTCCATTTAAAGGTGAAGCTTTTATGGTGAATGGGGCGTGCATTTTTAAAAGTGGAAATTAAGGTTTACAAAATTTTAAAAGTGTGTTTGTTATTCATTATAAGAATCTTTCAAAAAATCATTTTAAGAAGGGAATTTACGGAAATTTAAAAGAAGTCATTTTCTAATTTGTATTTATTTTAAAGGAATTTATTAATAATAGAGAATTCGACTATCGAAAATTAAATTGAATGGAAAAAATTATTATGGTTGAGTTTCACGTTTGGAGATCTTTCTAACCTTTAAAAAGTGTTATGAGCTTGGTGTTGATATTCAGAAAAGGCTTACAGTTGCTGGCAAGGATTAAGATAGTTGGGACAAGCGAGACAAGATGGCAGTGGCATAGATAAAGCTTACGCTTTCTGATGAAGTATTTTCAAAAGTTTGAAATGAACGAAGTGGTGTTAAGGTATGGAATATTTCAAAAAAAATGTATGAAAATTTAGGTGATATATGGATTTTGACTCTTACTATAAAATTGTATAATATTTATCAGCATAAAAAGAATTGATGCATCATTTAACGAAAATAAAGAAAAAGAAGAATGAGCTTGCTTCCTTTGAAAAGATCATAAATGATAAAGATTTTTTGCAAATAATATTACAATGTCTACTTGGATCAAATTAACCATTTACAAGGGGTCTAGATATTGTTTATAAGTTATCTACCATTACATCTGAAGAGTTGTGTGTTAAGCTTATACAAAAAGAAAAGCGGTTAGTCAAGGAAAAATATATTTCAAATGATGATTCTCAAGTTTTTGTGATGAGGGAAAATCCTAGCTACAAAAAGTTTCATGACAAGTCGAGAGAAAAATTGGAGGCAAGACACCAGGTATGATTCCTTTAAAGGTCACAATTATTACAAAGAAAGACAAAATCAAATGCAACTATTGTGGTAAATTAAGCCATAATGAAAATTAATGTTATAAGAAACTAAATGATTCAGAAGGGAAGTCAAAGAAATATGTAAATATGCTTGACTCTAAAAGTGATGCTCTATGTGTGGCTTTCAAAGCAAATAATTTTTATAAGTATGATTGGGTCATTGATTTTGGTGCTACACAACATGTGTCTCATAATGAAAAAAAATTTAGTCACTAAGCAAGGATAACATTAAAGAAAAAATATTTTTGGGAAACAACAATGTATTAAAAGTTGAAGGAACTGGGAATGTTCAAGTTAACAATGGTATATTCAAAAATATGAAGCTAGTTCTAAATTTAAAAACTAATCTTCTGTCTATTTTTCAAAATGCAAAGCAAGAATATAAGATAGAATTTTGCAATGACAAGTGTTTAATCAAAGATGTAAATAACAACTTTAGAGTCACAACAATTGACAAAGTTGAAAATAGATTATACAAGTTTCAAGAATTTATTTTAAAACGTGAAGATAGTCATGCTTGTAGCATTGCAAAACATAATGACATGAGTAAGTTATGACATGAACGGAAGGAACATGTCAACTATCAAAGCTTTGGACTTATAAAGAAGTTGAACATGGTTTATGGACTCCCAAGTATTTCTCAAAATCAAAAGGTTTGTGAAGGATTTGCTATGGGAAAACAACATGTGGAAAGTTTTGCTCGTGAAAAATCATGGAAAGCCAAAATTCCATTATATCTAGTCTATAGTGATCTAATTGGGTTATTCGAGATGCCATCACTTGTTGGGTCAAGGTATGTTCTTACTTTCATAGATGACTATAGTAGAAGAATTTGGGTATACTTCTTAAAAAAGAGAGTGAGGTGTTTTTTAAGTTCAAAGAATTCAAGGCCCTAGTTGAAATACAATGTGGAAAACATTTAAAGATAATAAGAATAGAGAGGGGCATAAAATATATTAACGATGCCTTTTTGAACTTTTGTAAACAGAATGGTATAAAGAAAGAGTCTATAGTTGCCTACACACCTCAACAGAGTGGGGTTGTCAAGAGAAAGAAAAGAACTCTCATGGAAATGGCTAGATGCATGTTATATTCTAGAAAAAATAATACTAAATATTGGGTTGAAGCAATTCACATAGCTGCATATATTTTAAATAGGACTCCCACTAAAGCAGTAATGAATAAAACCCTTAAACAGGGTTTGAGTGGTAGAAAGCTTACTGTCTCTCATTTTTGAGTTTTTGGTTGCAATGCTTATGCTCAAGTCCCTAATCAAAAAAGAAATAAGCTAGATAAGAAAAGTGAAAAATACATAATGATTGGATATAGTAAGGAATCAAAAGCTTATAGACTATGTAATCCTGAAACAAAAAAAAATTATATCAAAAGAAATGTGTGGTTTGATGAAGATATTGAATATGATGATATTCCTGAACCATCTTCCCTTCCAATTCTGATCAAGGAGGATGAGCCTATTGATGTTAATGATTCAAATGAAGATTTGTCATCATCTGCAAGAGGATCTCAAAATCAAATGGAAGCATCAATCGAAAGTGATGAAAGAAACATGGGAAAGACAAGGAGCATTGAGGAAATATATCAAAAAAGCCCTAAGAATTTGTTTGCTAACTACGTTCTTATGACTAGAGTGACGCGGGTGGAAGATTCAAGCACATATGAGGAGGCAAAAGGGAAAGTTGAATGGGATGCAACTATGCAAGACAAATATGATTCTCTAATGAAAAATGATACTTAGGAATTGTATGTTCTTTTAAAAGGAAATAATTTAGTTGGCTGCAAATGGACATATAGGGCAAAGTTCATAGCAAATGGAGATGTAGAGAAGCACAAAGCAAGGTTAGTTGCCAAAATATTCTCACAAAAAGAAGATATTGATTTTACCAAAACTTTTGCTTATGTTATTAAGATGACATCTATTCGTAGAATAGTTTATTCAGCTGCAAAATTTGGATGGAAGATTTATCAAATGAATGTAAAAAGTGCATTTTTACATGGTGACTCAAAGGAAGAAATTTATATGCAACAACCCCCTGAATTTGTTAATCTTGGTGAAGAACTTCTAGTTTGTAGATTGAAAAAGTCATTATATGGTCTTAAACAAGCACCAAGGGCATGGTTCTCTAAAATAAATGAGTACTTTCTAGAAGCAGGATTTACAAGAAGCAAAGTTGTTCTAGATATGTATATGAAACATAGTGAAGAAAAAATTATTTTTGTTGTGTTGTATGTTGATACAAGAAGCAAAGTTGTTCTAGATATGTATATGAAACATAGTGAAGAAAAAATTATTTTTGTTGTGTTGTATGTTGATAATTTAATTATTATAGGAGATCATATCCAATGCATTGAAGACACTAAGGATCAACTTAAAAAGACTTTTGAGATAAGTGACTTAGGCCTAATGCATTATTTTTTGGGTATGCAAGTATGGCAATAAAAAGATATAATTTTGCTTTGTCAAACCAAATATGCCCTTGATGTTTTAAGAAAATTCAAGATGCTTAAGTGTAAACTAGCTAGTACACCATGTGAAGTTGAATTGAAATTGAGTGCTAACTCCAATCTAAAAGAAGCATATGGAACACTATATAGACAACCTATTGGTACCCTTTTGTATTTAACATCACTAGACTAGATATTGCATACACAGTTGGCATTGTTTCTAGATACATGGAAAATCCTCATGTTGACCATTGGAAAGTTGTGAAAATAATACTAAAGTATATTAGAGGTATATATCAACTTGGGATTGAGTATTAAAAAGGAGGTGAATACACGTTAGTGGGATATACAAATTTAGATCATGTAGGGGATATAGATGATAGAAAATCAACTTCAGATTATGTATTTCATCTTGGTTTAGGTCCAATCTCATGAAGCAGCAAGAAGCAGGCTACCGTGTCTCTCTCATCTATAGAGGTTGAATACATCGGTTCTTCAAAGTCATCTCAAGAATCTATGTGGCTAAGAAGACTGTTGGAGGAGGTTCATTGACCACAAAATCATCCAACTACTATATTTTGTGACAGTGGAAACACTATCAAGTTGGCAAAAAATCTTATATTTCATGATAGACCAAAACACATTGAGGTACACTATCACTTTGTTCATGACTTGATAGATGGAAAGGTGGTAGAGCTAAAGTTTTTTGGAACATAAGATCAAGTCATAGATATATTCACTAAAACATTATCTCTAGTTAAATTTGTCATATTTAGAAACATGTTATATCTTGTGGATGGTCATTTTCAAGTGCGTATGAATCCTTAGGTGAAATATTATTAATGGGTACCTAATTAGGCCAAGTTGCCTGGACCCATATTATAGGGGGGGCGGGTGTTGGAATGATGTTTATTACATGTAGGACACTGTTTTTGTCCTCTCTTTTTTCTAGATTGTTCCATTTAAGACCATCCACTTTCTTTGGACTCTTCCATCTTCTGAAATCCTCTCTTCTAGATCATTTCTATCAAGAATTTTCCTAGCCTCTTCTAATTCTCTCTACTCTTCTATAAATAGGATGTTCACCCCTCTCACAAATCAATCTAGCAATTGTACATTGTGTACCACTATGTTAATAAATATTTCTTTTTCTAGCAGAAGCATTGTCGGCATTGAAAATCTTGACTTTGAGGAGATGCATCAGCATATTCAACCTTTCCCCTGGGTTCAAGAATCTCACACACTTAGAAAGTTTAACATTAGAGGACTTAATGTTTTTGAGTCTTCCAGATGGATTCGTAAGCTCAAAAGATTAAAGGTGTTGTATATACACCTTTGTCCCAAGTTGGAAGCATTGGTCAATGAATTCAAAAAATTGTGCTCTTTGGAAGAATTATAGATCCGACACTGTAGATGTTGGATGGGGCAGACATGGAGAAAATACTAGAATTGTGGCAATATTATTCCTTAAACATTGAAGGGAATGAGGAATTAGTAGAGCAGTGGAAAGAAATGGTGTGACAAGAAGAAGGGTATCCTATGGCGGTGTATATTTTGTGTACTCTAGTAAGTTAAACACTAAAATATTTTGATCCTCTTGACATATTTGTTAGGAGTAAATAACATTTATGGCATTGTTGTTGTTTTGTGTGGCAGTTCTGTGAAGAGTGGCAACAGACGGTAAGAATCAATGTGTTGTGTGGGCAGTGCATAGAGTTGAATAATAGTAGAGATAGATTGATTGAGCATCCTTCATTGTTACTTGACAATGATATTACTGTGGCAGTGATCGACATTCCTCATCTCCATCACCAACTTTTACAACGAGTTGTGGGGACGGACATAAAAACAAGAAGCACTATTTTGGAGTTGAGGATTTTGTGTGTTATAAAAATTACATTAGAAAACAAATGAGGAGAAGAAGATGAAAAAGAAAGCATCACACAAATTCTCAAGTTGATGCCATATGGATCACTAGTTATTCCAAACACCGATACTAGATGTCTTGCTCTTATTAAACATCTTTTGTTTCCTTCTTCAAATGATGACAAAGTTGTTTGTTACAGAGATGATATAAGTGTAGATGATAAAGGTGTTGGGCATTAATTTTTGCCACCAAATATCAACTGCATTTAAAATAGAAGCTTTGCTTGTTATAGGGTTGATATAAGTGTAGACGATAAAGGTGTTGGTAGGCATTAATTTCTGCCACCAAATATCGATTGCATTTAAAATAAAAGCTTTGCTTGTTACAACACTGATATAAGTGTAGACGATAAAGGTGTTGGTAGGCATTAATTTCTACCATCAAATATCAACCACATTTAATACAGAAGCTTTACTTGTTACATGGCTGATATAAGTGTAGACGATAAAAGTATTGGTAGGCATTAATTTCTACCACCAAATATCAACTACATTTAAAATATAAACTTTGCTTATTACGGGGTTGATATAAGTGTAGATGATAAAGGTGATGGTAGGCATTAATTCCTGCCACCAAATATCAACTGCATTTAAAACAGAAGCTTTTCCCACTGCCATTCGAGAAGATTCACCCACTGACCTCCAGTTCATTTTCAACACATGTGCTTTGAATGTAAATGTTTCTAGATAGTAGACCTCTATTTATAAAGACACTTGTAATCTGTTCTACAATCAATCAATAAAATTTGTTTTTTATGCTGTAGCATGTTTTGCCTTTCAGTGCATTGGTTAAGTGTGTCTTGTTGTGTATTTGTTGCATATTAATATACATTTCTGTATGTGTCTTTGTCTTAGCCTTACAATATGGTATCAGAGCAGCGTCGACCCTGTCTATCTTGTGTACTTCAACAGTTGTGTTCAAGTATGAAACCCTCAAGGGCAAGCTCTTATCTATTCAAACCAGACATTCTAGCATGCGTTTTAAGCCATTCGATATTCCACAAAAGCATCTATTATTGTCCTCAACTTCTGAACATATTTTAGCGTAGCCAAGGTCCAACCCTTGCCTACCCAAGCTGAGTCAAAGTGCGTTGCATCTAAACTCACAATCTCTAACTCAAGCGAACGTCCAAACCACTCAACTGAATGACAAACAAGGAAACTGAAGATTGTGGGAGTTGTCAAGTTGAAGCTAACAGACCATTGGAAGAAAGAGCCAAGAACGTGGACGTAAAGTAAAGTGCAGTCTGTTGAGAAGTCACTGAAGGAAAATTGTAGGTTATCTGCTACCAAAGGAGATCGTATAAATGGGGCCTCAGTTCATGTAAATCTGAACACAAGAATTCGTGCCTTTGTTAAAATATGATTGACATAAGTTATAATACCATTTATTTCTGATATCAAGAAAGAGCCAAGAACGTGGATGTAAAGTGCAGTCTGCTGAGAAGTCACTAAAGGAAAATTGTAGGTTATCTGCTACCAAAGGAATTGTACAAATGGGGCATCAGTTCGTGTAAATCTGAACACTAGAATTCATGCCTCTGTTAAAATATGATTGACAGAAGTTATACTACCATTTATTTCTGATATCTCAGTTTAAGTAAAAAATTATTTCTTTGAAAGCGTGGTCATAAAGTGTAAGGGAGATGAACTAAAAGTAGTTATAAGGATTTTTGGAAACTAAACTAATATTTATGAATAGACTATTTTTATTTTGATAAGATTTTAAAGAAGATAAGTGTAGATCTGTGAAAGAGACATAATTTGTAGAGATAAAGGAGAATCTATTGGCATTAAGGATGAGAGATAGCGATCATGGCATCCAGTAATAGTATCAACTAGCCTCAAATTTTGTTGTTTACTGATAAGAATTATGAGTTTTGGGCAGTTAAGATGAAAACTTTATTTTGTTCTCAAGATGTTTGGGATTTGGTAGAAAATAGGTTTGTAAAGCCTACAGATCAAGCTGCATACTAGACATTAACTCAAGCAAAAAAAATGAATTTAAGAGAAAAAAAGAAAGATGCTAAAGCCCTGCTCATTATTTAGCAAACAATGGATGATTATGTGTTTCTTAGGATTGTTGCAGCATCTAGGTTTAAACAAGCTTGGGGAATCTTAAAAACTTTATACCAGAGAATAATTAAAGTAAAAGTAGCAAAATTATAGACACTAAGAAGGAATTTTGAAAATCTTCAAATGAATGCATCAAAATTTGTAGATCAATTATTTAGTAATGTAATGAATGTTGTAAATCAAATGAGGTCACATGGATAGAATGTATCTGATCAAAAGGTGATAGAAAATGTTATTAGAAGCCTTCCTAACAAATTTGATGCAATAGTAGTTGCAATTGAATAATCGAAATACTAATATCAATTATCAATAGATGAATTGATAAGATCTTTGATATCCCATGAAACCAGGATGAATATGAATAATAATTCTTTCTTGGAGAATGCTTTTAGATCATAGGTGTCATTTGGTTGAGGAAGAGGAAGATCGAACTTCAAAGGAAGAGGAAGAGGCAAAAGTGGACACATAAGTCTAGATTAAGGATAAAATACCAATCAACCCAATCAAAGTTTCAACAATAGAGGACGTGGAATAAATAAATTTCAATAACAATCTTCAAGGTTTAATAAGACCCACATTTAATGTTATTATTGTAAGAAATATGACCATCTTGCAAATGAATGCAAAAAGAAACAAGCAGAAGTGGATAAACATAATGCAAATTACGTAGATGTATTTGATAATAACTTTATAAGTTTACTTATAACTTGTAATATTTCTCAAGAAAGTTCTATTGATATATGGTTTTTAGATAGTGGATGTAACAATCATATGACAAGAAATAGAGAGTTGCTTATTAGTTTGGACAAATCTATAAAATCAGAAGTAAAATTTGAAAATGATAGCAAAATATCTATAATTGAGAAAGGTGTTATAAACATTTTGACTAAGAATGGAGAAAAGGGATATATTCCTAATGTTTTCTTTGTACCTAGTTTAAAACACAATTTGTTGAGTGTTGGTCAATTAGTGCAAAAGGGGTAGAGTTCTCTTTAACAATGATGTATGCACAATTCTCGATACAAATCCTAGTGATTGGTTAATTGCAAGGGTCAAAATAACCAAGAACCGAATGTTCTCCTTCCAGATTCACTGCATCCAAGGAACAAAGGAATTCAACTTCAAAACAATGTACTTAGACCAAACATGGCTCTGACACCTGATGTATGGTCATATTCATTTTAGAGGTTGAGTTTATTACAGAAGACAAATATTGTGAAAGGATTACCAGTCATAGAGCATTCAACTAGTTCATGTGAACGCTGTATATTGGCAAAACATAGAGAATTTTTTTCAATAAAAAGTTCATACCAAGCAAGGACATCATTAGAATTAATTCACATTGATATATGTGGGCCGAGGTAGACTCCATATTTATGTGGAAACATATATTTCTTAACATTTATTGATGATTTCAATAGAAAATCTTGGATATACTTTATCAAGCAGAAGTATGAAGCCTTTGATAAATTCAAGGATTTTAAAGTTTTAGTGGAAAAACAAAGTGGCCTATACATCAAGGTACTCAGATCTGATAGGGGTGGTGAATTCAGTTCTAATTAATTTCTAGATTTTTGTAGATATCATGGAATGAAGAACCAATTTACAATAAGGTACACACCACAATAGAATGGTGCAGAGAAGAAGAATAAAAACATAATGGAGATGGCCAGGAGCATACTGAAGGCCAAGAACTTATCCAATGAATTATGGGTAGAAGTAGTAGCGTGTGAAGTATACATTTTGAAGAAGAGTCCTAAAAAGAGTGTTAGGGACAAAATTCCACAAGAAGCATGGAATGGTAAGAAACATAGCGTATCTCATTTTAGAATTTTTGGATGTGTTTCTTATTCACTAGTGCCATTTGAATTGAGAAGAAAATTGGATGATAAAAGTGAGAAATGCATCTTTATTGGTTATAATGAACAATCAAAAACTTATCAATTGTATAATCCCATCTCAAAGAAATTGATTATTAGTAGAGATGTTGAATTCAAGGAATAAGAATCATGGGATGAAAATGTTGACAAAGTAGTCACAGGTGGAACAACAATATATCTTAGTGAAGAACCAGAAGAACAACGTGGTTAGTCGAATCAAATAACACCAATAACTCCACAAAAAAATGTTGTGCATGGAACACCATCAAGTCATCCAAATCATCTTCTCTCGATTCAAATGTAAGTGATGAGTTAGATCCAACACTTGCCTCATTAAGACCAAGATATAGAGGTAAAAAAATAAAAATATTAAAAGAGATATATGATCAAGGAGAAGAGAATGTAGATTTGTATTCAAATTTTGCTTTATTCTCTTATGATCCTATATATTTTGAAGAAGCAGTTAAAGAAGATAATTGGATTAAGGCAATGGATGAATAAATTGACTCTATTGATAGAAATCAAACATGGGAGTTAGTGGATCCACTTGAAGGTAAAGATTACATAGATGTCAAATGGGTTTATAAAACTAAATTTAATGCTGAAGGCAAAATTGTAAAACATAAAGCAAGATTAGTTGCAAAAATATTTTCACAATAGTATGGGATTGATTATAATAAAACATTTACTCCAGTTACTAGATTTGATACAATTAGAATAGTTTTAGCAATAACTGCACAAAATAATTGGAAGGTTTATCAAATGGATGTGAAATTAACGTTATTGAATGGTTTTCTTGATGAAGAAGTTTGTGTTCAGCAACCACCTAGTTATGAGGTATATGGGCATGAAAATAAAGTTTGTAAATTGTAAAAGGCACTTTATGGTTTGAAACAGGGACCTAGGGCTAGGTATAGCAGGATTGATTCATATTTGATAAACAATGAATTCAATATAAGTAGCAGTGAACCCACATTGCATATAAAGACCAATGAGCAAGGTCAAATTTTGATCGTGTCTATATGTTGATGATTTGATTTTCACTGAAAATTCATTTGTATCCCTGTTCAAGTCAGTCATGATGAAAGAATTTTAAATCACAGATTTAGGCTTAAGAGATACTTCTTAGGCATTGAAGTTATTCAAAATGATAAAGGTATGTTCATTTTTCAATCTAAGTATGTCAAGGATGTGTTGAGAAGATTCAAACTGTTGAATTTCAATCCAGTATCAACTCCAGTTGCAACAAGAACAAAACTTAACAGAGAGGAAAAGGGCTTAAATTTTAATCCAACTATGTTTAAAATACTTGTTGGAAGTCTAATGTATCTCACAGTTACTAGGCCAGATATTATGTATGGTGTTAGTTTGAGTTCAAGGTTCATGGATTCATCTCGGGATTCTTACTGACAAGTCAAAAAAAGAATATTGAGATATGTTGTAGGAACAACAAGATATAAGATTTTATATTCCAAAATAATGATTTTAGTTTGATTGGTTGTACTGACAGTGATTTTGAAGGTAACATGGATGACACAAAGATCACTTCAGGACATGTCTTTCATTTTAGATCAAGAGTTGAAGAAACAACCTATAATGACAATTTCATCAATCAAAGTAGAATATGTAGTTGCAACTACCGTAGCATTTCAAGAAATATGGATGCATCAAGTTTTATCAGATTTGTTGCATAATCAACAGTTACTGACACCAATCTTTTGTGATAACAAGTCAACAATTGCATTATCAAAGAATCATGTCTTTCAAAAGAGGAACAAGCACATTGATACGAGGTACCACTTCATCAAGAAATTGGTTAACAATGGAGAAATATATCTTGAGTTTTGTAGATTCGAATATCAATTGGCAGACATTTTCACTAAGCCATTACCAAAGGACAACTTTAAACATTTGCGACAAAATTTGGGCATTATTGATATTAAATTAGCTAGTGGTAGAAATTAAAGGGGAGTGTTGGTAGACATTAATTTCTGCCACCAAATATCAACTGCATTAAAAATATAAGCTTCTCCCACTACCATTCAATAAGATTACCCATCGACCTCCAGTTCATTTTCAACGCATGTGCTTTGAATATAAATGTCTCTAGATAGTTCGAAGACCTCTATTTATAGAGGCACTTGTAATCTGTTCTGCAATTGATCAATAAACTCTATTTTTTATGCTGTGGGATGTTCTGCCTTTCAGTGCATTGGTTAAGTGTGTCTTGCTATGAACTTATTGCAGATCAATATACATTTTTATTTGTGTCTTTGTCTTAGCTTTACAAAAGGCCATCAAACCTTTTTTGATGGTTTTACTATTGAGGAAGATGACATTTCTAAAAATATGTTACAAAAACTTTTGAATTCTAAATGTGCAGAGGAAGAAACATCATAAATATTAGCAATCCCAATTACGTAATAAGAAATTATCTGGTGGACTCTTTCTTGAGTAAGCATTGCTTTAGCCTTTAATGAGATTTAGGATATTACTTCTCCTTGATTTTACTTTCTTTTTTCTATAATAAGTATAGAATTATGGTATTTTATACATCATTAATAAAAAAAATGGGTTTAAGTTTTTATTAATTTAATATAATTAATTTAATGCAAATACGATACAAGAATCATGGGACCTTTATGGTCTTTCATATGTCAATGATTTGGATGATTAGAACATTCAATTAAGTGATTCTAATTTCCAAGTTGTTTGCATTCCTCTTTCAAGTAAGGGGTATTCAAAAGATGCCTTAGACATCTCTTCCTAATTCTGACTTTGTGGTTGACAAGATTCCAATCTTTTAGAATATTTGAAAAATACTCAACTCAGGTGCATTGTCAAAAATAATGACATGGGGTATAAGGATTATTTATTTACCCAAGATCCGATATGCACACCAATTCAAGTTTTAAATTTCTTTTGGAAGACATTGATTTTCTAGGCCTGCAAGGGATTATATTGAGTTTTTTTTAATTTTATTATAGTTTAACTTCCAATCAAATTCAATATTAATATTACTTTTATATTTTATGACATTTGCATGGTTACATTTGAATAAAAAACTTATCAATGAAAAAATGATATTTTTATATATTGAACCTTCAAGTAAAAATTTCAAGATGAAGGTAAATCTCAAACAACTAGTACAATGAATATTTTGAAAGTTTATATGTGAAATATTTTTCTTGCAAAGAAAAATAAAATGTCAAAGAACTTGGAAAAATTATATGAAAATGTGATACAAAAGGATGCAGTGGTCTAAAATTCGTATTCTAGGATATAATAATCTTATAGAAGTGATATACATACATGTTGAATGAGAAGGGAGACCAAGAAAATATGAGTTTGAAACTTCAAAAAAATTTAAACCATTTATATATTGAAAAAATATGGTTAAGATGAAAGATATAATCTTTAGGAGGTGATGGGAACCCTAGCAACAACCTGTGGCCATTGGTTCCTCCGGTGGTTGAGCCCTATTACGATTGTGGCTACAACTTTGTTCCCCTCTTTATTGTCTTGATTATATGGCACATGGGATATATGCAACTAGTGGTTCGATGAATTAGGGACCTAGTGTTTCCTTCAAGGACATTGCTCGCCCTAGGGCTCCTCTAGCAACAACTTCTTCCTTCATTTTTCCTAGTCGATACATTGTGGAGAGATTGGATGCCTTGCCAATAGTGGAGATCTCTCTTCTTGAGGTATCTGAGTTAATTTTTTACATTTAAATATTATGCAGTTATTTGTAGGTTTAATGGGTTTTGGCCTTAGTTAGAATAATTGTAACATTGGATCTATGCTATTTGGACCAACACCTGTGAGATCCTACAATGTTCTATAGGGTTTTTCATAGCTCATTTTATTAAACTTAAGAATTATCAGAGAGTTTTTAAGTAGGGACCCTAGTTTTAGGGTAGAGTTAGGCTCTTTATTACTCCCTAGTTCATCGATTTTGATCCATCAACAATGGTGGTATCTAAAATGTCGATTTGGGTTTGACTCCCAAATCTCCCTCTTCTTTCCTGGCACCCCTTAGTTTGTGAAGATATTGGAAACACACTTGGAAGATTCATCAAGATAGATGATGACCCATCTAAGAAAGGGTTGTTTACCTATGCTTGTATTTATGTGCATGTGGACCTTAGCAAAGGTCTCCCAAATAGAATCCAACTGAAACATAACAACTTTCACTAGATCCAAATATGGGATTATGAAAAACTACCTTTAGATGTTGTTTTTACCACCAAATTTGCCATCTCCAAGGGGTTTGTCCTCACACAGACATACCAAAAAAATAAAAAGGACCATTCTTCTCATCCTAAAGGCTGGCATTCATATGAGCATCTTATTTCAAATGAGGTCATGGAAAAAACTAAAGATGGCATAGGGAAGGAAGAAATTATTGTGTTTATTAAAGAAATGATTGTAGTGGACTCCTCTTGTAAAAAGGCATCTGTGTATACTGCTACAGGTGGAGGGATCAAGATATCACATAAATCTTAAAATTCTGAATTTGATAAGGATCAACCCCTATTTGAACCTCATCATAATCTTGCAATTCCAATGGTTATTACTAGTCTAATGGATATTGGTAGGCCAGAGGGCTAGACAAAAGTTCAAAAGAAAAAAAGGCAAAAAAGCTCGTATTGTGGATACAATTTTTGGCTATCTTTGATTTTTATTTTACTCTTGTTCGGTTTTGTTTGTCTTACACTTGCTTGGCTCTACCCAACTAACCCTTTATGATCTTATTTTCTTCCCGAGACTTGTATAACTCAGTTTTACATTTGGGGTGTAACTTCTCCACCTGTCTTTTTTGTATGACTAGTGTTATACTATATTAAGTTTTATCAATAAAGGTGTGCTTTTCAATAATAAAAAAATATGGTTAATATTATTACACAATAATGGTATGGTAACAACAAATGGGAATAAAGTGATGAAAATGATATGTAAATAAAATTAAATCAAACAATAAAGATACACATAAAATGGATAAAACGATCAAAGAAGGATTGATAAACAACTTTAAAAAGAAATATGTAAAAAGATGGTTAAAATATTCTATAAGGATGTATTATCAAATTTTACATCACATCATCAACATTCTCTATTTTTGTGTTACAAAGGACCATCATATTGCAGTGTGTGTTACTCTTCAACTTTAGTTGATTCATCAGATTAGAGAAGAATATACTAGTTTGAAAATTGTCATTAGAACCTGCACAAAATTTTTTGGAAGGTAATTTATAAAGAACAAGGATAAAACTGAACCTAGTTCTTATTAAAGATGACCACTAACAAATCTTAACCGAATTCTTATTAAAGATGACCACTGTTAAAATTCTGAAACATGCATTGAAGTCAAGGTCATTATCCTTCCAAAAATTTAATTATATATATTTTTAATAAGATATGATAGAAAAATATTTAAAAATACAAACTTTTTTTATTATATTTTAATACTGGGATTTAAATCTTTATAAAATCTTAATATATAATTGATAAATTTAACCTTATGAAGATTTAATAATTGATAGTGTTTTTATATTATTTCGTGACTTTAAATCCTATTACAAAAAATGTTTCACCACATAAAATGTCTTTTATATTTTATATTTTAAATTATATAAGTGTTATTGTTGTCATTCGAAACGTGCACCCGTGGATGCTTTACAGCGTGGGGGAAGATTTTCAATGGGGTGCTTGGTGTGAAGGTCTTTCACGAGGCACGAAGGTCTTGAATGAGGTGGAAAGGTCTACGGCGTTGGGCATGGAAGTATTATCGCTTAGCTTCACGTGCGAGCATCAATATTCTCATCGTGACGATGGGAACGTCCCAAAGGTGTGGGATCCTTGCACTCCTTGGGATGAGCTTGCAGACTGGGCCGAATTCCTTCTATTCTAAGCGCACTTAGTTTAAGACTAGTGCGCAGGCCTAAAGAGAAGAAAGGTAAATATACTGCTAGCCTAAACCTAAACTTTTGAGAGAAAAGGCGAGGGAGAAGGTAAGAGATGTTGAAAGTAAAAGAGATGATGCACCCAAAATAGAGTGAGCACTCATACTACCATAAACACACTACAAACCTTTGAGAACAAGATGTCACCACACAAATTCTGCCAAGGACACTCAAAATGCATAAGTGTTTCATATGGAGGTGTAGGAACACAATACAATGTTGAGAGGGATGAAGGTTATCCATAGGCAATGCCTACACAAACCCAAGCGCACACAAAATATGACCTACAAGTGAGTTCCAAGTTCAATGAGGAGGTGCAGAGAATGAACGATGATGAGAAGGGTGAATATTACCCATAAACAACGATCAACAAACACAAATAACACACAAAACATCATAAGAATGGAAGGAGGTGAACTTAACTCTCATTAGTATGCAATATTTAGCAAATATAAGTGCTCTTGGAGGGCAAATTTCAGTAGCATGAGGTTGTTAAAAAATGTCAACCCTTTTACAAGTGAAGAACAATGATTTTATAGTGAATAATCCTATTTTACAATAAATACACCACTTGGGGTGGTGGGTGCAACTTTTAATTCCTTTGTGACATCACATCGACACTTTTCAAATTTTGGTGACTTGGATTTGGGAGGTTATAATAGGATCCTACCAAAAGTACACATGTGAATCAATGGGTGGAAGGTTTCCTTGGAATGGTCAGAGGATGGCATGCACTCATATTTTGATGTTTGACATCCACTTCTGCATTTACTAGCTCTAACACATTTTGGGCCTTGCTCAACTACCTCTTTACTTTTCCCTGCCACTTGGCACCTGCTACCCTAATCTCATTTTTGGCTTGTCATGTCATCACTATACGCGGTGTGAAACTTGGCACACACTCATTTCTTTGTATGCTATGTACATGCAGAGTTTGTGCACACACCCTTGATTTGTAAGTACTCTTGTGCCAATGGTGCACATGAGACTCCTTTAAGGAAAGCGAAACGTAGCTTTAGATTGCACCCTGTGACGTTCAAGGGCACATAATTAAGATCCTACACTTTGGCATGGATCTATGTTGGATAGGAATTAGGGAGATGTGGATAGAAGCATGCATGAAGACAAGATTTCTTAGGCGCATCATTCATGACTTATAACTACTCCTTGCACACCCTATTTAATCAGCCATCTAGAATTTGAGACTTTGCATCCTTAAAACTGTATACCATTTGAATCATGCGCTAAGGGATCTCACACTATGGTGCACATCAAAGACTTATAATAGGTACAATCCTTCATTTTACTGCTGCACAAACCTGTGCTTGAATGCTTGGGCATGGGTGTGAACGGGGAATGTTTATGCATATTTTGCTTGAGTGCCCGATACTTTGTAGGTGAGCTACTTCTCTATAGGTTCTCAGCAAGCATCAATTATACAGGCCGCTTGGATGCTAAGTGGAGATATAGTAGCCTTAAGTGATCCATTGGGCAAGAAGTCATAGAAGCTGCAACATGCCCGACCTTACATCTGAATAAACTGAACTAAGTCCAACCCTCAACAAAGCAAAAAGAGAAGAACAAGCAACAAATGTGCGAAACACACTTGAAGTAAACAAAACTAAACTAAGACTATACAGTGTGCTCACATGCACTTAGGGAAATGTAATGCAAGCTAATTTAATCTACTATATACAATCTACAAGCATGCACTTTTGTCCTCCTAGATCAAAACAAAAACCTCTTAAATCCTTTACATTATGTGCTGCCCTATTATTGATATATGATGGATGGACATGAGGTAGCATCTGTTTACTGTGAAGGAGGCATGCCCTGGTTACTTCTAAAGAGTGCTCAAGGAAGCTAGTTTGCTCAGGCTTTCTTTCAATGAATTAATCCACCATGATACACGTAAGCTTTCCTCCTAGATGGCTGATGTCCTCGAAGTTAAACCAATCCCTCCTAGATTTCTCAGTGCCTAGTGGCAATTTCTACTCAAACTAAGCCTTCTGGAGTTTGGGAGGCTTGCGCTTGATAATTGGGAAGCTCATGAAATCAATGAGCTTCCCTTGCTTATTTTTCAGTTACTGCCCTAAGTCGAACACTCCTTTTGGAAGCCCCTCTGTGACGTGCCTAGGCACACAAGGATTGATGGTGCTCATTTCCATAGTTTATTCATCACCCTCATGTTGCTTCTTGGGCTTGACTATTGGTATTACCCCCTCAATTTAAATGAGCCTTTTGATGACTCATTCATGCCTAGACCCTTGCAGGCCTCTACCATCTACGAGGATCGTGATCTCCTCTGTGTGTGTACCTTGCCTTTCTCTGATATGTGATTGAAACTAGCAATTGGTGTATAATTGGGTATGGGTCTGAACCTGAGGAGATGTTGGTTTATCATTCAGACTTGAGAAAAATTCCTCCAGCTCATCCCAAAAGGAGTCCTCTTCTTGTTCTTATGATTTTGCCTATGGGCTTACCTTGGGGTGATCATGATTGTCCTCTTTAAGCGTGCACTCCTCTTGAAGGTTTGATCCTTCTTCAATGTCTTCCTCCATATTATCAAATGGTAACCCATCTACCCAATAGAGGTTTGGCCTAGGCTATTAGATGCATTCTAAAGTGGTGTAGATTGACTCTTCCTCGCTTGAGACAACCTCCTCTTCTTTTACACAGACTACCTCTACACTCCACGCAATTGGTATTCCTTTGAAAAAGGAGATGGTGGGTAGGCAAGGAGTCTCCACTAGCATAATAGGAGTGGTCTTGACCAGGGCAGGCATCCTGAAGTCAGAGTGTCAGGTGCAAGAGGGATTTCATGACTGTGCTTGAGGCTCCTGAGGAAGGATGGGCTCTTGAGTTGGTACGAACATAGGCTTTTTGAAGCTTGGTACTTTGAAAACAAGGGGTTTACTTGGAGGTAAAAGGGAGTTATCATGTCTAAAGCTAGGGACCTTGAGCGTAGAAACCTTCTACTCCATATGTTGGCTTGTAAGTGCAAGGAGATCCCACTTGAAGCTAGGAAAGGAAGGAGCAGAGGCAGTTGGTTATGCTTCAATTTCTTGCATACGTGTAAGTAGCTAGTACATCTGCTCTTCTTTGGATGTGATCTTCCTAGCCAAGCATTCATCTTCAAGTCTAAACCATTCCATCTCTTGTTGTTTAGTGTATGCTTGATGAACAAGTTCCTCTTATTGCCTACCATACCCCTACTCTCTTTCAATCTCCTTCATCTGTCTCTGGAAATCAAGATTTATATTGTTGATGCTCTTTTGGGGATGATTAGGAGGGTAATAATATGAATTGGAAGCAATGTAGCTTGTGTAGGGCTGATTAGAAGCATAAGTAGGTTGCCATAAAGGATGAACTGAGAGAAAGTTACAGGCACTTGCATGAGCTTGATATGAGAATGGGAAGGCACGACAATATAATTTTCATGGAATGGGGGTGGAAATACATAGTATTAATCATTTAGACTGCTTAAACCAGTAGATTTGGACATTTTGAGTCACTAGGTGCTCTGTGGAGTGTCTTCAACACTTGATATCTAAGGGTAACATCGATTCCCTATCTCTTTCTTCAAATTGGTCCCATTAGGCATGCCAAAAACTATTGCCATTTGAAACATGCACCCGTGGATGATTTTTGGTGTGGGGGAAGCTCTACTATGGGGCATTTGATGTGAAGGTCTTGCATGAGGTGCAAAGGTCTATGACGTTGGGTGTAGAAGTATTATCACTTAGCTATGTGCGTGAGCATTATTTGTCTCATCATAATGATGGGAACATCCCCAAGGCATGGTACCCTTGTGCTCCTTGGGATGAGCCTCTAGACTACGCTGGATTCCTTTTATTCTAAGTGCACCTGGTTAAAGACCAACATGCAGGCCTAAAGAGCAGAAAAGTAAATCTACTGCTATCTTAAACCTAAAATTTTGAGGGAAAAGGGGAGGGAGAAGGTAAGAGATGCTGAAAGTAGAAGAGGTGATGCACCCAAAATAGAGGGAACACTCCTACTGCCATAAACATACTACAAACCTTTGAGAACAAGACGTCTCCACATAGTTTTCACCAAGGAAACTTAAAATGCATGTGTTTTGTATGGAAGTATAGGAACACAATGTAGTGTTGAGAGGGACAAAGATTATCCACAGGCAATGCCTACACAGACTTGAGTGCACACAGAATATGACCTATAAGTGAGTTCTGAGTTTAATGAAGAGGTGCTGGGAATGAATGATGATTAGAGGGGTGAACATTACCCATAGACAAGGATAAATAAACACAAATATCACATAGAACATCAGAAGAATGGAAGGAGGTGAACTTAATTCTCATTAGTATGCAAGATTTAGCCAATACAAGTGCTCTTGGAGGGAAAATTTTAGCAGTGTGAGGTTGATAAAAAATGTCAACCCTTTTACAAGTGAATAACTAAGATTTTATAGTTAACAAGCCTATTTTAAAATAAATGCATCACTTGGGGCGGTGGGTATAGCTTTTAACTCCTTTGGGTGCCGCATCGACACTTTTTTTAAGTTTGGTGATTTGGATTTGGGAGGTGATAGCAGGATCCTGCTAGAGTACATGTGTGCATTGATGGGTGGAAGGTTTATTTGAAATGGTCAGAGGATGGCATGTAATCATATTTTGACGTCTGATAGCTGCTTCTACATTTACTAGCTCTAACACGTCTTGGGCCTCACTCAACTACCTCCAACTACCTCTTTACTTTTCCCCACCACTTGGCACCTACTGTGCTACCCTCCTTTTTAGCTTGCCATGTCATCACTATCACAATGTGAAACTTGGCGCACACTCCTTTATTTGTATGCTACATGTGCATAGAGTTTTGCATGTACCCTTGATTTGGAAGTACTTTTGTGCCAATGGTGCTTTCAAGATTCCTTTGAGGAAAGTAGTGCACATTTTTAGATTGTGCCCTACGATGTTCAAGGGTGGAGAAGTAGGATCATACACTCTGGCATGGAAATACATTGGATGGGTACTTAAGATCCTTGGATAGAATCATGCATGAAGATAAAATGTTTTAGGCATGTCCCTCATGACTTATAACTACTCTTTGTGTGCCCTCTTTACTCGACCATCCAAAATTTAGGACTTTACATCCTTGAACATGTGTGCCATTTGAATCATGCGCTAAAGTATCTCATGTTGTGATGTGCATCAAAGACTTATAATAGGTGTGAGCCTTCATCCTACTACTGCACAGGACTGCACTTCATTGCTTGGGTATGGGCATGAATGGGGAAAGTCTGTGCATATTTTGCTTGAACGCCTGGTACTTCGCAGGTGTGCTACTTGTCTATAGGTTCTCAATAAGCGTCGACTGGGGGAGTGACTTAGAAAGTCAATAGTTACTTAGGAAGATTATAGTCTTATTATATAACATTATCCTCATCTATCTGCATAGTCTCCAAAATGGCTCCTTTTTATGTGGGAGAGGATGCCATGACCTCAATATTGAGTTTAGTTTATTTTGTTGATTATTAAGATCTTGGACTTTGTTTTATTTGATATGTTTTTATGATCACAGTTAGTTGGATCAAACCTTGATTGATTTAGCACAATATGATATATGTGGATATGACTTTGGTATATTTTGAATTCAAATTGATTATTTCAATGGATTATTTAATTATTATTAAGTTATGTTTATTTGGATAGTTATTAGATGGATGATGTTGATTTAATATTTTGGTGATTATAGGATTTTTCTATGGGCTAGGCTAGATCAAGAATCTGGATAAACAAGGTGAAATGACTATTAATACATTTATGACATGAGCCATGAGTTTTTGAAAGATCACCATGCTTGTTACAATTGATTGTTTCATTATCTTAGTCTTTGCTAGATTGTTATGTTGATAAGTTAAATTTTTTATTTTAGTCTTCTTTGATTTCTGAAGTCAAGTTATGGACATAATCTTTTTTATGTTATTACACTTGTCATAAATGAGAGCTTGTATCTACTTGTACACTATTGGAATAATTCATATTTCATGATTTTATTATTCGAATGACTGGTCTGGTTTTTTCAATTATAATATCACTCTCTTAGTTGGTCTTAATTTTATTTTGAGAGGTATCACTTACGAGAAACCCCTCAATATTCCACCCAAATAAATCAATATAAACATCTCTAAGTGACACCCGAGTCACCCAAGAGATACCTCTCAAGGTATTTCTTAAAAGATACCTTGGACCTCAAATTAATCACTATCAAAAAGTAATTTGTAATACTTTCAGGGTATCTCCTAGATGATAATAGTTGCATTTAAATTATAATTAAATCACATAGTCACTCTTCCTCATTTGGAAAACATAATTCTATGTTTTCCACAAATGTATCAAAATCATTGAACCCTTCATAATGTGGAAAAACAACAATGTTTCCCTTATTGTATTATTACACCCTCTTCATTCTAGATGTGACACACAAAACCCAAACCTTGGTTCCTAAATTTGAACTAGACTTGATCCTTATGTCTCTTACATATTCTTATGTCATGGATGTTATGTTATTTGAACTTGGGGTGTTACACTTTTACCTTATAACTTCATAATAATCTTTCACCCATCGGTCGCAAATGACACTACTAGTGTCAGATATAGAGTTAGTATTACCCCAACTTAATGCTTCTTCATCATCAACATCAAGATTATTCACACACTGAGAAGTTATGTTGTAGATTTAATTTACCTACTTATCATCTCCACACTTTCAACATAATCTAGGACAAGCTTGTTATCGAGGGGATAACTAGTGATGTTCCCCATTTTCAAATCTCATTTAGTAGTTCTTGAAGCACATATATACATTATTTACATAGTACTATGGCCTGCCAAGCATTGCTAAATAATTTTTAGCCTTAGCTAGCTTGATGACTTCAAAGTATGCAATAAAGTTTACCCCCATGATATCAACATTATTAAGAATTCCCAATGGTTGCGCTTGGTTTTTATTTTCCATAAACAACAAGTGAGGTGAAGGCCTTAATGAAATAATTCCAATTTGGTGCCAAGTTTCATGTGTGAGAATTTTGACCTTGTCTCTAGTGTCAATGATAATATCACATATCAACAAAAAATATATTGTGGCATCAACTAGTAGCTTGTGGTCATAGCTGATGGTTTGTTAATTTTTAACTTCGATCTCTCTTACTAGGCACAATGAAAAAAATTTAGTGGTTCCCATTGTTTGTTCATTATCCAATTATTAATCATGGGGATCACCCCTTCTAAGCACAATAGAGATAATATTTCAAAAATGTTATTTCCATGCTTATCCACCTGAGCCTTGTTCTGCAGCACTTCTTTGGACTTTACTTCTAGGTCGCTAGGATGATGAATCTCACCTTATAAGTTTTGTATAACTTCCATCACTTATTGTGATATATAATTATAGTCTGAACCATCAAGATAATAATTGATGGAAGCTTCCACGTGATGGAATTTATCCTTTACTCTAGGTTTATAACCTTTTCATACCTTTTCAGTTGGAGTTGTTATTTCTTGAGATTGGGTGTTAGCCTCACTCCATGTTGTGACATTTAATTTTAGCCCCTTAGTTTTTTTTTGGCTTCCCTCGTTTGTCACCTAATGATCTCTAGGGTGAAAATGTATGGATCATGCCAACACCTATCTATAACATATATTTTTGTGTTAGCTTTGAATAGGGATATAGACACTCTTTCAGTTGATGCCCCCTCCAAAAATACATGCAAGTGGAAAAATTTAGGAAGTCTCTTTTATAGTGGAATAGGGAGCCACGCTTCTAACATGTACAAGGGAACCATATTACACCTCTTACATAGTATAGGAACTGACCACCATATTTTATTCATCCCTGATTTGATGGGTTAGTCATCGCTTATCATGCACCTCATGAATCTCATTGACATCTAAAAATATTTGGTGTTTTAGGTGAAGACCTCATAGATTTCACAATACATGGAGACCTTTTTCTAAGTCACTCATTGTAGAAAGGTATAATTTTTCACATAATCTCATTCATGTAAAAATTAGTAGGATGTGAGGAGTACTCGTACACTACACCTAGGATAATTATTCTTATTGTGCCCCTCAACTTCACAGTCAATGCACCATATGCCACTAAATGTTTTGTGTGCATTATTGGTAGCGAGATTCTGAAATTATGAGGCCGTTAAAGTAACCTAAGATTACATAAATACAATAACTCTAATGTCCACACTCCTAGTGGCCTTAGCCCTTAATATTTCCTCTAACACTTCACATGATCTATATAATTCCTCATTGAGAAGGTGCACCTAAAAGGTCGTAATAGTCTTCCCATGAACCATTGTGCATGTTTTAATTTATAATTTTTGAATGAAAGTTTTGAGATCAAGGTTTTGAATCTTGTGTCATAAGCGAGGACACTCCCAATTAGCTTTTGCTTGATTTACTTTAAGGCTAAAATACTCTGTTATTCAAATTTTGAAATATCAAATTCCTTTAAAAGTGTTGACTTCAACTACTCATAGTATAAAATAGCCTTATTTAGCTCTTGTAATACCAATTATGTGCACAATCCAAAAATGTGATATTAAATTAAATCACTTTATTCTTCGACATAGTAATACCCTTTACTCACCATATTTTGGGGCAATAAGACAAATACCGTTAATAAAGGTTTTTTTACCATATTTTGGGATAATGTGGTTAAAAATGGTGACAATGCTAGAAAATACTCTGGAGTATTTTGGAACAAAGAAGAATTTAATGAACCCATAATTATTTGCGAGAATAGTGCATGGAACATGAACAAATTTAGAAAGGATAATATGGGAGCAACTAAGTGACCAAATATAATATCTTCATTGACTCGATGTGTGTCAATGAATTAACTTACCATTCATTAAAACCTATAAGGATTAATTATTATGACTCTCACCATCAGGTCATTGAGTCTAGGTAAATGCCTTCAAGGTAAGACTCAATAAAATTTTCACCCTAGGATCTCACCATAGAATATTCACCAACGCAGATTTAGAAACCCTTTACGATGTGAAATGTGTGCTTGGTTTCAAGAGGATACATTTAGTATCCAACTAACTTTACCCAAACTTACTCAAAAAATAATATGTCCAGAACACCTGCAGTAGTCAAAGCCCTTAAAACTAACCCAATATTAGGATCTAAAGCAACAAAACAAATCATGAAACACCCTTATACAAAATTTATCTTATGCTACCTACTCATATGTCTTTCACTTCATCACTTTTCATTAACCAATGTGAAACCATAGAGAAATATAACTAGGGAAAACCCAAGGATGAAAGCAAAATAAAGTGAGAAAATAAACCAAAATAAAAGAAGAAAGGAAACAAATAACAAAGCAATAAGGGAAAATAACAAAACAAAATAAAGCTATTTACAAGACTACACCAAGCTAATTCAATTTGGAAGTAATGCTTGATAAATTGTCTATTAAAAATAAATGGTACATCCTTGCCAATTAGACACCATAGGTAGAAACCATTCTCACCCATGATTTTAGAAATTTAGAAGGGTCATAACTAAAGGGCATCAAATTTTACATGTTGACTCTTTTTTCATGAGCCTTGCCTCAAAGAAGGAATAAATCAAAGATTTGAAGGGTTTTGGTTTTGGCTCTTTTTTCAAAACAACGTTTGACAACCCCTTGACGCTTACTAAAGTGCATTAAATTTTTGTCACATTTCTCTTCTAATTGCACCAAGTTTAGAAGGCAAGCTTGTGTCTCTTTACCAGTTTCCAGGTAATCCTTCTTGAATTGTAAGGTAAGGATCCTTAGATTTATAGGTAAGATAGGATCTTGTCCATAGACCAGAGAATATGGGGAAGATCCTGAAGAAGACTTAAATTTGGTCTTGTTAGCTCATAATGCAAACTTTAAAACATTATGCCAGTCCCAAAAATTATTTTCCAAGATTTTCTATATTATGCCCTGTAAATTCTTATTTGTTGATTCAACTAATCCATTGCCTTTTGGATAATAATTGGATGAAAATTTAATGATTAATATATTGTTATAGGTCCACTCAATAAATTGAAATGAACATAAGGTTAGGCCATTGTCACATACCAAAATGAATGGGATATCAAACCTGGTGATGATGTTGTCCTCAAGGTAATTGACTACTCCTTTAGTCATGTAGTTCCTAAACACTTTGGCTTCCATCCAATATGTACAATACTCAATTGCATTGAGTATAAGCTTGTGTCTAGTTGAGGAATTTCCATTGATTCCCTCACAAATTTGAATCCCCACTTTTCAAATGGCATGACCTCTATGACCTGTTGCAGTAGCATAGCTAGGGTGCATTCTTTATGCGTAAATACTTGATAGGTATGGCAAATTATCTCATGAGCATGTGCATATTAGAAAACATGTGGTCAGTAATATCCCACTTTATTTATTTTATGGTTTATAACATTTCTTGAACCATGGCCAGTTCTATACCTCTCATGGAAGTCTTGGAGTGCTTGAGTTGATTCTTATTTATTTAGGTACCTCAAATATATGACTTCATGATTTCTCCTATATAATATGCTTGATTTTAACATGAAATTATTTCTACTAAGATGTAGTGGTATTTTATAAGTAGAGTTTAGATGATTAGGGCTTTCATTATTTAACAAGTAATAGACAATGTCCTTGTACCAATCATCTGTAGTGATGTCTTGCATTACATAGTGATGGGAGACAATTTATGGATCCAATTCTACCATGATTGTGTTGAGCCCTTGACCTCTAAAAATATTAATTGGCTAAAGTTCTAAGTCAAACTCTTGCAAGATGATCATCCACTTCCCACTCCATTCACCTAAGTCATTTTCCATCAGTATTGCTTTGATACTTGGATCAGGCACACCAACAAATAATTTGTTGCACAAGATTTAGTCTTTAAACTTTTTGATAGATTTGATTGAGGAAAAAGTTTGTTTATTTATGGTTGAGTATCTGAGTTAGACATTTCTAAATGGGGAGCTCGTGAAGGAAATAGGTCTCTCATCCCCAGATTCTTTTATCTATGTTAGGTTTACATCACTTGAATATTTTGAAGAGTAGTAAATGTAGAAAGGCTACATATAATATAGACTAATGAACACCGATGTGTTCATCATTGAATTCTTGATTTCAATGAAAGATGTTTGTGCCTCAAGGTTCCATTCAATATTTCACCCTTATTGAGTATGTTGTTTAGTTTTCAAACTATTTATATGAAGCCTGAAATGAATTTCCTCTCGAAGTTGATTTCACCAAAGAATGACTTTAGCTCCTTCTTTTTATCAGTAACTAGGATCTTTAAGATTGCTTTAGCTCTCTTAGCATCGATAGAAATACTTCATTTCGAGATTATGTGACCCAATAAATTTCCTTTGATTACCCAAAATATGTGTTTATTTAGGTTTAAGGAAATACCATGATCTCTACATCTTTGCAACACCATTCTCAAGTCCTTTATGTGGTTAGCTTGGTATTTATAAAATATATTCAGGTCATCCATGTAGATGATAATGTATTTTATGATGATATTCTTGAATGCAATGTCCATGGCCCTCTAGAAAGTATCACCTACATTGATCAGGCCAAATGGCATTCTCTTGTATGTGAATGTACCCTACTTCATTGTAAATGTTATCTTCATTATGTCTTAATATTTGACCACTACTTGGTTATATCTTGAGTAGCCATCTAAGATTGACATCATTTGGGAGCCATTTACTATTTTTAGGACCTCATCCAGTGAAGGCATTATATAATTATCTTTATTTGAAGCTTTTTTGAGGTTCCTAAAGTCCATGCACAATCATACCTCAACCCTCTTTTTTGAACTAGCATCAAATTGGATACCCAAGTGGAGTCCCTAACAAGATAAATGATCCTTGCTAACATCAATTTTTACACCTCCTTGAGTATCAAAGATTCTATCAATGAATTGACTCGCCTCTATCTTTTGCATAATGGTTTTACACCTAACTTTAAGGGAATGGTATAAGTGAGGATATATGTGTTGAACAATTTAAAATACTCATAGCTCCATGCAATAGTATCACCAAAGTATTTCAAGGCTTGTAAAATCCTTTATTTTCATCTTAGGTACAAATTGTGCCTAAAAGAACATGTTTTGATTCCCTTGCATTACCCAGATTGCAATGTTGTTGTGTAATACCTTTGGCAGGGACTGATTTATCTATCTTACCATGATAATCCATGTTGAATAGACTCTCCAATGATACCATACCTTTCTATATGTTATTAATTTTAAATTTGATGGCCACTTATTCATCTAGTTCAAACTCCTTTTGGTCATCATCATCAATGATCTGGAACTCAAATATGTCAGTGTTGGTGATGAAGTCAATCATATATTGGTCATCATTGAAAACTTGGAATTTTTTGATATTGTCTGGAACAAAAGGGGTAAAGACTAACTCCACTAAAAATCTCATTAATGTGGAATTAATAATGGGTTTCAGGGTGCTTGCAAATGCATCTACCATATACTTCTTCCTTACTAATAATGTTTATATGTTTATTGCATTTAATTATTCTATCTAAACTTTGTTGTGGTATCTATAAAGATGCTTGTCATTAAAAGCATAGTGGATTCTGAATTATTTAACCATAATTTCTAAGTCCCCAAGGACTTTTAGGTTCTTTACCTTCTTCCTTAGTTCAAACTAGAGGCCATGCACCAATGCTTCATATCCAACTACATTGTTTGTGCATGAAAACTATAGCCATAAATCTACAAAATATTACCTTCCTCTTGGGTTTGCTAAGGTTGATCCCAACACCACACCCACTCTTAGACTTAGAGCCATCAAACTTCAGGATCCAAATGTGATCCTTAGTTATGCACAATGGGCTCTGGACGGTGGATGTTGCATCTATGTTGATATCTTGATTGTTTCCTTGAGTTTATAACATGGGGACGCTTTGTTATTTTGATTACAAGGATATTTTGTCCTAATATTTAGTCACTAAGGTAGGCATTGATCTATTTTGAATGGAAATATATGCAACCCCTATGCCTTTACATTCCTTTTTCTCACATAGATAACCTTTCTTGACATTCTCATGTATTGCAATATTAACATGAACTAAAATTACTTCTTCACAAAGGATATCTTCCTCATCTAGCTGATATAATTCTTCAAATTAAGGGTCTTCCTTCATAGTAAACATATTAATGGAGAATATCTCATAAGCTAATGCTTCTTTCTCAACTGCATAGACCCCTAGTTCAGAATCCTCATACAAGATCACATTTGTCTTGTTGTACTCTATGATCATTAGATCCATATTTATCTCTCTCTCTCTCTCTCAATCCTGATCCGATTGGGCATGTCACTCCATGGAAGCCACATGTGGGGTAAATCAATTGACATGTAGCCATTGAGTGTCCTAGACCAATCTTAGTTGAGAAGCATCCCATATGCCCCAAAAATATCCACCACCTAAATGTTGACAAATTTTTGCACCCTAAGATCACCTGCATATAAATGTGGTTGAGATTGCCAACCACCTTAACCTCTAATCTATCCAATTTTACCACCTTTCTATTTGATTTGGATGGTTTCAATCCTAGTTGTTGACCAATGGCATAAAACATTACATTGCTTAAAACACCTAGATCCACCAAACAATTGTGTAAGTTTTTGCTAAAAATTCTAAGTTTTAGTAGGAAAGGAGGAGCTTTAGTTTTCTCCTTATATATAGAAACATGAGAATTAGTTATGTCATCATCCTTTTTCTTCCTAGGGGTATATAACTCTTTTTACAATAAGTCCATTTGATTAGATATTTGGATCAAATCAAATGTTGTTATGTTGGCCTTAGTTTAATCAAGTCCTCAAAAAATTTGTACCTTTGTTTTTTGTGTTCTAGTGATTTATCAGTGTAGGGAGGTGTATCTTTATGCCTAGTCTAATAGGAGGTAGAAGGTCATTTAGGTGGGGAAGGGTTATTAATTGATTTTTCATTAGGTGGACCCTGAATGTTCTTCAAAGGATTATAGTTTGTCAAGGGACTCTGCAACTTACTTCTCAACTAATAGTTATTCCCCATATAGAACTGCTTAAAGGCGTGGAATTCATCCAAGTTATCCTCAGGATCTTTATCACTCTTAAAAGGAAACTCATAAGTCTATAATACCATGGCAATGCTCAAGTTCTCTTGACTTGGGCCTAAAATATTTCAAGGTTATCCATCTCCTTTTGGAAGATGCTCGAGGCCAATGTGAATTAAGCATAATTTGTATGACCATGGTTAACCATTTTATACAGTTTACACCAAGTGGGTAAGAATAGGTATGCCATGTTGACTGAGTTTGAGGCACTATCACAATTATGGTTGGTGTTCTCAAGGGGACTAGACATATTTCTATTATTAGGCTTAGTGTTCCACTACCTATTAATCTTTTGGAAGCTATAGTTTTTATTTTGAGGTGGGTTATTTGTAGTTTGGTTAGTGTTTTGGGGAACCTACCTTTGCAAGTTGACCATATCATTGCTCAGTATCTATAATATTTGATGCAAATTAGCCACCTTAGGGTTCATATTGGCACTTTGGTTACTCCTTGCTTGGGTGGTGGGTTAGCCACTAGTGCATTGACATTTATAAATGTAGGGGCAGATTGTTGATGATTTTTAAGAGTAACACAATTACTTGAACTAGGAATTTTATCCATATTATATGTAAAAGGGACAAGTTGTTCATTTTTAGGGTAAGACAACACATGATTAGGAGGCACATAAGGATGATTATTCAACATGTTATTCAAGGGTGATGGATTTTAAACTAGGTTTGGGATTAAATACATGGCTCATGGGATAGGGATCATTAGAGGAGTGTTCTGCATAAGAGCATGGTTGATCATAGGGATTTTATTGTAGGTACCTGGTTGTCCTAATGATTGAAATATATAGGCACCTAGTTGTCCTAATGATTGAAAGACACAGGCACCATACCATTGAGGTATCATTTGTTGTTTAATGTTAACAACTTTGTTATAAGTTAGATACAAGGATGTGAGTTTTTTTGGGGTCCTCCTAAAGAGAATATAAGTCATAAGTTCTAGAGCTCTCAAATATGTCTGTATAGCAACCAACTCCATCTGGGTGTATGGGTATTTTAGCCTTTTGTATAGCTTATGGAACCAAGTATTAAAAATACTCATTGGCTCATTGGGTTCTCTATCAATATCTAAAAATTAACAATATAGTATGGTGGGGCCTATTTGTATCCTAAAATTATTAATGAATATAATCTCAAGGCTATCCAAAGACATGATGAATCCATCTAGGAGACCTAGATACCAACCATATTCTAACTCATCTAAATTATAAGGGAATAGTCTGAAAGCAATGTCTTCATGATGAGCTTGTGTTCTGATCAAGGCATCCTTAAAGGTTTGGATATGTTCTTCAACTATTCTTACTCTACCATGGGCATATCTTAAGAATAACTTCTCAAGGTTTTTGGGTAAGTCATATGCAAGTCCTATAAAGTTCACAGGATAACTACTTCCTCCAAGCTAGGCAAGATTATCCATTAGAGGATTCTGATGATAATAAAAAGGGTTAATGAAATGGACAATAGTAGTTGGGAGATAATATCTGAGTAAATTTGTTTGGTTTTGGCTTTTCATTGATTAGTTCTAGTTCGTAGATGCTATGTTAGTTGTAATAGTTCAAAGTCACCATCAATGGAATTTGATGTCATGATTATTATCCTATTTTTTATTTTAAAAACATGGAATCTATCAGTCTAAACAAGGTTCATAATGTGCTACAATTCCTTCCTTCTAGTGCCAAATATTGTTGATGTGCATTTTGGAACACACCAACATGTAGGCCAGGTGAGGACTCACCCAACCTAATCTAAAAGGAGGTTCTCAGAAACCTTCCCAAGGTCTTTATTTATAGGTATCGACATACTGATCTCACTTGGTTGTTATTTTATGTTATGGGTCAAGGGGACTTTGTTGGTTAACACTTATGAAAATAATATTAGACTCAAAATACTATCTCACTAATATTCTAGGGAAAAACCTCTAGTTAAATACTACTTTCCACTTTCTTTAACTGGATTCAACAATACATCAATAATGAAAAATAAACAAAGATCATGCAATCTAGATAATACCTTAACTAATTTCAAATCAAACTATTTATAAGACTAATCTATTAATGTCCATTAAAAAGATCAAAAGAGAGAGGGCAGGGAGAGAAGGAAACATTAGCCTGATCTATGGAACAATAAGTATACTTCTATGAAGTGGACAAATCCTTTGAAAAATTTATATTTGTTTAGTCAATGGATCACAACTAGTATATAAAGATGGTGTAAAATTCTAGGATAACATTAACTATGCAACAGATGGAGACAAGGTCACCATATACATGCATAGACTGAGAATATCAACTGACAAAACTTTCAGACAAAAGGTATTTCATGAAGCATGAATGAGATTCACTACACACTCTAGGTGCATACAAAACTAAACTTCAATAGCCTCAAGTCATGCAAAGAGGAAAAACTACCTAAAAAGCATAACATTACATAAAGGAAAGAGGCAAAGCTCTCTGATCTCCTGTCTAACTATTCTAGCCTATCAATTGATCAATGAGCCAATATATTCCATTAAACACAATCCCATTAGGTTATTAATTCACCTAACAATTGGTTGTTTCAATAATTCAATGGGATTGAGCCATTTAAAATTTTATTTTTTAAAGAACTTGCTCAATCCCAACACAATCAACAACTAGGCCATACTCTGTTGATCTTAAATTTAATTCTAGGTGACTGAATGTCACAAAATATCCTTGGGGCACCCCCTTAGACATATTCTATGCATAGGCACCGATTCTAAATTAAGGCATTCTTTTATCTTTTGTGTCCTTAGTCACTCAACTCCATTGTGTACGCTAAGTCTGAGTTTAATGCCACCACTCAAATAATGTCAAATTTTGCATTTCATGATCAAAATGGCATTAAGAGGTTCCTTCATCAATTTAGCATTGTAGGTGAGATTGGACACATAGTTGGTTTCAGGCTGTGATAGTTTGATAGGTTAAGACAACCGTCAATTTTTGTCCTCTAAGCTTCTTAGGATGGCCCTACCAACTAGTCTGGCATTCACGATTCATCATGATATTCTATTGCCACTTGGTAATCTTTTGCTAGTTAAGGGGCATGTAGTAATATATTTTTTCAGGGGAATGCTATGTGGTAGATTTTCACTTACTTTCTATTCGACTGAGGGCCCAGATTTTGTTGATCATCCTTTTTCTAGTTAGTCTTGAGACCTTGACATGTGACCATATACTGGGTATCCGTAAGTCTATTTACTATTGATTGTGTACCAACCACCTCAAGAGCCTAGGGAAATATGAATATATAGTATGGCATCATCTCAACACCTAGAGGGTTCTTAGGTGAGTCTTTGTATAAGTGCTCTAGAGAAGTGAAGGAGAAGGATTTTGACACCTATGATCATTTTACTCACCCGACATCTTGACTATTGATCATCAGAAGTGAATAGACTATCCAAGTACCATGGTGAATTAGGATTACACCACATGGCATGATCTCATGCATCTAGAATCTCAGAGTCTAGTATTGAATCTCTTTGTTAGGGAGTTGTGGGGGCCTAATATTTTGATAGATGGCATCATCTTAGATGGTTAAAAACCTAAAAGACTTGAAGTGCACCAATTGCTCTAGGGATGCGTAAATGTGACAAGTGGCAACATAATACATGCCTAATGAAATGTTTCTCTTTGAAAATATACTAAGTCTCAAGGTTCTAGGGAAGTGAAAAGTCAACAAGTGGCAGCTCCAAGCTCACCCGAAGACTGTAAAAAATGAGATAATCATTAAAATATGAGTTTGAATGAAAAATGGATAAGTTAAAAGCCACAAAGAGAAGCATTTTTTCCCAGCTAATATAAAAGTGACTAATCTTGAAAGTGGTACAATATAAACATTTAGCCATTGTTAGTCAAATAGAAGTAGAAATAAGATAAATGGAGATGAAAGCACTGGTTAAAACTTTCATATCTGCTCATGGAAATGCCAATTTAGTCTAATATATATGAAATGACTAAGTCTAAAAAATGAATTTATACAGACCCTTAGTCCATTTAACTCAAAATAAAGTAGAATTGGACCCAATTAGCTTAAGGAAAAGACGTAGGAACCATGAAATATTTTGACAATTTGTGTAAATCCAAGGCAAAATGGTCTTAAAAAGGAAATTTTAGTGCATTTCAGAATGTGATCCAAGAAATATTAAGACTTATTATATTTAAACAACTTCATATAGTTTTATCAATGAATCCCTAACTATAAATATTAAGACCAAGTACATAGAATGGAAACCTTACTTTCAAACTTAGTCATAACAACAAATCATAACTAAAATTCAGGTCCTACACCCTAAGAAATTTCTCAAATAATATCAATAGATCATACAAGATAAGGCCACCAACCCACTAGAATAAAATACTAGACTCTAGAGTAAAAAGAGGTCACATGATTTTAGGATGAAATTAGGGCATGTTGTTCAAGCAACAACATTAGCATTGTGCAAAGGTAAGGACTGAAATATACAATAAACCTCTCACTTTATATTCTATAATCCACACTAATATTGAAAGTGAGAGAGAGCCTTACTTTTATAGAGCATGAAAGGCCTCATAAATGTAGATGGTTTTATTAATACACATGGTTGCATAAATGCAAGTAGTTGTATAAAGTCCATTTTGGTGTTCAACTTGGAATTTAGTGCAAGTTGCCATGTTCAAATATGACTATTTTCTAAATAATAGAGTAATAAGTCCTAGGATAATTACTTGCTCACTAAATAAACATAAGGTGTATTTATAAATTTACACCAACACATATCCTTAAATACAACTTAGGGAGAGTGTAAAAAAATGAAGCTAAACCTCTGCAATGGGTCTTAACACTTTGTCTATTGAGGTACCCATGTGCATTGAAAGTACAAGACTGATCTAGAAAATAGAAGTTCTATAAGGAGCTTACCTATAATTAGTATAACAACATAGAATATCTACTAAAAAATAGTGGGATGCACCTCAAGTATTTCACCCAAATAATCAATACACAACACACCCCCTTCATTTTATCTTAGGTGAGGTGGATGAAATATCTCAGAAATAACTACATACATGAAAACAAGAGATAGACAACAAGATACACCACAAGGATCTTGATGTTGGTAATTAAAAATATGTTATAGGATCCAAGTAGAACACTAAACACTTGAACAAATGTTAGGGACACCATAAAGATCATTTTATGTGTCGAAGTGTAACATCCTCACTAGGATCTACCTAAAAATACATGATTTTTTTAATTTAAACAACATATAATTTAAATAGATTACACCATGAGAATATAATCGATGATCATATAAAATACTCTGAGTGTGATTACTGTAAATGAATCATACTAAATCATACATCACTGATCACTATCATCATAAGAAACACATCCTAATTAATTATAGAAAGTAATTACATATATTCAATCATGGTTGGCATAATCATATAGCCACTACCATCAATGTACATTAAATAAGTAATTACAACTCATCACAATAATGTTTCAATAATAAATACAATACAATGTACATATATGAGATACATGGCTCTCCAAAGTATAGTTCTTTGAAATCTAGTATTTATGGCAATCTCAAGTATCGTCTCAAAAGTAGTATTGTTGTGGGGAGGGAGAGCATCATCAAGCTCTTTTACACACCAACCATGACCCAACGATCCCCCACACTATTCCGATCAAGGAATGGTCCTCCCTTGATATATGAGTAGATAATAATGGTGTGGGAATCTGGAGAGACAAGATAGTACTCGTGTGATGTATGATTTCTAAAACTAAACATGCAGTGTATCATAAAGAAACCCGTTCTACTCAAGATATTACATAAAAATGTAAATCATACTCATGTAATGACAATGTCTCACTTAACTTTATTTTGGCTAAATTTTTCAATAATTATCGATCTAATGATCAGTCAAATTCATACACACCAGTTGATCGGATTACCTTCTTCTGACATTGTGATGCTATTAAACTAGTGAAATCCATCTCACTATATACTCAGTTTCAACAATGCCATATTTGGTTAACATAATATAACCAATAGATTCATATAGATTACATCTTACTAGAAATCACATAACATGCTAAGCATAGGGTAATTTAAAAGCATACATTTATTCCATAAAACGTATGAATGAATCTCACAATATTATCTATCCCATAAATAATAGAAATAATAACTACAATTTATATCATCTAGGTAAAATATACATCTAACTGTAATTTCTAATTACTACAAGTGGTTTTCAGATAAAATACACCCTATGATAACCCATATTATCATAGTCCAGTGCTATTAATCACAACTACTTAATACCATAACTAGTCATAATAAAGTAGTTATATATCAATGAAAACATATGTTTTTGTTCAAATAACTAGTTATAACAAAGAAAGTCTCAATTCTCACATGATATTCCGTTCTATCATTTGTTATACTTTTAGGGGGTTGTATGAACACATAATAAGTTCTTACTATACAAAAATTTATAACTTAGTATCAAATCACCAATAGAATTATATGTACCTCCATATTATATATGTATATACACCTGTACATATTAATGTAGTGTGTTGTACACACACATAATATATATGGTTTCATTAGTAATTTACTAGAATCACAATATATATTCTGAATACTACTAATTAATGATAAAATTTTCACTTAGCTTACTTTATGTCCTATCAAGTATCAAGTATCAGATAAGATATATTATACTATTTAAATGTATCTTGCACATTCATTTAAATGCTACACTAGGAATAAATGATATATATTAATATATATTGACATATTTAACAGTATTTAAACATAGTTTGCCTATGATATTATGAAACGACTAATCAAAGTCTTATCTTTATATGATAAGGAAGCCACTTAATTTGGCACAAATAAAAGTGTAGTTAGGACATTCATGGTTTCTTAGTTCCACTCTCCAAGGTTAGTCTAGCCTAATATACTCAAGAAATAATTTTGAACTTGTAATATATATTCTACTATAGAAGCGCCATAGATATATTATTCTATGATTTAACAAATACACTGATTTTAATAGCAAATAGGGAAGGACCAAATTTCCACAATGCCAGAATCAATTTTATACAATGATTTATTACATCTAACAGTCTGGTAATAGTTATATCCATTATGCATATCTAATTTCATATTATATATGATTATTTATATATATTCTATTGTTGTACATTCTTTTGGCTATACAAAGTCAATTTCTTCTAATATGCAGATCATCATTTCATCTATGTTTCTTGGCAAAACCTTTACACATGGTTAATCAACATTATATTTTTAAGTCCCTTATTGAAACTATTAGCTATGCAAATAGACGAATATAGTAGATGCCATATTATTCGATTCCATATATATATCAAAAACCATATCTTAGTAGTCGCCATATTTTAGGATTCTGCTTTAGTGACTTACATTAACAATTACAAAATATAGTAATGATTACATACATAACTTACAAGTTTATATATTATCGATTAATTTATATAAACTATATAAATATGTAATGATATAAATACATATATCTATATACTACTAACAATTACATGTTTATATCACTGTTATGTATTAGCGACTACATATTTATATCACTGTTATATATTAGTGATTACATGTTTATATCTTCGTTATATATATTACATCATTAACTATTTAGTTGTTATATTGTCATTGAATTTATATAGTAATGATTACATGTTTATATATTACCGAATATCTTAGCAGTTACTATATTCAAGTAAGGTTCTATTGGCAAAGAATCTAATTAATATGCACAACATAATATGCATTGTGTATTTCTATGAATGTAACAAGTGATATCAAATCACCAAATCCCTGTTTCAAGTGTTGTCACCACAAACTGATATATTTATTAAATGGAATACCACATGTATAATATGCACAATGATATCAAATCACCATATCTTCTATATTCAATGATATTATTCATGATACTTTATTAATACAGTTCAATATGGATTTATAATTTGGTTCACTATTCATTCAGCTAGGGTCTTGTATTTCACTGTTATTTTATTTCTAAATGTATAAATACACTATAAAATATACATAGGGACAGTGTTCAATATATTTAATTCATTGTTCAATAATTTGAAGTGTATAAATTAGGTATATATGTATTTGTATTATTTAATAAACATATGTGTGTTTATTCATACAATTCACAAAATCAAACAAAACATAAATGCATTGCCTATCTCACAACTCTGATATGGAATTACTCAGTTATGAAGAGATCCTCTCCCTTTGCTTGACTTTATCTTTATTTTCTTCTCTTCCAATTTATTCCACTCACTGTTGTGCCTTACTTCCATTTCTCCTTGGATATCTTATGTTTGTTTTATCTTTATTCTCCTCTTATGAGAAAGGGTGAAGCTTTTCTCTTTTTAGATTTTTACCCTTTTTTTATTTTTTGTTTTTTTTAATTATTTTATTAATGTCTTTCTTTTTTTTTCCTAATTTTAAACCTTTCCATTTCTTTTAATTTATTATTATTTTTATTTTATTTTCTTTCTCCTATTTTTTCCTCTTAAAATATAAATGATCATATTTTACTCATTTATATTTAATTACAATAATTAATATATTCACTAATTAAATTATCACATTAAATGTCAAAATGGTTTAATGATAAATTCATTAATCAGTAACATCAAATTTATAATAATTATGAAAATCACATTTATAAAAGTATATGATGGTCACACATGCTAATCACGCAAGACAAATTTCACAAAACCATTTAACTGTGTTATCAAACCATGTATAAACAAATATCTAATGCAAGCGATACTAAAACACGCTATGTTAACCATTCCACTATGCATATACCATGTATTGTTATTGTGGTATGTGTAGGGTTCTAGCTGATTTCTTTGTTGTCCCCCAACAACTCCATCTATGCCACCTTCTCTAATGATGCTTTCTCTCCATCACATTCTGAGAGATGAGTTCTCGTGCATCAAACTCACAATAAGTAGGTAGTTATACCATAACATCATGATATAAATAAATCATAAAATATATCTGAAATAACAAATCAACATGATCATAATGTAAACATATACACTACAACTAACTCATAAAAATGCAATCATGCAACCTAAGAAATATCCAACTATCCCATAATAACATATATATCAAAGCTTAGTTAAAAATAGCCAAATCAAATTTATCAACTATAAATATCCATGGATAACCAAATAATTTACTTAGCGAGAAATCATGATGTAACACGAAGAAGCCTCATTATCTATGAAATATGCTCCAAGAAATAACATTGCTAAGCAATATGAATGGTGTGTGTAAGATAGAGCTAAATAGTGGAGGAACCATGCCAATAGATTCCATGCAAGGAGTGATAATGATGATATCATAATTGATCATTTATCCATCCCAAATGAACATGGATGGTGAAATAAGCCACCTAAAATTGATTCAGTACCATGTGCATAAATGGTATATGAAAGGATATATATATATATATATATATATATATATATATATATATATATATAAGATTAAGGACTCTCATGCCTATATGAATTTGATGATTTGTTAGGAATTTCAAACCTAATAAAAGAAAGATCAGGTTTCTCATGGTTGAGTGAAGGGCAAGGCCTTGTAAACATGATAAAATGTGAAGATGGATCAGAACTCTCATTCCTGACTATAGTGTCTAATGAATTCTTGGATATAATAGTGTTATGTCACTTAATGTCTTCTTTAAGTGTAGAGTGAACAAAAACTAGTGAAAATATCATATATATTGGTGTTGAAGAAGTAGAAGCATATGCACAATATCCAATGCCATGGTAAGTAATTCATAAAATTAGATATGTGGGTGATGTATGCATCTAAATTTATTCGTCTACATTATAATCACTAATATTCTTATTAGTCGACATTAATTCCACTCATCTCATTTAAATCTCACTAATGTATCCCCCCTTTTTAATTATTTATCTAATGTAACCCCTCATTAATTTCTCTTCTACTAACTTTATCCATCCTCAACAATCAATTGATCTATTCTAAATCCCCATTATCCCATCCTAATCCCATTTACCTATTATTTAGGAATTTTAAATTCCCAATGGCCCACTTACTAACCTATGCCTAGGCTCTCCTACACCCCTAGTCCCTAGTCATCTACCTAATCCCTATCTAACCCATCCTTAAGCCTAATTAATCATTAAAAATATTCTAGAATTGGAGGATTTTATAATCCTCTCTATTCGCATCCTCCTCTCTAGAAGCCTCTAAATCTAGAGGCTTCTAAAAAAAATTAAATTCCTTGGATAATCCTCAACCCTTGATCTCCTTCCCGCAACTTCAAATCTCCACTACAGATCTTTCCTTTTCTTTCTATTTAAACCACTCATCTCCTCCATTGGAGGAATCTACAGAATCTATAACAAGTACATGTCAATATAATCCTTCAATCACAAGCATCCAACATCCATAATCATGCCATCATAATATCAAATTTTTAAGTCTAACGTAATTCCCATCCTAATCCTTTTCATTTTGTATCCATTTGATCATGGTTTGGAGCATTTAGATTTATAATTGTAATGCTATTTTGAATAGTTTGTTCATCCATTTGCATTAGGTTCTAATGGCTCTAAAATTTACTTAGTCATTTGAAGTTTGAGTGATTAAAATAAATAGTTTAATCCACAAGTTCAAATTTTAGGCTACATTTTGGTGACTATGGTAGGATCCTTGCTCTCAATTAATCAATTTTGCTTGTTAGTTATGTTTTTGTAAGCTTACAAGGTCAATTGGATCAAGGAAAATTTCAGATTTTTGAAGTTTTGCATACACATATGGAAGTTGTGGCCTTGCACTGGTATTCATGACCTTGTAGTCATGGTTTTCTCCTGAGACTTTTGATTTTGCACTAATCGCTAACTTAACCATTAACGGTTTCATTTGTTTTGTAGGTTTTTGTCTTTTGACAAAACCGCAACTCATGAATCATGGCTTTGAATTTAGATTTGTGATTTTTCCCTATCAAATATTGATTTTGCCTAACCACTGAAAGTCTATTTTGCAAGTTTTTATCTTTTGACAAAGTCACGGTTTTGCCTTGATAATTGTGACATTGAGGTCATATATCATGGTATTGTAATTTTTGATAACACACTAACAAGTCCTATATTGTCCTATGATTTGTAGGTTTATTTTGACATTATGTGTTTTATAGGGAACCCATCATCACCCAATCTAGCATTTCACTGTTCATAACACCATTTTGTCTTTGTATTTTTATCTAAGGGGTTTTTTTCTTTATACACATACTTGTTGACTAACCACATTTTATAACCAGACTTTCATCTCTGTATAGTTTGTTATGTAGTTTTGCAGGGTGAGTAGGGGAGAGGCCAAGGTAGGAGGATCAAAAGACAAATCCAAACACAAGATCTTAACCTTTCCCCTGTTTTCTACAAAACTGTAAATCACGTAATCCTAAAAATAGCAATTTTGCTCTATGGACTTGTGCTATTGTGTCCCTAGTAGAAATTTTATCCATTTTACCATTTCATAATAGTTCTATCTATTGATTATCATTTTTATATCTATAGATCAGAAATAAGTTAATATTTAACTAGCAAACCCTTGTCTGGTCTTCTGATTGCTCAAAATTTTGGTTCAAATCTGATTATCTATCTTAAAATCTTGATATATCATAAATCATTTTTAATCTATCATAGATCATTTGTATATATACATTTTTGGCATCTAAATAACTTGTTTATACATATGTCTAGGTCAAGTGTTAAAATTTTAAGGCTTTATAATTTATTAGAAAACCACAACTATCAATTTATAACTAATAGTGATTTTTCCATTTTCAGTTGCATTCTTGTCTAATAATCATGATTTTGTGGCTTTGTACTTTCTGGTTGTGATTTTGCACTGTGTAGTTACGATTCAATTTTATCCTTTTTGAGTGCATTTTTTGAGTCATTTTCGATAAATTTTGAGTCATTTCGAGCCTTTTTCAAGGCCCAAATTACCTTGTGATTCGGTGGCTCCACCCCTCAACCCTACCCTATACCATAATAGGTAGCATGTAAGGGGCATTTCCCATTGACCACAGTCGGGGCTACAACCCCCAGACCCCCACATTATGGCCTGCTCACCCCAAAAGAATTATGGATCCAAATCATGATTTTTTTAGGGTGTTTTTTCTTAAAGCCTATTGGACTAACATATTATTTCTTTCAGGGGTAAATCTAGAGGCTATTTTGTCTTTCTAACATCATCTTTTGTAGGTCATATTTTGGTCTAACATCTTGTCTTGTAGGTTTCTCCCCAAGATTATCAATCAAAAACTACTAATCCTTGTCTTCCAGGTTACCTCCTTTTGAGTGCCACTTGAAAACTACTAACCATGTGCTTATACACCACCTGTCAAAGACTTTTTGTGGCACTTTAAAAATTATTTTTGAATCATCTTCATCATTTTGTCTTGTATATATCATTTTATCTCTTTGTATTATATATTCTTGTTTTTTATATATATCACACACTTAATCTTAAATAGGTTAATTAATATTTTTGTTCTACCTATTTATCTCCCAGAGTTATGTTTAGTGTATGCTCTCCCCTTTACGTCCTTGCAATGATTCCTAAGAGATCAAAAACTACCTATAAAGCCCCATTCCATTTTTCATTTTTAGGGGTCTAGTGACCATGGATCTCACTACTAGGCACTAGCCCAAACTCGATTTTCTAAAGGAGTCTAAAAATTAGGAGAGCTATTATTTGGTGTCAAAGAAAAATTCTCCATAAAGGGTTTCATGGAGTGAGGGGTAGTTAAGCTCTAAGATACAAGGCAGTTAGATAAAATCTTATATAAACTTGGGCCCCACTACACCTCCACATATATAGGGGACTCACGTAGAAGCCTTGTGCAAACCTAGCATAGGATCCTTCAGCCATAATAGGTGCCTCACTGCTAGACTCAATATCATCTCCTAATTATTTATCATGTGTAAATGGGGTCAAGAGGGTTCGCTTGATTTTGTAATGGGTCATCGGCCTATAGCCTCACCCACGAAGCCATTTGATGGTGAGAGCATTGGGTTACACACCCTTGAGTTTAATAATCATAGGTTGTGTGGTTTTCTTTCTTAGATGTGTGTTTTGATAATCTCATGTTGTTTATGAGCCAAGTCAACCTTCATCTGAACTTATACATACATATCTAGGTTTTTGCATAATCCATCATCTTGTATATACTTGCCTCATCATTTTGTCATCATCCTCTTGTACATACATCTTATATATCCTTATATTATCCTATCTCCCATCTTATTTTCATGTCATCCTAGTCTAGTCATCTCCACTCATCATTGATCATACTCCATTACTCACATATCCTAATCACCTCTAGTCTACACCTTGTCCCAAGACCACCTTGTATATCCTTGCATTTTGCACATATAATTTTATACGTATCTCATCATCTTCTTATTTCCTTTATCCTATCATATCTCCCATTTTGTCCTCATATCTTTCATCATTGATCATATCCACTCATCATTGATCATTACCTCATCACTTGAATATCTTAGTCATTGCCTTGTATATCCTTCTCTTACCTTCTTGTACATATATTTGTTCTTTTATACATCCTTCTAGTCAA
The DNA here is from genome assembly GCA_037957365.1 of Torreya grandis. NCBI lineage: Eukaryota > Viridiplantae > Streptophyta > Pinopsida > Cupressales > Taxaceae > Torreya > Torreya grandis. The sequence continues at coordinate 351,885 of JARHVA010004203.1, forward strand.
ATCCTATCCTATACCCATCCATAATTAATCACACCCCATTACCTACATATCCTAATCACACCATGTTTCATCCCCTATGTCTTATCCATCCTTTATCTTGACCTTGTCCTCATCACCCATCTAGTCTAATATCATCCTCATATTATCTTAGTTGGATATTTAGGGTTGAAATTATCCCCATATCATTTAAATTACCCTTTATCATCCTCACCCCCATCCCATAGTTACCCCTTCATCACTTCATCATCACCTATCATTATACTTATTGACGTAAATCATATCCCATCCTATCTTGAGCAAAATCGGTTTAAGGTTCTGAGCTAATCTTCTTATCCACATCATCTTATCATCCTAATCCACTATCACTCATCCCATTAGTTAGATCTCTAGTCAATATTCTACTATCATCTTATCACTTTGTCAAATTTCAATCTAGCAAACCCATCATCAATCTAGTCTCTATCATCCTTGCCTACTCATAACTAACACCCATCATATCGTCCTCTTTCTAGTTTTAATCTAGGCACCCATCAAATCCTCATTCCTTTTCCTAGCTTGACAACTAGGCATCATTGATAGGACATTAGTGCCTCTTGAACTATCCATCTGAAATCTAACCTTAGTCCTATATCATCCTAATCACATTTAGTCCACCTCATCACCATCATCACCTATCATACTAGTTGGATCATTGGACCCACTTTGTTTAAGGAACCATACTTAATCCTTAGCCTTCCCTCCCATCATCCATCTCTTATCATTCATCCTCAATGGCGTTAGACCCTGCTTTCATAGACCAATAAATAGTTGCCAACAAGGATGAGATCTTACTACAGCTTACTCTAATGGGTTTCCTACTTCTTAAAGGTTTTGATCCCCTTCAACTCATTTCACCTCCCATCTAAGATCCTTCATGTGATTCCTGCACCAATCCTCCACCTGCTAAACATAAACCATCCATTTACCATTCCCATACTAGCAAAGGGAATCTAATCTTTGCCACCTCAACTACTGCCAATCCATCCACCCAGTCACGTCAACAGTCATCTAATCTAAAACCCAATGCTTCCACATCTAAGTCATATAATGAAATGGGTCCATATACGCCTATTCATATGTCCTTGGAATCCATTTTCAAATAACTCATCACATATAACATGATGGTCTATCCACCTATCCAACATCTTGATCCCACTAAGCCTAAGCCTTCTTGGTATAAAGCTAATCAACATTTTGCATATCACCAAACCTGGGGGCATACCATTAATCAATGCCATCCTTTCCTAGACTTTGTCTAAGACCTCATAAACTGTGGCAACATAATAATCAAGGATGAACTAGGTAAGTCTCCATCCCTAGGTGCACAAGAAGAGGAATGTCAATATTCCATTCCCAATCATGATCAATCCCTTCCCCTTCTAAGCCAAGATCTAGACTCCATACCCATCCTACATGATCCCCCCATCCTTGAAAAATACTCCATCAAAGTTGATTCTACTCCCCATGAGCCTAGTCCTCCCATATCTCATAAACCCCCTCACCCATCACATTAAATACCCCTTGTTGAGAGGTCGATCAAAGATAATGAATCTTCTACTAGAAGCATTACATATTGTACATTGGAGTCAACATTAGAAGTCTTATCTTCATCAAGATCATGTACAACACTAAATTTGAATCAAATTCCTTGTTATAAATATCATCCCCCATTGACATTGCAACAAATGCTGATAATGCATGTCCTGTTGAAGATACCTCCAATTCATTACCAAGCATACCTTTGGATCACAATTAGGATGATGAAGTCATAAAAAAATTCTTTAAAAAATTATCTATTGAAGATTGTTAGAATGAATCTAATCCTCATTTGGATGCATATACCATGGCTAGTCCTAGTGATATTTTTACTAATCTTGAGGAGATTTTCTCTGATGTTGAAATTGGTCTCCTAAGAAACCCTATGAGGGATATGCTACCTCATCACCACTCATTGACCTCATCACAACATCTCCCCCATCTTCATCCATCATAAAACCCTTTCTTCTCATCAATTATCATTTAATCATCTCCCTCCATAAGAATGAATGGGAACATGCATCATTGGATTCTTCCTCAAGTAATATAATGTGTGCCACAAGTACAGAGGTCCAAAATGACATTACAAAAGTCATAAATCATAATCAATTCATCCTTGATCCTATTAGTCAAAATTAAGAAGATTACAATCATCGACTGAATTTAAATATGTATTCCCCTGGTGAATCCCAATACCAGGTTCTAGAGGAATGTCAAAGTCAAAATCATCATTTATCAATTCAAAAATCAATCTCCCCTGATGAAGCCCAAAATCAAGCACCAGGGGGTAGTCAAAATCCAAATAATGTCAAAATCATGTGTGATCATCCATCAAGTGATCAAATCAAACATGAATCACAAAGTTAAAGTGTATTGGATCTCATGTAGTCTTTTATCAATTAGCACCAATCAAATGAAACATGTCTCACATCTCTAATGATGTATGTGACTACTAGTCCTAATACTTCATCATCCATCACCCTATCCTATCATGAACCTATCATTAATTTTAGTCCTAATCCTCCATAACCCATCATACCATCCTATATTGATCCTATCATCCATTAAAATCAAGATCTAATCAAATATATACCTCATACAACTTCCCCGAACAACATTGTCTCTCCTAGAGGCAATGAAGACACCTAGTCTAAATATCTGGAGGGATCTCCATCAAGCATCCACTAAGGTCACATAAACCCTAATACATCCACTAACATGATCACAACATCACACATCCCTAGAATAGATGTTGGCTAAAGATCACAACAATGACTACATCCTACATCTCATACCCATATCTAATAATTTGAGATGCCATCCAAAAGTATTAAAATATATAAAAAATCATTCATCCAATGGTGAAAACCAGTCTTTTGGCACCTTGGGAAAGTACCATGAGCCTCCAACATAATGGTAAAATAATCCATTATCTTCATTGTACCTCAACACTTGGGGCCAAAATATGTCCATCCCTTGTCAATCCATCCATACTTGTCTCATCCTTCATCAACTATCTTTATATAACCCATCCGCATTATCCTTATCCATATTATCTGTTAGTCCATTATTCCTACCCATCATCTTCCATCATATCACATTCCTTCCAATCTTGACCTTTCAAAAGGGAGTGGAAGGTGTTTTGAGAAATATTATTGAATCATCTAGGCATATCCTCCAATGAACACTTAGGCAACTCAACATCTGGTTCCTTCAAGATGTGGTCAATGGAAATCCCTAGTCCCTTCTTCCTTGGTCCCCATCACCCTCATCCTTTTGTCATATCATTTGTCAATCCATCCCTACTAATCCTGATTTATAGGCTTAGTATTCCCTTTGATAGTAAACCCATTTGTATAGTGTACATACATATCCCAAAAAAGTAGTAAAATTTGAAATATGTCAAAAACCTTAAAAATCATAAAATTTGAAACATTCAAAAACAATCCATGAGGTCTTGTCTTATGCATAAATACCTAGTCACATTATACCATCCACTTTACCATTCTACATCACATCCAATACCCATTCCATAAACCCCATTATCCTTATCACTATCCCAAACATCCGTCTTGTTGGGTGAATATTTTGTCAGTCAGCAGTTTGATTGAGAAAAATAGGTCTTATCATCCACAACAAAGGAGATTGGTCAGCCCAGTGTGTAGGTTTACTAAATCAAAGGTAGACAAATCTCTCCTCTCATCAAGGGGAGGTTCCCTATAAATATGCAGGAGCTATATACTATATATATGCAAAAAATAACACTTAGGGGTAGGACAACACCATCCATCTCTCTTTTTTCAGAGATGATGCTCATAAATCAAAGGAGAAATCATGGGTGATTGGTGAAGGTACTTCTCTTCTTTCAGAAGTAATATTCAGCCAAGAGCCAGACCCCTTCTTGGATAGTAGAAATCCTGGTGAAATGACATAAGGCACTTCTCTTCTTTTAGAAGTGCTTGTTCTTGCAAACAAGAATCTTTTAGGTAGTATAGGTAAGTAGTAACGGAGTGTAGAGTAACCAACAATCTAAGATGTAGCACAAAGTCTCCACCTTGACTACCCAAGAGCGAGATACGAAGAACAATGGGGGCACAAAGTCATCCCAAGGTCCTTTACATAGAAATAGAAAATAAACACACACTGAAGACAACTATGACAACACAAAGTCTGAAAGTAGCTGACTTCATGACATCTTCCTTATCACTTCCACTAGCTCTACTTGTTAAATTTCATAAACAAGAATACATTTAGGAAATAGACATAAGAACAATCTCCTAGAATGATACAAGATATAACAGCACAAAGTCTGAAAGTAACTTGCTTTCTGATTCAAACAAAGAAATATGATAAACAATCTGAGCTCAAAGTCTCAGTGATGCCTTTCAATTTGGGTAGAGTTTTGCTTTTGGTAATAGGAAGATATCTTTAAAATAATAAAAGAGATTACAATATATAACAGCCAAGAAAGACTTGGTGCTTTGTTTCATGGAATGGCCCATGCTGTACATTCAATGCCTTGAATGCATTTCCAGGTTTGTCAAAGGACTACATTGAAAATAGGGTGGCTATCTTAACTATGGCATGTCATTTCATCCCATATGTCTTCTCCTGAGTCTGGATCATCTGGTCTGTCCCTTATGACATCTGTGTAGCTATCCATTTTGTCTTTACTCTAAAGGAGACCAACAAGCCACACCTTCAATGTTTTCAAACTCAAATATCTACTTTGTAGACTATTCCACTTACTGGAATAACTTCTACGTAGATATTTTGGGCTTTTCCCTCTTTCTACTTTTGTCCTTTCTAGCTTTGTCTTTTCTAGCTTTGTCTCTTCCTAGAATTTAAGCTCTCGGGCTATCTTTTCAGCCAATTGCTTGGTTCTTCCTTTAAGTTCTACGCTTTATTTGAATTTCAACAGATATTTCCTTACTTTAAATTTGACGTTTGCGGGGTTGTCAATGGTCGCTAGCTACTTGAACCATGTTAAACCTTAAACCTTTGAGCCTGCTGAAAGTACATTGGTTCATTGGTTCATCAGTTCATTATGTCTCTTTTGTTCCATCGCTTCCTGGTTCAATCGCTTTCCCACTCCTTGGTTGAACTATCCATTGAACCACCTGTTTGCTGCTTCTTTCCTTGACTGAGGCCACCTTTGAACCTATGAACCATTGAAATTTAAACTCTTTCAGTTCAAGGTTTAATCAGTTCATTGGTTCATCCTTTGTCCACTTCCTTGTTCTTTCTAAGCTCTTTGATCTTCATCGCACTGGTTGAACCTTTGAACCTATGAACTCGTTGAACCTTTTAGTTCAAAGTTCAATGGTTTAATCGGTTCATTCTTTTTATTTGGCTAAGTCCTTTTGATCTTTTTGAACCAAATGCGTTGAACCATTTGGTCATTGAACTTGTTGAACCATTGAACCCGTTGAACCTTTGAACTAAAGTGGTTCAACGGTTTAATGGTTCAAGCCTTCTTCTCTTTATAAGTGTTTTTAAGCCATTGAACCTTAGTTGAAATTTGAACCTTGACAAATGCACTTAACTCTTGCTGATGACATTGAACATTTGAACCCATTGAACCCGTTGAACCAAAATGGGTCAAGGTTCAACAGTTCAATGGTTCAATCCTTGCTTATAAGCTTGCCGATGAAGATTTTGGTTGAACCTTGTTGTTGAACCAACCTTGAAATCACCTTAGTGTTGAGAGCTTGCTTATTTCCTGTAGAGTCCATAGAAATCAACTTGCAAAGCCTGTAGAACTTGGCCTATAGAGTCCATAGATTTAAGCTTGCATAGTCTGTAGATTCAAGCCTGTAGAGTCTATAGATTCAAGCCTGCAAAGTCCATAGATTTCTGAGAAAGCTTTGAAAAATGAAGAACCTGAATGCTCAAAATAATTTTTGAAATGGGAAGAGAGGATTTTGGTTTGTAGGACCAAAATAGTTTAAATCTTGTCCCAAAAAAGAGTGATATTTTTGGGAGACAATAGCTGGCTCCAGTTGGGGAACTTCCTTCAGTTGAAAACTTGGAATAGCTGAGGGGAGTAAAAACCAAAATCTCTAGTGCCTTGAAGTGTGCCATTGGGCTATGGAGTCATGCCACCCAAAAAATAAAGGTGCCAAAAATGAAAATGAAAATCACAAAATAGAACTAAAGACTATACAAATATACATATATATAGATGATCATATTTGATGCCTCAAGATTTGAAGCACTTTAGATGCCACCCACTATGAGACAGTGAAAATGGCGTTCCATCTTGATAAACCAGTAAGAAACCATTTTCTCCCTATAATCGGTGATGGAAAAATGGAACTCTCCACCAAGAATCACATATTTTGTGAACTCCTTTTGGCTCTCTCTTCTTGCTCCATGGCAAGACGTGGTCTTCTCTCTGAAAACCATAACTCCTTGCTCTCTCTGCGAAGAGTTCCTTTTGCTGACTTTGGAGTATAATTGTATGGTCCACTACTATAGTTTGTTGTTCTACTGGTTCAGTCCAACACATGTTTTGATTATCAGCATCAAACCCCTAACAAACCATCATTTTAGCATCTCCTTTGGTATGAATGAGTTTGACATCTTCATCCTAAGCAGCCTTCAATCTGAGTAACAGAGATTCATACTCAGCAGTGTTGTTGGTGTTGCTGAACTGCAACTTGTGTGAAAGAGGAAGAATATCTCTTTGAGGAGATATCAACACCATCCCAGCTCTAGCACTGATAGAGAAATTACTGCCATCAAATTCTTGGATCCAAACATCATCAAAAACTGATTTTCTATCAGATTTCTCTTTATTAGAGATGGAAGATCCTTTTTATTTATACTTCACCCTACCAATTCTTTTGATGTCTTGTTTGAATCAATTCATGAATTTCCAGCTACAGGACTTTCATCTGCAAAAACATGAACACCCTCTGTGGATAAAAAATAATTACCCTTATTTGAAGATTCAAATAGAATATAAGCTTCAGGTGCTGATGTCTAAATAATTGGGATGGGCATGTTCCTTGGGGGATCATGAGTTACCTTTCTAATCTCTTGTCCTACAAGGATGACTTTATTCTTTACACACTCTACCAATCTGTCCAACTGCTCAGGGTTGGCTTATAGGAATTCAAATTCAATCATTTGAATTTTAGTTTTCTTGACATGGTCGACTATGTCAAATGACTGAAATAGACTAGGAAGAGAGGATGGGAGTTCATCCTTTTGGTTTTTGGGAGGGGGAGGATTGATCTGTGAAGTTGAAGTAGAAGGTGCAGAGATGTTTGGGGTACTTACTTTTTTGGCAACCACCGAGTCCTTTGGCTGAAAAGGTAGAGAACTTCCTCGTTTGGCAATTGATATTACAGGATGAGCTCACTCCTCTATTCTTTCTTTACCAGCTTGTTGGGCTGACTAATTCTTGGATCAGGTGAATACTGTGTATGATCCCTTGAATACTTCACCTTTACTTCTGGGTTCATCCTGGGAATTTATAAAACCAATGTGGGAGTTGTTAGCTGATTCTTCTTGATCCTCCATGAAGAAACTAGCATCATTTTCTTGATCAAACTCAGGTTGGAAAGAGAAATCATGTTCTATTTCCAAATATCCAACTGTTGAGTTGGTTGGAGATGCTTTAAGGGCAAGGTTCCTCTATGGGGGAGGAAGATGATTTGGATACCCTTGATTCCTAGTAGCATTGCCTTGATATGGCTGATTCTAAAATGTCCTCCTTGGCATATCCCAATTAGGAGGAGCAAACATACCTTGGGCCATTTGCCTTTTCAAGGCTAGCAATTCATTTTTTAGCTTTTGTACCATTTGATCAGAGGTGCTTGTAGATGAATTCTCAAAAGATGAAAAATATTTGCCTTTGTTTGGGTCTCTCCTTATCTTTCTTGACAAGATAAATTCATCTTCTACCTTAGTAGCCAAGTCTTGAGCAGCAACAAGGTCTATCCGTCTAGCCCGTCTCAGCAAAAAACTCACTTCAGGCAGCTGTGAGTTGATGAAGAAACACTTGAGATTCTCAGGTGTCAGCTGAGCGATCATGGGAATCCTATTCTTTAGCTTGTCGAACTTAGCAATGAAGTCCCTCATAGGTTCATGGGCCTCCTTCTTCATCTGTGTGAGCTAGGTTAACAAGGCATATGCATCTTTTGTAGGCTTGAATTTGGCTTCAAATTTCATTTTAAGTGTGTCCCAATCAGTCATTGATCTAGCTTGCAAATGGTAGAACCAGTCTACAGCAACACCTTGTAGTGTTTTCATGAAAAGCCTGACTGCCACATCCTCAAATTTCATGCCTATCACACCACAGGCTATGCTAAAAGCTGTAATGTGTTCATCAAGGTCAACTCTCCCATCACCAAAGAATTTAGGGAAATTCTTCCTTGAACTGTGTGGAAGCTCATGCAAAGGTGGAGTTAAATTTAGTGGACCAAAAGAGTTACCCCAGGGGCCTTGAGCCATGATTTGATTATGTAAAAGTGGGATCACAAACCTGGGTGGAGAATGGATAGACAAAGCTCTGCTAGCAGTAGAAAAAGAAGCTCTACCTTGTGTTGGTGACCTGGTAGGGCTAGGAGGAAGAATCATAGTTCGTTGAAGGTGAGGTTGTGGAGAAAACAACTCAAAATTACTCTGCTATACCAACTCAAAAGCAAGGTCAACAACACCTTGGGATTTATGGCTTCTGGTCTAATGTGGAGTTGCTAGATTGTAGAACAAAAAATGGAAAAAAGCAAGATCTGCTTCAGCTTGAAGTTTGAGACTTCAAACTATGCGCTCTTCCCTAACGGAGTCGCCAAAAATATTGTTGGGTAAATATTTTGTCAGTCAACAGTCTGATTGAGCAAAATAGGTCTTATCATCTGCATCAAAGGAGATTGGTTGGCCCAGTGTGTAGGTTTACTACATTAGAGGTGGACAAATCTCTCCTCTCATCAAGGGGAGGTTCCCTATAAATATGCAGGAGCTATATACTATATATATATGCATAAAATAACACTTAGGGGTAGGACAACACTATCCATCTCTTTTTTTAGAGATGATGCTCACAGATCAAAGGAGAAATCTTGGGTGACTAGTGAAGGTAATTCTCTTCTTTTAGAAGTAACATTTAGCCAAGAGCTAGATCCCTTCTTGGATAGTAGATATCCTTGTGAAATGACAGAAGGCACTTCTCTTCTTTCAGAAGTGCTTGTTCTTGCAAACAACATGAATCTTTCAGGTAGTATAGGTAACTGGTAACGAAGTGTAGAGTAACCAACAATCTAAGATGTAGCATAAAGTCTCCACCTTGACTGCCCAAGGGTGAGATACGAAGAACAATGGGGGCACAAAGTCATCCCAAGGTCCTTTACATAGAAATAGAAAATAAACACACACTGAAGACAACTATGACAACACAAAGTCTAAAAGTAGCTGACTTCAGGACATCTTCCTTATCACTTCCACTATCTCTGCTTGTTAAATTGCATAAACAAGAATACATTTAGGAAATAGACATAAGAACAATCTCCTAGAATGATACAAGATATAACAGCACAAAGTCTAAAAGTAACTTGCTTTCTGATTCAAACAAAGAAATATGATAAGCAATTTGAGCTCAAAGTCTCAATGATGCCTTTCAATTTGGGTAGATTTTTGCTTCTGGTAATAGGAAGATCTCCTTAAAATAATAAAATAGATTACAATATATAGCAGCTGAGAAAGACTTGGTGCTTTGTTTCATGGAATGGCCCATGATGTGCATTCAATGCCTTGAATGCATTTTCAAGTTTATCAAAGGACTGCATTGAAAATAGGGTGGCTATCTTAACTATGGCATGTTATTTCATCCCATATCTCTTCTCCTGAGTCTGGATCATCTGGTTTGTCCCCTCTAACATCTGCACATCTGTCCATTTTGTCTTTACTCCAAAGGAGACCAACAGGCCGTGCCTTTAATGTTTGCAAGCTCAAATATCTACTTTGTAGACTGTTCCACCTACTGGAATAACTTTTGCGTAGATATTTTGGGCTTTTCCCTCTTTCTACTTTTGTCCTTTCCAGCTTTGTTTTTTCTAGCTTTGTCTCTTCCTAGAATTTAAGCTCCTGGGCTATCTTTTCAGCCAATCGCTTGGTTCTTCCTTTAAGTTTTGCACTTTATTTGAATTTCAACGGATATTCCCTTACTTTAAATTTGACATCCATGGGGTTGTCAATGGTCGCTAGCCACTTGAACCATTTTGAACCTTAAATCTTTGAACCCGCTGAAAGTACATTGGTTCATTAGTTCATTCTATCTCTTTTATTTCATCGCTTCCTAGTTCAATCATTTTCTTGCTCCTTGGTTGAACCACCCGTTTGCTGCTTCTTTCCTTGACTGAGGCCGCCTTTGAACCTGTGAACCATTGAACTTTGAACTCTTTCAGTTCAAGGTTTAATCGGTTCATTGGTTCATCCTTTGTCCATCACTTCCTTTTTCTTTCTAAGCTCTTTGATCTTCATCGCACTAGTTGAACCTTTGAACCTGTGAACTTGTTAAACCTTTTGGTTCAAGGTTCAACAGTTCAATCAGTTCATTATTTTTATTTGGCTAAGTCCTTTTGATCTTTTTGAACCAAATGCGTTGAACTATTTGGTCATTGAACCTGTTGAACCATTGAATCTAGTGAACCTTTGAACTAAAGTGGTTCAATGGTTCAAGCCTTCTTATCTTTGATAAGTGTTTTGAAGCCGTTGAACCTTGAAGCAATTGAACTTTGAATCTTGACAAATGCGCTTAGCTCTTGCTAATTACGTTGAACCTTTGAACCCATTGAACCAAAATGGTTCAAGGTTCAACGGTTCAATAGTTCAATGGTTCAATCTTTGCTTAGAAGCTTGCCGATGGACATTTTGGTTGAACCTTGTCTTTGAACCAACCTTGAAATCACCTAAGTGTTGAGAGCTTGCTTCTTTCCTAAAGAGTCCATAGAAATCAACCTACGAAGCCCGTAGAACTTGGCCTGTAGAGTTTGTAGATTCAAGCCTGCAAAGTCCGTAGATTTCTGAGAAAGCTTTGAAAAATGAAGAACCTGAATGGTCAAAACAATTTTTGAAATGGGAAGAGAGGATTTTGGTCTGTAGGACCAAAATATTTCAAATGTTTTCCCAAAAATGAGTGATATTTTTGGGGGACAACACGTCTAATATCCATCTCCTATGTCGTCTTGGAACCCACTCCTAGTGGTCACCCATTTATATCTTCATCCTCATATTTTTTGACAAATGTATTATCAACATACACAACCTTGTCAAAGAATTTAGTCTAGCATCCTTCACTTTTTTATCATATCCTCTCCATATCTAGCACTCATCCAATCCTTATTTTCTAGTTTGAAAGGTATATGATCCCATCACCTCTCTATCAATGCCTCTCCATACCTAGCACCCATCCAATCACTATTTTTATAGTATGGAATGTATTTGATCCCATCATTGTTTCCTCTTATTGATAGATTGGACTCTTTTAAGGCCTTAAATGTTTGTAATACTTGTTCATCACTTTTCTAAACCACCTTACTTAGCCACTTTTTGATTTGATTTCAAGACCAACTCAGTATTCAAAAACCTTCTCCCATCCTCCATCCTTCTATCCTCAACTAGGGGAAACATCTTAGCCTAATCCTAAACATGATCACCATATCTAAATCCAAGCCCATCCTAAGTCCACAATCACATCATGATCATCCAACCCATCACCTAATCACTCATCCCATCATTAGACAAGACATTGGGACACTACATGTAGGTACTCATGTATGTTACTTGTTTGTTCTGTTTGTCTTGTTTGCATGTCTTTTATCATGTATATATCTTGTTTGTTTTGCATAATGTGTCTTTTTTGTCTATTGGGTAATGAACAAGGATGCTATGAGGTCACCTACAACTATGCTAATGCCTATGCATGCCCTTGATGATGCAAAGTTCACTACTTGCCGACACACTTTGTCACACTATCCTCTTGGTGATACTTATATCATGGGGAATACTTCCAAGTGCCATATGTTTTAGATTGATTAGACTATGATGAGCCTTATGAAAAATTTGATGGCTTAATCACTTATACCCTCATCATTTACCTAAACATCTAATCATCATTATTTCCATCATTAATCTCATCCTCTTGACCCATCTGACTAACATCCAATCTTTTAACCTCATCTCATCATCTGAGTCATATACTCCGATCACTAACATCATCCCTTAATCACTAATCATAATCATCATTTTCATCTTCTAGTCATAACTACATCAACCTGATGTCTTTTCAAATTATGTAGGTAACACTTGGCTACTTTTTCATGCCTAAGGATAGCTCAGCCACTATCTCTGCTTTCATCATCATCATATCTTGCATCATTCAAATATTTGAGCTACAATCATTCATCAATCTGCCTATTGATCAATCACCATCTTTGCAATCATCTTATTAATATTTTCATCAATCACCTGCACCTGTCAATTAGGCTCGACAAGTCACCACATTCACATTTTCTCCATCTTTTATCCAATATCATAGAGTAGTCAATTAATTATAAATAGTTTACGGTTTCTTCCCTCAATTGGGGAAGGACATAAACCATAACTTTATGTCTTTGATTTGATGTAATGCAGTCCTATATTTTCATAACTTGATCATATCATTTAATTTAGTTTTGAGCTATACCCATCATCAATATTATCAAATCCTTACCTTATCCTGGCCTATATTTCTCCCTTGCATGAATCCTTACTTGGGATACATTTAAATCTTGTGTCCTTTTTAATATTATCATCATCATGTTATGGTTGATTCCCCCTTGGGATGTGTTGACAACCATGACAAAGTCATCTCTACTCTATGTGCATGTGTTCTTGTTAGGGGCATCATCAATTTGTAGCTCATTGCTCAAGGTCAAATGCATCTTCATCATCTTATATCTCACATTTGGCATCCCATCCCCTTGTCTATCCATCACATCCCACCCATATTTTCTCCTTTTGAGTGACCATCTATCTCATTCTTCCTTACATGTACCCTCGATGGGGCATCATATCCCCTAATATCATATCCACTAACATTCATTCACGACATGGTTTTCTATTTGAAATACCATTAATCCTTCCATTTTTCTTTCATTCACAATGCCCTTTAAAAGAGGGGCAAAATATATGCATTGAAATTTGCTCACCTACATTATCATCACTGATATTCCTATTAGTTGACACTAATTTCGCTCATCTCATTTAAATCCTGCTAATTTATCTCCCATTTTTTAAATTATTTATCTAATGTCTCCCCTCAATACTTCTTCATTTACTAACCTTATCCATCCCCACCAATCAATTAATCTATCCTAAATCCCTATTATCCCATCCTAATCCCACTTACCTATTATTTGGGAATTTTAAATTCCCAATGATCCACCTACTAGCCTATGCCTACGCTCTACTACACCCTTAATCCCTAATCATCTACCTAATCCCTATCTAACTAGAGCCCTCTCTTTTCTTATCCATCCTATATAGAAGCCTCTAAATATAGAGGCTTCTAAGGAATCTTAAATTCCTTAGATAATCCTCAACCCTTGATCTCTTTCCCCCAACTTCAAATATCCACCATAGATCTTTCCCTCCTCTTTCTATTTAAACCACTCCTCTCCTCCATTAGAGGCATCTTAGGAATCCATAACAAATACATGTCAATATAATCCTTCAATCACAAGCATCCAACATCCATAATCATGCCATCATAATGTCAAATTTTTAAGTCTAAGGTGATTCCCATCCCAATCTTTTTCATTTTGCATCTGTTTGATGGTTTGGAAAATTTAGCTTTATAATTGTAATGCTATTTTGAATAGTTTGTTCATCTATTTGCATTAGGTTCTAATGGATCTAGACTTTACTTAGTGGTTTGAAGTTTGAGTGATTAAATTAGATAGTTTAATCCATAAGCTCAAATTTTAGGCTATAGGTGACAATTCCTTGTGCGTTTTTTCAATACCTTCGCTAGAATAATACATGGTAAGGAGAATACATGAACTAAAGCTAGTAGTGTTTCTCAAAGGAGGACAACACATCAACATTGTGCTAAACAAAAGTGTGGGTTTAAAAAAAGGCAAATACAAGTGTAGAAGGATCATAATATGACTCAATTTTTGATAGATCACAATCTAAGAAAGTATCCAAGGAATGCATGCTAGATTCCCAAGTAAGTACTTAATATGGACCAAGTGCAATAGTTGTGTGTTCCACGTGATCAGAGTGTTGTTGTAAGAGTGAAACATTGAATTAAAAAGTGTGAATGAGTGATTCACATTATAAAAAAATTGTGAGGAGTATGTTTTATGCTTTGAGGGCCTTCTACTTCTCTAAAAATTAAACAATATCTTTCTAAATTGAATAAACCTTAGAGAAGATAATATCAATATTTACTTTTAATTTATTATTTACTTGAATTAGTATGTATAAATTAGGTAACAAATTCATTTCAAGTAATATAAGGACAAGGTGCTAAGAAAAGGACCTTGAATGGGTCTCAAATGAAGAAGGCAAGGTAATAATAAAGGAACCTTGAAGGATACTTGGCACAAACAAAAAGTGTGCCAACATATAAATGTTCAAACTTAAGGATAGGGCACGAACCACAAGTGTACCAAAAATAAGAACAACTAAAATACTCGAGTGTTTTAAGCAAGTGTTTACCCCATGAAAATAATTTTTAGCACTTATAAAGATTGAAATGAAAAAAATAGCTACCCCTAATTGATTATAATGGTGTAGTTTATAAAAAAATTTCCCTCTGACAAATTGAGTTAAAATGGGAAATAAAATAAATTCTATTATTGTAAAAACTAACTCAATTTTAGTTGAAAATCTAGAATTTAGGCAAAAAATGCACTTTAAAAAAAGGCACCTGAAAATGTGCCTTGAGTGCAAATAAAATGCAAATTGAAGTTTGGTGATGTTTGACCATAAAGGCCTCTATAATTATTTTAAAATGTTATATTTTAAATAAAATCAACAAGAAAATTAATATACCACATGGAAGAGGATGGGACCATCTTTTCAATGAAAAAATAATTCCTCCCAACTCTGAGTGATGTTCAATATATTATCAAAATGACACAAGTGTGTTTGTATAAAAGTCTCAATAGAGGGGGTCTGATGGAAAGCAAAATATGAGAGCATGAAAGCCAAAATTGTTGAATAATCTTTCTGATGTGGTAGAGGCTTTGATTAGAGATAGAAAATGTTTTTCTATGTGCTATATGACCTCTTGTTAGTTTGACCCCACTCGTCAATGTTTGTCAATAGTAAAATGCCCTTCACAAAAGCTTTGTAGTGTAATATATTAATTTCATTGTATTTGGTGTAAAAATTAAATTGGGGGTCAAAACTTTGACCTCCCACACATACCAAAGTATTACAAAATTGATATTATCCATAATCATCACATTACCCATACATTATTTAATTGAAAAAAATGACATTTGTTAAATAAAACAAATTAATTTTTTTTTAAGTTTTCCGAGGGGTTTAATATGGGTAAGCAGCTTGGGGGTAGTGGAGTTCTTAGAAAATGTTCACAATGACTATAGGGTGAAATTTTGGTGGAATAAAAACATTGAACAATTATGGACATTTACAACACTTCAATTATTAGCATACAATTCTAATTACATTTGCTTTCAATATCATAACATTATGTAGAGATGGGGACATAGGAGTGCCCAGATAGATCACCCATAAGTATCAGGCTAAGACTTAGTGATAGTGGAGATACAACTGGGGTTGAAGCTCAATTATAAATGAGTAGGCAGTGGCATAACATAAGGTTGAGCATGTGGCATGAAATCAAGTCAAGTGGATTAAGTGGATTGATGCACAAAGCAATAGGTAGGGAGGTAGTGCAGGGTAGAACCACTCAGGCAATTAGGGATGGGAAGGCATTAGAGGGATGGAGGGTGGCATGATGTGTAGTGCATGGGAAGCTAGATATGCAGGGTGGTATAAGGCTAAAAAATTATAAAATATTCATCCAAAAAAATATTTTTAAATTAAAAAATATTAAAATATTTATATAAAAAGTTCCCTCCTTTGAAAAAATAATAAAAAATGTTTTAATTAAAAAATAAAATAATCCCCCATAACTTTTAAAAACACCATAGTTTTTAAAATAAATCAAATCTTTTTTTTGGATGGTTATAATTGACCAAAATATTCTTGAAAATCAAGATTACAATAGGGCATTTTCCATAAAATGATACTTTAGCCCCCTAAATTGGTCAAACTATATGCATCGGTACGATTAGATTTGGCCAAAAAATGCATAAAATCTCCAAAATTTGATCAACAATATGCATGTTTCCTAGGAAAATTTTGATTTACAAGTATATATTTTCATAAAAACTAAGGGCTGAACCACTTTTCTCAACTTCTATGGAAATGGTAGATAGGTCTAATCTACTTCAAACTACAAAAAAAATAGGTTGTGGCCTCAAATCACAGATTTGCCTCAAAAAGGCTACCTGAAGAATAAATTACAACCTAAAACAAATTTACATTCATCCTATGTGTTTTATACCCTTATAAACATAATATCAAAGGCATAATCACCCAAAATAAACCTAAAGTACACTTGCCCTAAAAAACATACCTAAAATGGAAAAGCTAATTTAGGACTCCTACTATGATACCATATTAGAATTTTAGACTAGCCAAAATCAAACACATATACCATAGACATAACTCATGTCACATATAATAGATGGAGATAGATATTAGATACAAAATTGTAGTACTAATACCATATTAACATTGTACAAAGGTATTGATTAAAATATACAATGAATGTTTGACTTTTTATTCTCCGTTCCACACTAATATTAAAAGTGGGGGAGATCCTTGATTTTATATAGCATGAAAGAACACATAAATGTAGGTATTTGCATAAATTCTAGTTTCATAAAGTCCATATTGGTGTGTAAATTTGAATTTAATGTAACTTTCCATGTGAGTGTACAACTTAGACTTTAGTGCAAGTTACCATGTCCAAATAGGATTATTTTATAAACTAGAAATTAAAAAACCAAGATAATTTCTTACTAATTAAATTTAATTTGTAATTAGTAATTTACAAAAACACCCTCTCATATTTCCTTTCATGGAAATATTCTTCTTCCTCTCTTATCTCTCAAGCCTCATGACATGAAGCTTCTTCAACCACTCTATTTACATTCTTGGGTGCACAACATGACCCATCAACTTGGAAACCATATGTTCATAACTATTTACCCTCTTATTTCCTTTTTTTGTCTCTTCTCTTGGAGGACCCTCCAATACTTAGTTACAACTCCATATAGTATATTACTTGAAACCTTTACCCTCGTGGGGTCTTCAATATTCTAATCTTAAAAAATAACTTCCAACTCCACTATCCATTTCATGAGCTCCTTTGGAATTTATCCACCACATAACACAAATTTATTTCTAGTGGGTTTGCCTCTTTCCTTCACCTTGACCTCTATAGGTATTTTTTATTTTCTAGGTGGTACTCTCTCCAAGACATACACATTATCTTATAGGTATACCAAATTTCTTATTATCAATATTTGATCATATCTATAACAAGTTCACTAATTTTTTCATCTTCCATCATATCCAATTTCACTTGGACTTCCTTCAACTTATTTATCAATACTTACACCTCTAGTGATCTTATAATGTTGTGTTATATTTTAACAATAATAAAGATTCTATTTCACAACATACAATGAACCTAAATAATATCCTCTCATAATTTATCTACACTTTTAGGAATTATATCACACCTAAAACAAACTTATCCTCTCTTTTATGCAAGCATATTTCTCACAACTTTCAACTAACTCAAGAAGACTTATCTTTCATAGCTTACAATTGACTCATACAAGAACCTCACACAGTCAACCTAGCAAGAAAATACCTTTATATAATACTAATTAGTGTATTAATGGTAAGGGGGTCCAATTAAGGAATGCATTTACAACCATGTTTCTTGGATTAACACTCTCCCATAGACACAATTGTAAACACACTCTTCGACTTGGTATATTTCAACACACCTACTTCAATTAATTCAACAAAATATTAAAAATAATTGAATTCACACTCACTCACACACACGCACACACACTTTCATTTCAAGGCTTATTACAATTGATAAATATGACTTGATCCTACACATAATCCCTCATGGACTAAAACATACTCTTTGTTCTATTCTTGGAGATCTCTACTCCTCTACTCCTCTTTGGAGCTATACTTTTGCCCACTTTGAGATCCATTATGTCATTTAACTCACTCATTTATTAAATTAAGATATTTCTTAACAGTCCTATACCTTCTCCAATGTCTCCTCACCTTCCTTGAGGAGACATTGGTAAAATCTTAGAAATAATCAAGATTTTACCGTTTATCATTCTAGGGTATTACTTTATTTTTACAATTCATATGGTATAAAATGCCTTTTTATGTAGTCTACTAATTTATAAACTTCTAAAATGATTGTGAAACCATGAATTTATTTGTACTAGTGGTTTAAAAACTATGAGGGTGGTTCTAAATCACCCTTGATACTTGTGAAACTGCCACTTAATGAAAATTGATGGTTTCATCACTGTGCAAATCCTGCCAATTTATAGAAGCCATAAAAGTTGCATACGAAATTGAAAAGATATGATTTTTTTTTTAAATTTTGTAAATTTTAGAGAGGAATAAAAATATACAATGATATTTAGGTATATATAATTCATTGATGCATGTTTTTTGTTTGCCCACAACCTATCAATTTTATCTGTTCAAAGTACCCAACCACTTCCTAGATTGTATTGATGATTGAAAAACTTAACCAACTCACTCGAAAACATTTAATTTATTTAAAATAATCAATATATGATGTGTTTGATGATATTTAAGTGTTAGAATACCAATTATTCACCTCATATCATATTCAACATGCCAAAATAATAAACAAACTAATGAAACCACACAAACACACACCAAATTTTTTTGGTTGATGCAAGATTATATGTATGCTTTGGATGCTCCTACATCATATAATTAATTTTTAATAGGATTTATCCTACCCAAAAATATTTATCATTATTTATTTAATCCTTCCAAATTCATTTAATAATTCTCTACATCTATCATCTCTTAACCCCAGGTTGAATTACACACATCCCTATGTTTATACTCAAATCACGTCTATAAATTATTTTGGGATAAGATCATTGATCCTACCAATCTTACCCTACATGGGATCAAAAAACCTATTGATACTATCCTTCATCATTTTTTGGGTCCATTACATTTAGCTACACTTTATGTGCCTTGGGTTTTTTTCTTACTATTGCCCAATTTCACCTAAGTGTGAATTATGTCTTATAGAATCTTATTTATACAAAGTCATCCTAAACCATTTGACATGCATGAGAGAGAGAGAGAGAGAGGAATCAAGTATCCATTATTTTAATCCATAATTAAATTTAGTTCTAGCTACTTCCATAACTATTAGTACACTTGTGATGGAGTCATATTTGTGCATCACCCTCTTGTATCGAAGGAATATCTTAGGTGTGTTTCATATAGTTGCATCTTCACATCTAAAAAGAGGAGATTCGAAACCCTTACTCAAGATTCCATTCACATTACATAGAACTATGTTGAGGTTTAATTAAAGCATGTGGGATATGTAGCTATAACTCCCACAATGGTTTCCTAACCCATAACTTAGCTTTTTGTGAGTTGATGGAAAGTTAGGTCAAGAATAAGGAATAAAACATCAGTTCTACATTTTTTATTATCAAATTATAAAAGTAAAGATATAGGCATGTACTAAATCTAGTGGCACATATGCAATGAAGAATTTTAAATGTGAAATTTTATGCAAGATGAGAATGATGCTACAAGAAAAAATCATCTGTTAAAATAAGTGACTAATGATCATGGCCAGGGCATGAATGGCATATGCATTGATCTCATCCCTCTACAATCGGAACTAATTTTTTTTCATGTAGTCATTTACAAACTTGCATAGTCCAAATCCACATTTAAAATTATAGAAGTCATTAAGTTTTGATCATTCCATCATATTTTGTCTCTTTTCAATTTCAATTATGAATTAAATATTTTCATTTTGCATGTTTAATTTTTTTAATCCACTAAGGAAAATATGAAAGTATTGTTTTACACTGTTAAAGGGCTTATCTTCCTAGTAAATTGGTTTTTTCATATTTTCATTGATAAACACATAAAACATAAAACCTTTTTATGAACCCCTACCTTCTTCAAGCACCCATACCTTCCTCTTAGGGTTTCATGGCTCTTTTTTTTTTTTTTAGATCTACATATTTGGTCAACCCTTAGTTTTTATTTACCCATTTTTTATTATGGATTAAATCCACCTTCACAAGTAGGTGCACATACATTTTTTCCTTGATTTCATATATCTTTCGAGGTTATTTAGGGTTTTTTCCTTTAAATTCAAATCTAATTTTCATATTTTATTCTTTTTTAAAGCATATTACATTGTTTTCTTTAGCTAATCATGGTTATGTCTTATGCCTGGGATACCTAGCTCTCTATATCCTACTATACTTTAGTATTGTATTGAGTGGTGATACTTGTTAATTTATACATTTACCTTTGCACATCACCTGTGTTTCAAAAATGCCAATATCTATTTTAATACCTTCCTATGATATACCCCCTTCCAACATTAATGGGAATGATAAATTTTATTATCTTGAAAAGGAGATGCCATTCTATAATGTTAAATTTTATGAAGGTGCTAGTAAATATAAATAAAATTCTTATGATGATACACCTCTTGAACCTATAGATGTGCCAAATTTTACAAAAGAATTGAATGAAGAACAAGGTTCATGATTCTCTTGCAAAAAAACTTAAAGAGATTGATTGTATGATTTTCTTATTATTAAAGCCTACAATACGTGAATTAGGAATAAGTATGATTTACCCAAAAAACCTCAATTATGTGGTTCCACTAATACATCAGGTGGTGAGGCTAGTACCTCTTATGAAACTAATATTCATATGCCACCACCTAATGCTACTACACCTTCTTAGGTTGATTATTTTATTTATAATACTTCTATGATCCCACCTACCAACAAAAGACCAATGTACCTCTAATGAATCTTTATATTCAATCTCTTAGTCTTGGACATAGTTATAAAAAAAATTGTCTCACATACTAATGCTAACCAATCTAAGGCACCTTTACATATAGATATTAATCCTATACCTAGTGGTACATATAATAATAAAATAGTGCAAAAATAACTTAATGACATGAGGATGTGTTGTCATGAAATTTTACATTTCAAGAAAACCACCTCCAATTTCACTTCTACAGGTGATTGGAGGTCTTTCAAAGACACAAATAGTGAAATTTTTGAGTGTAAAGAGATTGAATCCATTTTCCAATGGACAATGATTGGTTTTCCTGTAAAAATATAATCTAATTAGTACCAAGAATAATATAGGTTGATATTAATCCAATAACTTCATCATTATTTTTACCCACTTAAAAATTAGCCCTAAATTTGTAAGCATGTGCGTTGAAAGCAATGATCAAAATCAATGTGCATTCAAATGAGATAGCCTATTGGTTTGAGCTCAAAGCTAAGGATATCATTATGAATCCAAAGTGGTCCAAGTTTATGAATAATGAATCTCAAATGAATGTTTGATGAGGATAAATAAGATCGAGAGAACCATTGACAATCCTAGCTTCAATCAATATTGAGATACCTTTGGAGAAACAGGGAGCAAAGGGCCCTCCAAATTACATACACATTGAATGTAATGATTTTTTGCATCACAAACAAAAGAAATAGGAGTATATTCTAATATGTGTTGATATATATATAGGTCATCACACACACACACACACACACATGTGTGTGTGTGTGTGTGTGTGTGTGTGTGTGTGTGTGTGTGTGTGTGTGTGTGTGTGTGTGTGTGTGTGTGTGTGTGTGTGTGTGTGTGTGTGTGTGTGTGTGTGATGACCTAGATATCATGTGTGGAGAAAGGTAGCCATGCTTAATTCATTAATCATTCATGTGAACGAAACTATGAGACTCAAAAGTTGATAGTGCTTGGAGGAATCAAGGTTGGAATTTTTTCAAAGCAAGACATCTCTCACAAAATAAATTAGCTTATGATCATAACTCTTCATGGTATGTTAATGCCAAGGTGCAATGTCAATATAGAACACCATCTTGTTTTGGATTTCTCGGGGCTAGGACTCATGTTTTTCAATCTATGGGAAGATAACAATGAAATATACTATGTAGAGAATGTCCCACTATATACCTTTTTATGAGGATGAGCCAAAAATTTCTTAAAATAGGCCAAAATGTGCAAGAATCTTAAAAAAAATCATTCCAAGGCAACATCTTACTTCACAAACTGTAGGTTTTATAGGGACAAGTAGTAGGGATTCCACTTAATTTACTACCACTGATCAGAAAGACAATAATTATTATGATGTGTCAAACAGTAAAGAGAAGTCAACATTGTTAGAAGTAACATAAACTTATATATGAGGTGAGAGATGGGAAATAGGTATTCTTATTTTATATTAAAAAAATGCTATGGAAATGGAAGGAACAATTGAATCCATTCCCCTAAAGTAATAAAAGTCGATAATTTAAATGGATAACTATATCTTATGAGTTATGATGCAACATCTCATCGACAAAAGGATCAATATTGAGTTCTTTATTCATATTTTACTATTGAAGGAAACCCATGAATAAATTTTGGCAGTAGAAGAATCAAGGAATTTTAAAAATTTGAATGATAGTTTCATTATGAAAGAATAAAATACCAATTTTTAACAGGGTTTGGAAACCCGAACATGTATAAAATGTTTTGAAAATATTGATAATATTTTTAAAGTATGTGTCAAACTCAAATGCTGTAAAAGCATTAATAAACACTTGAATTTAAAAGGCTTGCTCAATCAAAGTTCTAATCAAATTTTAAATCTTGTATAGGTATTGAACGTTTCAAAATAGTTTCACATAGTTTTAAAAGGATTTTAAATCTTCGAACAAATTTTTTATCTTCATTGAATGGCTCATTGTCACCTTTCAAGTGAAATTCCTAAGCTAATTTTGCATTTTCATGTTTTCAATATGCCTCTTGCAATGCAAAATGCCCTATCCAAACCTGACTCAAGTTTTAAATGGTGGACTCCATAACTTATCAAATGAAGTATAGGATTTTCATGCCTCATTTTAAAAATTTAAATTTTGATAATGGTTTTTCAATGCAAAATAGGTCTCTCAAATCTATAACCAACTAAGTAGACTTCAAAAATTAATCAAAAGAAGTTAGGTCAGATTTCTTGAGTCTACTTTGCAACATCTAGTCCTCCATAATAATTTTAAAATGCAAAATTATTATTGAAACCTGCATGTTGTTGTTAAAGTATTATTTTTAACTTCTCGCCTACTTGCCCAGCTAGCTATGGATTTTGATAGTTGTAGACATTTAATGTAGACCATTTCAAATTTGAAATCTAGAGCCTATTTATCTTGTTTGGAGGGAAACTATATGGTAGGTGAGACAATTGTACACAACAGTCAATAGAAGACAAATAAAGGAATGTGAGTTACAAAAAACATTCAATGCAACAACAAGGTAGAGATAATGTGTAGCATCAGTCAGAGAAAAAGGAATTTGTAGCAACAAAGAGGCATTACATGAAACAACAACAAGGATAATAGAGAAACAACCTATAAGTGAAGATTGAGAAGGGGATTTAAATAGAGGAGAAGCTACATAATAGAAAAGAGTAGTCTGTAGTAAGAGGAGAATGTAGCAGGTAGTATGTATTTATTGACAACAGTCAAAGGAAAGAAGGAAAAAATTCTTTTAGTCATTTGTAAGTTATATTATAATAATAGTAGCTATGTTTGTATAAGAAAGTTTTTTAGACATTTAAAAATATGCAAGTTTTAGTGTATTCCTCCATTTTCTCTCCTGTTGTATTTCACTCTTGTGCTATCTATTTGATACCCACCTGGGCCTGTAGATTTTTTATATTTTCTCCTTCCTTCACAGCCATTAGTGCTATAGCATTTTCCAATAACTGGTATTAGATCCAAGTTGGTAAAGGGCAGTTAGGTGAAGATTCCATTTAGACATGGTAGTAGGAAGCTGAGGGTCATACCAACAACCCCCTATGTTTGATGGCAAAAATTATGATGTGTGGAGCATCAAAATGAAAAATATATTCAACTCTTAAGAGTTATGGGATTTGGTTGAATTTGGGTACAATGAGGTTGTAGACATGACAACCTTCAATCCTTTAACTCAAGCACAAAGGAATGTGCTAAAGGAGAATAAGAGGAACAATGCCAAAGCACTCAACTACGTACAAATGGCTTTGGCTGACTCAATATTTTCTAGGATAGCAGGAGCTATTCTTTCCAAGCAAACATATGACATTTTCTAAAATGCATATCAAGGGAGTGACAAGGTGAAACTTGTCAAGTTGTAGCTCTTGAGAAGAGACTTTGAGACCCTACAAATGAAGGAGAATGAATCTATCAATGACTTCTTCACAAGAACAATGAATATTATCAATCAAATAAAAACATGTGGTGATACACTTGAATATCATAGGATCATTGAGAAGGTGTTGAGAATCCTTCCAATTAGATTTAACCCTATAGTGGTTGCAATATAAGAGTCAAAGGATTTGAGGCAAATGATGGTTGATGAGATAATGGGTTCTTTACAAACCCATGAACAAAGGTTGAATAGGTCAGCTGCCTCCTCCCATGAGGAAGCATTCAAGATCAATGTAAATGTGAAAGGAAGGGGTAGAGGATCAAACAATAAAGGAAGAGGAAGAACTTGTAGTAGTCAAGAAGGTGGAAGGTATAGCCATCAAGAGTCACATGGAAGAGGAAGAGGAAGGAGCAACAACACTTCTAGAAGTGGATCTACATAAAGGTATGATAAATCTAGCATCCTATGTTATTATTTTAAGAGGTATGGACACTATGCTAGTGAGTGTAGAAAGAAAGAGTATGACATGAGTAAGCAAAATTTAAATTTCACTCATACACAACAGGCTGAACCTAATAGGAATGAGAAAGGAGGAAGCTTGTTTATAATTTCCAACATCGCTGAACAAAGTAGTAAAGAGACATGGTATTTAGATAGTGGTTATATCAACCACATGAGTGGGAACAAAGAGATGTTCAACTACAAAGATGAGTTAATACAATCAGAGGTGAAAATGGGAAATAATGATAAGTTTCCTATCACGAGTAAGGGAAAAATTTAAATTTGCACCAAACAAGGTGACAAAAGGTAAACCCATGATGTTTACTATATACCTGGGTTGAAACATAACCTTATCAGCATTGGAAAGCTTGTGCAAATAGGGTATAAGATCAGATTTGATACTGGTGAGTGTATCATTTTTATAGGAGTGGCTATAATATATAGATTATAACAGTCAAGATGACAAGCAATTGAATTTTTCCATTGAGAATGCAAAGTGATCTCGTAACAGTGTTCAAAATAGTGATGGTAGATGACCCTACTCTTTAGGATCTTAAGTAAAAACATTTGATCTTTTGAGGGTTGAGTCTCCTTCAAAACAAACACATGGTGAAGGGATTGCCCCTTATAGAATAACCAAACAAGGTATTTGAATGTTACATATTAGGAAAACAACATAGGAGTGCATTTCCCTTGGGTAAGGCATGGAGAGATAGAGCTCCTTTAGAACTGATACACTCAGACTTATGTAGTCCAATGAAGACCCCCTTCCTATCCAAGAATGTCTATTTTATGACATTTATAGATGATTACAGTCAGAAGATATGCATGTACTTCTTGAAGAACAAATAAAAAACATTTGAGACCTTCAAGCATTTCAAAGCCATGATGGAGAAGTAAAGTAGCATATACATCAAAATTTTGAGGATGGATAGAGGGGGAGAGTATATCTATAATGAATTCATGAATTTTTTCAAGGATCATGGCATAAAAAAGTAATTTACACCTAGGTATACACTGCAATAAAATGGTGTGGCTGAGAGGAAGAATAGGACCATCCAAGAGATGGCAAGGAGAATGCTAAAGGAAAAAGGTTTGCCTAATGATTTTTGTGTTGAGGCTATAGTAACAACTGTGTACTTGTTGAATATATGTCTAATAAAGAGTGTGAGGGATGTGACCCCTCAAGAAGCATGGAGTAATCAGAAGCCAAGTGTAGAACACCTTAGAGTGTTCAGTTGTGTGGCATATACACACGTGCCTAAACAAAGAAGGACAAAGTGGAATGGAAAAGGTGAAAAATGTATTTTCATAGGGTATAGTGACCAATCAAAGGCATACCAGTTATATAATCCCATCACCAAAGAGGTCATAATTAGTTGGAATGTTCAATTCATTGAGCATGAAGCTTGAGAAGAGAGACAAGGATAAGAGCATGTGGAAACAAGGCCTATTGGAACCTTTGTTGAGTCTAAAAAAATAGGTGGTTCAGCCACCAATATACCAAGTTGGACCCCTATTTCACATAGGGATTATTCATCTAATGGCAACAACCATC
Organism: Torreya grandis; assembly: GCA_037957365.1. Taxonomy (NCBI): domain Eukaryota; kingdom Viridiplantae; phylum Streptophyta; class Pinopsida; order Cupressales; family Taxaceae; genus Torreya; species Torreya grandis. The sequence continues at coordinate 378,619 of JARHVA010004203.1, forward strand.
ATGGAGGTCAAGGATCTATCCAAGAGTCAACATCATCCTCTTCCAACTCAAGTCAACACCAATTAAGGACAAGGAGCTTGCAAGAAGTTTATGAGCAGTGAAGGTATGATCAAAATGAAGATGAAATAATGAATTATGCACTCTTTCTATTAGTTGATCCTATCTACTTTGAAGAATCAATCAAGGACAACAAGTGGTGTGAGGCAATAGATGAAGAGATACATGTCACAGAGAGAAATGACACATGGGAGTTAGTTGACCTAACAAAAGGAAAAGAGGTCATAGGAGTTAAGTAGGTATACAAGATAAAAACTACTCCCAAAGGCAAGATAGAGAGGCATCAGGCAAGGCTATTGGTGAAGGGTTACAAGCAAAGGCCTAAACATGATTACAATGAAATGTTTGTACTTGTAGCAAGGCTAGAAACCGTAAATACAACCATAGCCATTGCTTCCCAACACAAATGGTAGGTGAATCAAATGGATGTGAAGTCAGCATTATTGAATGGAGTGATAGAAGAAGAGGTCTACGTGGGATAGCCACCTGGATATGATATTCTCAAGCATGAGAACAAAGTGCATAGGCTAAAAAAGACATTGTATGGGATCAAACAAACCTGAATAGCATGGTATAACCTATAGACTCATACTTGTTGAGAAATGGATTTATCAAAAGTGCAAGTGAGCCCACACTATACATAAAAGCATGCAAGGAAGGAATTTTGATTGTTGTATTATATGTGGATGATCTAATATTCACTAGTAATGCAAATCAGTTCATTGAAGAATTTAAAATAACCATGAAAAATGAATTTGAAATGATTGATTTGAGCTTCTTAAAGTAATTTCTTGGGATAGAAGTCAAACAAATGGATGAAGGCATATTGATATTCCAAACTAAGTATGCAAAGGAGATGTTAGAGAGATTCAATACGCTAGACAACAAGTCTATATTCACTCCAGCTAAGACAAGCTTGAAGTTGTGCAAAGATGATTATAGTAATAGTGTAGACCCCACATGCTATAAGAGTTTAGTGGGAAGTTTAATGTATTTGACTACAACTAGGCTGGATATCATGTATGTAGTCAACCTCATATCAAGATTTATGGAGATACCAAAGGAGACACATTGGCAAGTGGGCAAGAGGATATTGAGGTGCATGAATGGAATAAGAGATTATGGAGTTTTGTATGCCACAACATATGAGTTTCAACTTGTTGGTTACATGAACAGTGACTGGGTAGGCAACCTTGATGACCAAGAACACTTTGGGGTATGTATTTCATCTTGGGTCAGGAGCCATATCTTGGGATTCAAATAAATAACCAATAGTGTCTCTTTTTATAGCTGAAGCAGAGTATATAGCAGCCAATGCACAACATGTCAGGCTTTATGGTTGAGAAGGATACTTTTTGATTTGCATGAGGAGAAACAAGGAGCTTATATGGTCTATTATGACAATTTATCATCCATATCATTGTTAAATAACCTCGTGTTTTATGGTATGAGCAAACACATTGCAATAGGTATCACTTTATTCATGAGTTATTTAAAAATTATGTCATAGAGCTTAGCTTTTACAAATTTGATTAGTATCTAGCTGATATTTTTACTAAGCCTTTATCTAAAGACACTTTCTTGTATCTAAGAGGAAGATTAGGGGTCATACATGCAATAAAATTAGGCCTACATAGTGTTATGGTAACTCTAGATTCTTACAATAGAGATATGGACTCAAATAATACATCTCTGGACTCCTACAATAGAGCTACAGATTACATCAGGGTAGCTATGGATCTTGAAAATCTAGATACGGATTTCATCAGTCTAGATATAGATTTTGTCAGTCTAGTTATGGATTTCAATAGGCCAGCTCCATATTTTGATAGGGTAACTATGAATTATAGCAGAGCTATGAATTTCAACAAGCCAGCTACGGATTATAGTCTAGCTATAGATTTTGGTAGGGTAGCTTCAGATTTCAATAGTCTAGCTACAGACTCTATCACAAAGCTATGGACTTCAATAACAAAGCTCTAAACTTGCATAAAAGAAGTGTAGAAGCATTTGGTAACCTTAAGAAAAGTTCTAAGGAGGTTTTAGAAACAAAAAATTCTAGTTGACCATGGTAGGAAGATCAAAAATAAGGGGGAGTGTTAACCAGTTGTGCATTTTGAAAACTACAGACATTTAATGTAGCGCATTTCAAATTTGAAATTTAGAGCCCATATGTCTTATTTAGAGGGAAATTTTGTGGTAGGTGAGATAGTTGTATGCAATAGTAAATAGAAGACAAAATAGAGGAATGTGAGCAACATAAAACATTCAACATAGTAGCAGGGTAGAGAGAATGTGCAACAATAGTCAAAGAAAAAAGAATGTGTAGCAACAAAGAGGCATTACACGTAGAATCAGTAAGGAGAATAGAGTGGCAACCTGTAAGTGAAGAGTGATCAGGGGATTTAAATAAAGGAAAATCTATGGAATAGAATAGAGTAGTATATAGCAAGAAGAGAATGCAACAAGTGACATGTATTTGTTGACAACAGTTAAATGAAACAAGGAAAGTTTTTTTTGGTCATTTGTAAGTTATTTTATAATAGTATGTTTGTATAAAAAAGTTTTTTATACATTTAAATATATTAAAGTTTTAGTGTATTCCTCCGTTCTCTCCGCTATTCTATTTCACTCTTGTGCTATCTATTTGCTACCCACTTGAGCCTGTAGATTTTTTGTATTTTCTCCTTCCTTCACAACCATTAGTGTTGTAGCATTTTCCAACAAAAATGCCCTATCCAAACCCGACTCAAGTTTTAAATGATGGACTCCATTACTTATCAAATGAATTATAGGATTTTCATGCCTCATTTTACAACTTTAAATTCTAATAATGGTTTTTTAATGCAAAATAGGTCTCTCAAATCTGCAACCAGCGAAGTAGACTTCAAAAATTTATCAAAAAAAGTTAGGGTAGATTTCTTGAGTCCACTTTGAAAAATCTAGTTCTCCATAATAATTTTAAAATGTAAAACTATTATTTGAAACTTGCATGTTGATGGTTAATAGATATAAGAGGCGAATAGATTAGGTCTTCATAGATCTAATTTAAACAGCTAGTGTTTTAATTACATTTCAATGTCTGAGAATCTCTTCATATCCTTCTTCAATAGATTTTGATGATTTTCAATATAAAACAGGTTTTATATACTTTTTAAATTATGTACATCCACCTTCTAGATCCCAATCAATGAGTAATGTAAATAATAAGGTTTAAACCATAGTATCTAGTATTTGCTTTGTAATCCCTCAAAATCTGAGACTTGCCATGTAAAATTTAAAATTCTAAAGATCTAATTGTACTTCATCAAGTTTTATAGACTACCGTGCACCTTGGCATAACCCAAGCCTTGAAAAAGATACCTCACATTTCCACTACTTACATGATCTTCATCATAAATTTAACCCCTATGTGTATAGCTCAGAATTCTCCCATCTATTTGACACCTAGTGGATTTCCACCACTATTCGGTACTTGTCAAGTTTCAACCACTACTTTTCAACTCTTTAGAATGTGTGAATTACACAAAATCTCATCGAAACCTTCTAAATATATTTGGATGCAATAAATTTTAAATGACTCAGTTCACAATGCAAAATGGTTGTCAAATCCTAAATAAAATATATATATTTTTATGCAGTATTAAGCAGGTTCTAAAATCCCAACTATGCTAAGGACATTATATAAAAGTAGAAGGAAATATTAAACAATGATAAATACACAAAGAGCATGCATTGTAATTAAACTTTAGTTGGAGTAACTAGTGAAGTTGTTAATCCATATTTGAGAGATTAATTGATTGTAGAATATCAAGAAAACCTCTTGGCCAACGCTCTTAGGAAATAAAGCTTGTAGTAGACTGAGAGACTTGTTGGTGCAAATGAAAATATTGTATATTTTATTGCATGCATAAAACATTATAGGCACCTCAACTAAATAGAGTTCTTAGCACTATATAAGAATTCTTGTAAACCAAGCTATCAAAATACAATTAAAATAGGTATGGATTGACATGAATTTACAACAAGTATGGTTGAACATGCCATGAACATGACTGTGTGGGTCATTTTAGACTTTCAATGGCAAAGAAGTATGGTCTTCCATATAATACAAAAAGAGGATTGTCAAAAGAGGAGCGTCAGTATGTGTGATTAAAATACTCACCACTCCCCCTTAATTATAACTACCACTATCAAGTACACCTAAACAATATGCTAGATGATTAAAGCTTTCTTTTGATAGTGGCTTCATAAAAATATTAGTGAGTTGTTGTTCAGACCTATAAAACTGAAGCTCAATTTCTCCATGTTCTACCAGCACCCTTATGAAATGATAATGGATCTGAATATGCTTTCTCCGTCCATGGAAATTTGGATTCTTTGTCAAGGCTATTGAGGATACATTATCACAATAAATTTTAGTACCATATCCTTGTTCCTCATTCAAGTCTACTAGGATTATTTTGAGCCAAATAGCCTGACATGCAATGATATTTTTTGTAATATACTCAGTTTCTGCTATGGATAGAGAAACTATGGGTTGTTTCTTAAAATCCTACGAAATGGCTCCTAAACCCATGTGGAACACATATCTTGATGTGCTCTACCTGTCATCTACACTAACTACCCAATCACTATTTATATAGCCAACCAACTACAATTTTCTTGATGTAATATAAAAGATGCCATAATTCTTGGTGCCATTGACATATCTTAAGATTTTCTTTCCTACTTGCTAGTGTGTATCCTTAGGTGTCTCCATGAATTTGGAAATCAGGTTTACTGCATACATAATATTAGGCCTAGTAGCTATCAAGTACATTAGACTTGTAACCATGTTTTTTTATAAGGTTGGATTAACCTCATTGGTACAATCTTCTTTACTCAATTTTAGACCTAGCTGTTGGTATTAGCGCAGGATTGTTGTTCAATATTCTAAATATTTTCAAGATCTTTGTGGCATATTTAGATTGAGAGATAAATATGCCATAATCCATTTGTTTTAATTATATTCTAAGGAAGTACATTAACAAACCTAAGTCTATCATTTCAAATTCCCTTTTCATTACTTCTTTAAACTCAACAATGAAATAATCATTATTTCCTATAAAGATCAGATCATCTACATATAGTATAACAATCAAGATCTTACCATGGCTTGCCTTGATGTAAAGTGTGGGTTCACTACTACTTTTTCTGAAGCCATTGCTAGTAAAATATGAATCAATTCTATTATACCATGTCTTTGGTGTTTTCTTAATCCCATTGAGTGCTTTCTTCAGCCTATACACCTTGTCTTTATGCCCTGGGACTTCATAGCCAGGTGGTTGATCCACATATACCTCTTATTTGAGAACTCCATTTAGGAAGGTAGACTTCACATCCATTTGATATATCTTCCACTTGTGATGGGCAACTATTGCTAAGATATCCCACACGATTTCCATTTTTGCAATAGGAGCATATGTCTCATCATAATCTATTGCAAACTATTATTTGTATCCCTTAACAATCAATCTTTCTTTATGCCTCTCAATTTTTCCTTCTGCAGTGCTTTTGGTCTTATAGACCCACTTAACTTTGATCACCTATTTACACTTAGGTAATTTAGCTAGCTCCCATGTTTTGTTTTTCTCTATTTCATCTATTTCCTCATTCATGGCCTTACAACATTTTTATTCTTTCACTACCTCTTCAAAGCATGTAGGATCACAATGAGAAAATAAAGCAAAATTCATATTTTCATCATCAAACCTTGTATCATCATAAATATCACTCAAACTCCTTATTTTTCTTGGCATTAAAGAAGCAAGGGTTAGATCTGAACTACTGCTAGAACTACTTGACTGAGGAGAATGTTGTGAACTTGATGTATATGGAAGTGTTTCCAAAGGTTGATCTATGACTAGTTCAGCTTGACTATCTTCATTTCCACCTTCTACATCATCCATGGGTATCATTACTAAAATACCCAAGACAATGTCAATAATGCCATCCCATTATTAATTCTCAATGAATTTAACATTCCTACTGGTCATAACCTTCTTGGTAATAGGATTATATAGTCTTTATGCTTGAGATTCTTCACTATATCCAATGAAGATGCATTTTTCTCCTTTATCATCAAATTTTTGCCTCTTTTCCTTTGGCACATGAGTATATGCCATGTACCCAAAAATTCTTAGATGCTTCACACTATATTTTCTATTTGTCCATCCTTCTTTTGAAACTTATCTTGTATGACCTTTGTTGTACAACTATTTAACAAGTATACTATTGCTGTTACAACTTCACCCCAAAACTCATTTGAAAATCCCTTGGCTTTCAACATGATTGCAACCATTTCTTTGATAGTTCTATTCTTCCTTTCTGCCACTCTATTTTATTGTGGAGTGTACCCAATGGTGAATTATTTTTCAATGCCTTCATTCCTACAAAAACTCAAAAATTCTTTAGAGATATACTCTCCCTTTCTATCCTTTCTTAGGGCCTTGATGAAGTACCCACTTTGTTTCTCAACCAATGCTTTGAACCACTCGAATTTCTCAAAGACTTCAGATTTATTCTTTAAGAAATAAACCCAAGTCTTCCTAATGTAGTCATCTATGAAGGTCAAGAAATATGCATTCTTAGATAAAGTGAGAGTTTTCATTAGGCCACACAAATTTGAGTGCACCAGTTCCAATGGTGCTTTTCCCCTCCTAGACTTTCCTGATTGAAAGGATCACCTATGTTGTTTTCCTAAGATGCATGTTTCACATTTTTTATTAGGTTCTACTATTTTTGGTAGTATCTTAACCATATCTTTCTTTGACAAAAGACTTAATCCAGAATAATTTAAATGCCCATACCTCAAATGCTAGATTCTGGATGTGTTTTTGATGAATGTCTTCAAGGCTTCTTGTTGTAGTACTAATGTAATCTTCATCTTCTTAGGAAAACCAATTTGCATCTTGAGTGAAAACATGTGGTTCTTTGTCATTTGAACCATAACAATACTTCTCTTGCTTTCATCCTTGTCAAAGATCATGCACTCTAAATTTTCCATCATGACTCTATATCCTTTTTGGACCAATTATCCAATGCTCAATATGTTTTAACTTTGGAACATAGTAGATGTCCTAGATTGCTTTTCTTTCACCTTGCTTGGTGAAAATGATGATAGTCCCTCTACCCAAAAATAGAAAATTTTGAGTGTTCCCCATCTTAATCTCAGTCTAAATGCTCTTGTCAATAGAGGTAAATAAGCTCTCATTACCACTCATGTGGTTACTACAAGCATTGTCTAAGAACCAAACCTCATCATTGCTCTACTCAATAATATTACATATATTGAACATGTTTGGCAAATGTTTAGATTCATTTACTATCTCATTAGCTACATTTGGATTTTCTCTTGACTAGTCATGCTACCTCTTCATGCATTCACTAGAAAAATGACCATACTTGAGACAATAGTAACATTGAGTATTACTTTTGTCATACCTTTGATTTGATGTACTGCTCCTCTTCTTGTTTTGAGAGTCTGACTATGAGTTGCTTGGTCCTTATTTACTACTTGAGCTTGCCCTTCAATAGTAGTTTCTTCCTCTTCCTCTACCTCTATTCTCTCTTCCTTTCCCCTACCTCTAAAACTAGCATGATTCATAAAGGCTTTTTCTAGGGAAGAAGTTCCATATCTATTCAACCAGTGCTCATGGTTTTTAGGGAACCCATCATCTCGTCTATTGTCATCCTTGAGAGGTCTTTAGCCTCTTCAATTGCAATGACAAATATATCAAATCTTAATGGAAAACTCCTCAAGATGTTTTCAATGATCTTTTGATCTTCCATAGTTTCACCATTAATCCTTAATTGATTTATTAAGTTATAAATTATAGTATGAAAATCTAGAATGGAGTCACCATCATTCATTTAAAGAGTGTTAAAATATCCTCTCAGTAGTTGGAGTTTTACCAACGTCACCTTGTCAGTGCCTTTGTAGGTGTTTTGGATAATCTCTCATGCCTCCTTTGAATAGTTTGTTCCTTCTATTTTGGGGTATATGACTTATATCATAGCTGTCTCGATTAGGTTCAGGGCTTTTGCATCCTTCCTTTGATTCTCCTTAAATTGGGTCTTATAGGAATTTTATAATGCATTATAGATAACTTGGTCATCACATCTGTGAATCTAGTGACCACACACTCCAAAAAATCATTAGATACCATTGTTTTCTTCATCTTCTTTATCCAAACATCATAATTCTGACCATCAAATGTTGGCATATGTTGCCAACTTTTTCCATCTGATCCAGCCATATTATGGTCTTGGGTTATGCCTCGATCTATGAACACTCCTAGCATGCTTCTATTTGTGGCTTGCATTATAATTTTTTAGGGATGATCTACTTTTTATATAAATTAGACTGCAACAAGCTAATCCCATAGATCTTGGTGAGGAAGGGAAAACAACATTGCACTACACTACTATGTGTGAAGATGAACATCAAACAGCTGAGATAGTTTATCTATTACTTCAAATAGAGAAAACATTAACAACTAATCATGATGAAAGGGGAAGGATAGCTCTAGACTACAATACCATCTCATGATGTCCTTGGCACTGATCACTTTGATTGTAAAGCTTTGAACACAGAGGTTGATTTTTAGCAGGACTAGTACGATTCTCTTCTTTCTTGGCTCGGGTAGCTCATAACACTATGATGCTTTCTCTGTTAAAATTAAACTGGATGTTTTATCTAACATGGATATGAAATGACAAAATCACTCCTTTATAAACACTCCTTCCAAATTTATGCTCTTTTATGATAGTTGCTTCCCATGATCTGCCAATGGATCTCTCTTGGTTGATGAACTGCTTGATCTTTAGGGTCAACTGAGATTCCACACTAGTTTAGCCATGAGCTCTCCCATAAATATTTTTTGAGCCAAAAAGAATTCTAAAGTGCTCTATTTTTACTTATCCAATCAAGCTACAACCACTATGCAACACTCTATTCTTCACCTTTAATTATTGACTACTTGTGCCAACTTCTCCTCTGACTAAACAGTCCATGATACAGTCAAGAAATATGGTGGTCTCTTCACATGGAGATATTCAACCTCTATTTATTCCTTTTTGGCTCTGATATCAGACTATTGGTTTAAATGAAAAGATTTTATATTTCATTGCATGCATAAAACATTACAGGGGTGCTTAGCACTAGACAAGAATGCTTGTAAACCAAGTTATCAGAATAAAATTAAAATAGGTATGGATTGACATGCATTTACAGAAGACATGGATAAAAATGCCATAAACATGATTGTGTAGGTCATTAAAGACTGTCAATGGTAGATAATTATGGTCTTCTATACGCTACAAAAGGATGATTGTCAAAGGAGGAACGTCAGTAGGTGTGATTAAAATATTCAACAAGACTATCTACGTAATCTTCCAATAAAAGGGTGATTTCAAGCATTGTCTCTACATCTAATGACCATTCAAAAATCACTTCCTCAATTAAATAATTATTGGATTTCATGAGATTATAAAAAATAAACAAACTTGAATTAGATAGACACTAAACAGTGTGATTATCTTCTCTATCAGGAACTCATGGCTATAACTCAGAATTCACAAAGGAAACCATAATTGAATGAAAAATTCTATGATATTTTTAAAATAAATAAAAAATTATAAGTTTTAAATGGCTTCTCTAAGCCCAAACAAGAATGTGGTTCTTAGAAGGGAGTTCAAAAATTAGAAAACTTGAAGTACCTAAATAAATAAAGTTGATTTTTCATTCAACTGCATTGAAGGAGAAATTCGCAATTGCCTACATCACTTAAGTGGGTCAAATTTAAAATGGAATTGTTTCTGTCTCCTTAAAAAATATTATGGTAATATAAGAATACATTTTGACAATGTCATGTTTTCAAATTTTTAAGTTGTGCATTTTGGCAATTACGTTTTCACAAATTTTAAGTTGTACTAATTTGAAATATAATTTTTCAGAGTTTTCAAGTTGTGTGATTTTGTAAATCTAGTTTTGAAACTTTATAATTACAAATTCCAAAATTAAAAAAATGCATACATAATGTAATTTTATATAAGTTATTTTGCATAGGGTCAAAATGTCATAAGATGTGGTTATGTCCTATGACCACCATCTTATAAGCTATAAATAGGACATTGGAGTCATTCAACAGGGTTCATAATTTCCTTCTCTTGATTCATAGGAAAGGGTTGTTGCATCTTCATACCAAGCTATTCATTTTTAAGGATTCTTGTAAAAACAATACAAACAATCATGTAAGATGAATTGGTTACTTTATGGGTTTTTATTATTTCTTGTTCATGAAATATACATTACAGTTTATGATTAGTGAAATTGATTACAAAATTTTACTTTCTTGATTAAGTATAAACTCTTTTGGCTTTGTAAACTTTGTATTGAAAGTCCTAGAGGATGAAATTTGTGTTGTATACACATAACCTAGTTTAAAATAAGACTTTTAGCTTTCTATTAATCATTCATATTATTTTCTGTGTTATCATTTACAATGTTGAAAAGAATATTCCAACCAAGACTGTTTCATGTCAAGCAAAACCTTAATTGGAAATAAGAAATAGAAACTTTGTGTTCATTTCCAACTAGAAATACAAAAGAGTTTTGCATAAATTTGTGTCCTAAAATCCCTTTAGAGATGCACTTCATTCATCCATTTAAAGTCTTTATTTTTGGTCTTTCTTCAAATACATATTTCTATTTTTGAACTATTAACTCACTCCATTGATCTGGATAATCTAAGTACTTTTATGTGTTTACTCCATTGTAGGTTTCCCATTATCCTATCCATTTCTTTTTATTTTCTCTCCATTCCTATTTTCCCCCTTTTCTTGCATTTTTATTGCATTCGTAGTTTCTGATTAAAAATATAAGAAAACTTAAAAATTCCATCATAAAAGGGTGTTTCCCCTCTAAAACATAGAGGAAAATCACACTTAAACTCATGTTTTATCCAATGTTGTAAGGTTTATGTCATATTTAGTTGGTTGAGTCACATAAATAATCTGACTAAGCACTATGATAAAAAAAATCATGCTAATAGGATGACAAATTCACATTTATCTCAAACACATATCAAATCTAGCCATGTGGTTTCATCTTATGGCATATTGCACAAGCATTTGGCTCATTAATTTTTTGTTCGCTCCTTTCCTCCATTATTCTAAGTACCTAAATTTACAACATCTACTATCAATGAGGACCCATATTATCATATTAAAGCTTTCTTTGCATCATGTATGGGTTCTTAACATGGTCAATTTCTTATGACATATTAATTTCATAGGAATCTTACAAGATATGCTCTAAATTAGATGTATTCCTTCCTTGTGGGGTCTATGCATATATTTCATGATTTACTTGACCTATTCTTAGCTAATTTTTTGATATAAATTATTCTAAAGGTTATATTTTCTTTAATTATGTAATTCAAACAAGTATCTAATTAAGGCATCGTTGACTATCTTATTAATTTTAAAACCATGCTTACCAAAATGTCAATAGTGATGTTCAAAGTATATTCTCTAATATTTTCCTCGACATGCTCAAGGAAAAAGTCATGTTTAACACATATATTCATCTAACAAAATTTTTCATGCACTACAAAACATTGAGGTGAATCATATGGATGATAATATGTTAAAGTACAAATCTATTACTTCTAAATCCACTACATCTAAATATCAGTGAAAAAGACATTCCAACCTAAGACTAATTATACACCTAGGTTCATAGATAAGAATGAGGCAAAGACGACTAATATAATTTCCCAACTAATTGATAAGCTTACCTTTCTTGCTCCTAAGTAAAGGTGACAATTTACAACACTATTGGACCCACTACATGTAAATATTAAAGCAATTGGTCAAATATAATTATATTTATTTTCTATAACATTTTTGAATGGTTGCAACTATATCATTAACTAAAGGTTATGATCCTAATCATTTTTTTGAATATCATTAAGCTTCAAGTCACATGACTAAAATATTTTTTAAATTACAACATAAGATTTAAGACCTAATTGATAACAACATCGTTATAATTTATGGGAATAATTATACATTGAATGAATATGTTGTAAATCTTAATCAATGCATATAAATATTTAGTAATATATCACTAAATCATAAAACTCATACACAAAACAATGTGTATATGGAAACATCTATACATCATTCTACTATTATACATTAGCATGTGATTGAAAATATTATTTGCATGGTTTAAAGTTTTAAAATATGTGTGCCTTCCATTATGTTTCATGGCCATGATATACCTAAAAATACATCAAATAATGGTCCTATGTGTGTGTGACTTTGTTGACTATCATCATTCTATCACACATGGCATTATGATTGACAATATTTATAGCAAACACCTTATTACGATGTCATTATTATCTATTCAAGGATATACTAAGATATATTTATTTGGTATGACTATGATATTACAAAGTTATGATGATCATATGCACACACCATTACGTGATATTACTCTTCTATTTGTAGATTTTATTGGACTACTTTAGTTTGATTTTATGTTATAATAGACATAGGATCATAAATTTTGTTACTTCCATGCTCTTGGCTTAATCAAATGAGACTGATACCTTATACATTACATAATTGTGTTAATTTTGTGTAAATTATAAAAGTAATAATATGCATGGCACCACCTACCAGAGACTTATTGTACTTCAAAGTCCACATGTGCCACCAATTAGTGTGCCCCAAAAGGAGTGAATCATTTACCCTAATGTGATCCCTACATCCATTCCATCATCATCTTACATAGTACTAAATATATTGAAGATTAAAATGTCTCCATCTAGTGTATAAACTCTTAGAGATCCAATTCCTAGAGTTTCACCTTTGAGACATAAAACACCTAATCACCCACTTATCAAGGTTGGTTTGACCTAAAGTAGTTATTTTACCATGTTATACTCCTAGTCTATATACAACATCTCCTTAATCCCATTATACACATATACCTACTAGGTAAAATGATAGTTATTTCACATATTTTAATCATTTTAAAGATGTATATAGTGACATATCAAACTCATATACTCAAAACTTTGATGATATATACCAAATTATTATTTATTCATTCTATCCTACATCTTGAGTTTCATTGATATTTATTTATTTTAATTTATCACTCTTAATTTTCATGGATTCCTTCTTCTATATATTATCCATTCATGTTCTTTCCTCCCTAGAGTTTTATTGAATTATTACATCATATATATTTTTTCTTGGTGCTTGCCTCCCCTTGTGTTAACATTATTCTAGTAACTTGGTTTATGTTGATTTATATCTTCCTTTGGCCTATTCCATTTTATTTTTAATCATGTTTTGATCACTTGTTTCATTCATCATTGGCTTCTTGATGATCATATCTCATATATCAAAACCTCGTGTCCTAGCATGCATTGTGTTCTAAGGGAAGTTTTAGGTTGCTTGGAGTCCTCCTCATCTCCTTCCTCTAATTTGATCCATTTAAATTCTATTTTCAAATTATGGATTTTTATCCCTTATTATAGTATTTTTCCCATGTACCTTATTCATATATGTCCTTTTATAAAATTGTAAAAATAAAAATAGTATAAAATACAAATTAAAAAAAAACTCAAAAAAAATATTGCTTTATCATTAGTTACATATCTACCTGTGCTAGAGGTTTTCATATTCATACACACATAATACTCATGGTATTTCTTTGAGTTGGTTCTATTTATATATATAAGGTATATATTATATTATGTCATGCATATGTCATGTGGATACAGACCCAAAACCCTACGGGGCATGATTACATTAGTGATATGCTTATGCTAGGGGCATCTTTATATAACAAATTATCATCGCGATATTTTTTCCTTGCTTTACATTTATCATGTTGAGCTAATTTTCATAGAACATAAATCTCTTACTATCACCTAGATCTTATGTGTTATTTGGATATCTACTTATATTTTTTACATTGTGGATAGTGTGTAAGTCCTTATTTTCATGTACATGTGTATGATTGTTTGTGTTTGTGTGTATTATCATCCTTATTTATATATAATCCTCTTGTTTTCTTTTCTTATGAGTCCCATAATTGCATGTTTTCTCACTAATTTATGTGTAGTCACTAAACTATGTGGTACTAACCTAGGTGTCATTGATTGTTGTATCCTATGATTTTCTCCATTATGTTTATCATGCATGCTATTATACTATGTTTTTTTCATGATCTATGTCATACACGTAAATTGGTGTATACTTTATTTTTTCCTACATTTCCATGATACCTACCATGCATCCATAAGTGAATGTTACTTGTGTGTACTTCTCTTTATTATAAATAGCCCTAATATGGGCATATTTTATACAATGGGGCATGTTGGTTTTCCCTATCTTTCTTTGCCACAAGGGGAATGGTACCCTTGTGTTGAGACTTAAATGATGTTATTGTTTATATGTCATGAGACACTTTTATATTAAACTTATATTCCTTAGAGCTACATATTAGGCATTAAGTTTTACATGATGTTATCTATCTTATGTGACATGACACTTAAGGCATGACTATTTTCCCATATAGCTTGTTATGGAGCTTTGAATGTAATATTTTATAGTAGTAACATGTGTTTTATAAAAAAAAATCAAATTGATATTGGTTATATACAATATTATTACACATTGTGCTTTAAACTCTATTATTTTGAGATGAGTGATTGCAAGCAAGGGTTATTCCATCTCTCACCTCAAAAAGGGGAATTTATCAAATAATTTTCAAAGTAATTTCAATTGAAAGTTAAGAATTATAATTGTATAGGCATTATTGAGAAATGGTTTCTCAAAGCAAAAAGTTATCTACTTCCTTGATCAATAATTACAAGGGTTCACAAATTCCTATAGAAGTGGTATCTATGTCTAACATCCATCATAAGATTTCTTAATCATAATAATATCAATAAGAAAATTATTTTTACATTAAAACAAGATTTGTTTCAATACAAAGTAGGTCTATTATTTTTATGCTCTTTTCAATTTCTATTTCTATTTCTATTTTCAATTTAAAATCTCTAAATTCAAGTTTCATATTGTAACATGTGTATGATTTTTTGTGTTTTTGCATATTTCATGTCCTTGTTTATTAAGGATCCTCTTATTTTCTTGTCTTATGAGTCTCATCATTTTATTTTGTCTCATTAATTTGTGTAATCACTAAACTATGCGTTACTAACCTGGGTTTCATTAATTGTGGTATCCTATGATTATTGTCATGACTTTTATCATGCATGTTATTATAGTATGTATGTTTCCATGATCTATACCATACACATAATTTGGTGTCTACTTATTTGTTTCCTACATTTCAATGGTACCTACCATGCATCTGTATGGGTACACTACTTGTGTGTATTTCTAATTGTTATATCTAGCTCTACTAGGGGCATATTTTCTACAATCAGACGTTTTGGTTGTCCCTATATTAATTTTCCATGTAAGGGGCATGGTACGCTTGTGTTGAGCCTTAAATGATGTTTTTTTGCTATGACATTATATGCTTATAAATTAAACTTATATTCCTTATAACAACATATTTGGAATTATGTTTTACATTATGTTATCTATCTTATGTGACATGACACTTGAAGCATGACTATTTTACCATCTAGCTTATTATGGAGCTTTTCATGTAATCTTTTATAATAATTATGTGTTTTATGAAAAAATAAAAATGATATCAGTTATATACAATCTTATTACACATGGTGATTTTAACTATATTATTTTGAGATGATTATTTATTGACTTAGGTTATTCAATATCTCATTTTAAAAATGGGCATATATTAAAGCATTTTTAGAGTAATTTCAAGTGAAGGTTACGCATTAGAGTTTTTTATACATTATTGAGAAATAGTTTATCAAAACAAAAAAAAATCTACTTCATTGATCAATAATTAGGGGGAGGGTTCGCAAATTCCTATAGAAGTGGTGTATATGTCCAACATATATCATAAAATTTTGTAATCATAATAATCAAAGTAGGATGATTATTTTCACATTAAGATGACATTTGTTTTGATATAAAGTAGGTTCATTTATTTATATGTTATTTTAAATTCCAATTTATATATTTATTTTTAATTTAAAATATTTAAATTTAAGTTTCTTATTGCAATGTTGACTAATTGTAGTAATTTGCAATTTTTTTCAAGTGTTTCAATAAATTCAATCTGGATGGAACCTATCTTGAGTAGAATGTAGTCACCCCACCCTTTCCTAGGTAGATGAGGGTGTGCACTTAAATTATTTATCTTTATATACTTTGATTCAAGAATGCATTCACACACATCCACTTAAAAGAAAGGTCATTATATAGACATGTAATTTTGGTACAAGATCATTTTCCATAGTGTCTGTTTACATCTTTTGTGATACATGTTACACTTCTGTGTAATATCTTATTTATAATACTTATCTTACCCCAAAATAACCCTAATTTCATCCTTAATACTTCCATGCATCTAATACTTATCTAAATATATTGGTTCTCAAACCCAAGCCTAATTGCACATCCATATGCTTCTACTTGAATTGTGTGTTATATTTTTGTTTAGATGGCATCATTAGTCATGTCTATCTTGTCATTCATCATTTTGTAGATTTGCATGCATTTATCCACACTTCATGTGCCTTCATTTTTGCTTATTGTTATTCCTTGAATAAACTTAAATGTTAATTATGTATTAAAGCATCATATTTAAGCCACTTCATTCGAATCCATTTGATGTGCATGTAAGAGAGATAAATTTAAGATATAAGAATCAAGTATCTATTATTTTAATCCATAATTCAAGTTAGTACCAACCCTTTCCAAATTTATTAATACACTAGTGAGGGAGTCATTTTTTCGTAAATCACCCTCTTATATAAAAATAAAGTTTTAGGCATTTTACATTTAGTTGCATTTTGACATCTAGGAAGAGGAGGTTTACAACACTTGCTCAATTTTTTAGTCACAGTACATATAACTATGTTGGGTTATGATCCTAGTGTATGGGATGCATAACTGAAACTCCCATAGTCATTGTTTGACCCATACCATTATTTTGTTTCGAGTTTATGGAAATATAGGACAAGAAAAAATGAAACATTATTTCTTCCTATCATATTTGGAAAAGTAAATATGTATATAGGTAGGAGATCTAGTGGTGCACAGGCACACAAAAAAATAGAATTTGAAAGTGTTCATAGGATAGGAATTATGCTTCACGACATGATCATAGCTCAAAACAAGTAACTAATGATCTTTATTAGGAATCTTGTACATTCAGAAGTTAAATTTTTGCATGAAATTAGTTACAAACATGTATAGTCCGGATCCATATTTAGAATGCCAAAATTCATCAAGGTGTGATCATTCCATCATATTTTGTCTCTATTCAATTTTACTAATCAAATTAGTATTTTCCTTTTTTATGTTTACTTTTTTAAAGCCACTAAGGTATATCTTCCTAGTGTATTGGGTTTTTCTTACTTTCATTGATAAACACATAAAATATAAAACACCAATAAGTTACATATTTTGAGGATCAATAGAGCCACAATTTTAATATAATTATATATTCAAAAGAAAACTTTCACTTTTAATGGTGGCTAAAATTGGTCAACACTTTTATGTGAGCTAGAAAAGTAGTCACTAGCATAGAGTATATTCTAGATTATGGAAGGTATTTTGCATAGTGATAGGACCTTATTTTTTTGCATTTCCAAAAACTCAAAATCCAAATGAGTCTAGTCTAGTTATTTATTCATATCCCTTTCTTATTTCATTTCTATTAGTTGTTTATAATTATTGGTACTTTTCATCCCCTATTGGCCTTAGGTAGATCTTAATCATTTAATTTATTGTACTTTACCTAATTTACCTTGTGTCATTATTTTACCTAATTGGCATAGTGTTTTTCACACTCACATTCCTTTTTCAAAAAATAATTCATAGGTTTTAAACTATGTCAACTAAGATGAGATATGAGCCATGTGATAATAAGATTCAAATCATATTTTTTGGTATGTTGCTATAATTATTAAAGAGAATGTGATGTTTAAATTTTTAAAATTATTTTCAAGACATTTATCATGTGGGTAAGACCTTTGAATTCTAAAAATTTTAGAGGAAAATATACCTATATATGAGGCCAATACTCCTACTAATTAAATTTTTAAAATAAACCAAGTTTCAAGGCTAAAGGTAATGACCATGATTTTTGACACAATAATGATGCCAGCAAAATGATCAATTATATAAAGAAACAATCCAAGAATATATGTTTTTACCTCAACAAAAATAATATGAATTATAAAATGTAAAGGTAAATTCCACAAAATGTTTGGAATAAATTACTTAAATACAACATTGTTACTTTATCTTCAACACATGAAGACCCTTTCCTAAAAAAAATTATGTCAATGCATAATGTGATTTTCATAACTTCAAAAGCACTTTAAAAATCAAAGTTTCACTTTAAAACACAATATACAAGATTTAGTTGATGGTGATATTATTCAACTAGATGGTACACATGTAAGATGTAGTGTGACAATAAAAACATATACTCACAAGGAGAAATAAACAAATAATATTTATTTCTAACTGATAGATGAACCAAAAACCAAAAATGTACATATGGAATATAAACAACATCCAGTTGAGGATTTTATTAGAGCAAATACTTTTTTAAAGAGGAAAACAATATCTATTCAAATTAGGGGATCTCTTGACTCATCCTATAGCTCATCAAAAAAATATAATGTGGATTCTTCATTATCACCCTCAATGTATAATAACTTTTTTTGACACATTTATGTCCAAATATTTTTTTATCGCACTTAAAATATAACCCTTTTCCCCCTTTTTAAATTTTTTTTGAGGCATCAACCTGGTAGGTGGAACGGTGATATGATATTTGTTTATAGAGAATCCCTACCATTTTTTTAAAATGTGAATATTGGGATAAGTGCACAAATTTGGGGGATAAAAAGGGGCTATCCATGGACATGATTTTTTTGAAATTTCATAAAATTAAACTTGTGTAGATAATTTGAAATAGCTACACTCAATATTTGAAGATGTTATAAGAACATGAATTGTAGCACTTCAAGTCTAGTTTCCAAAACACTATTTTTTTTTAAATTATTAAGTATAACTAGGTCAAACATATAAAATTTGAATAAGAACTCCTATTTTTTTAAATAAAATAGAGTGGATAGATGGTCGTGTGCCCACCTTTTTTTTAACATAATTTAATATTGTTTGAAACCCTTTGGTAAATATTTAGATAAGATATTTTAGTTTGTGACCTATATTTTTTTATATTCTATCAATGAATATTTTATTATTATTAATTTTGTACGTAAATAGATCTAAAAACTGATAAAAAATAGATATCCGATCATATGGCCCCCTAACTACCTTAAAAAATGAAAATGGATTCTTTTTTTAGTGTGTGTAGAATTAGGCATAGTTTGTGACCATATAATTTTTTTTGCAGTAGGATGAACAAAATACAAATTACATTAACATGTATAGGAATGTATATTTACAGCATATGGCAACCTTAAAAATCTATAGTTAGAAATCAACATAGTTTGTAACCTTAAAATACTCCAAAATTTATAAAAATCATATATTTAAAAAGAGAAGAGCATGATTTTTTTTCGTGGTAATAATTTTTTGAACTTTGTTATTGAAATTCCTAGTGTATTTGGTGATGGAATTTGAAATTTGTTGTTTTCTATCAAAGCTCTTGTACTTATTTTTAGATTGATAGGTCCAATCCTTTAGCTTGAGAATCCATGCCATTTCTAAGCCAAAAGGATTGGATTTTCAATTTAAATATATAATATATAAGTGTTATAATAACACACACATGTATGCATTATTCCATAATGTGTACTTCTAAGCCAAAAGGATTGGATTTTAAATTTAAATATATAATATATAAGTGTTATAATAACATGTACATGTATGCATTATGCCATAATGTGTACACATTATGCCATAACGTGTACAAATTATGCCATAACGTGTACACATTATGCCATAATGTGTACATGCTATTTTTATATCTCAAATTTTCATCCTAGAGAAGTTAAGTAGACCTTCTTAAATTTATAATAACATGGAATGATATCTGCATATAGAAAAGCTACTATAAGAGATAGATCTCTAGATTTGAAGGGCTAGCTCCCTTGATCTATATTTTAGGCTCACACACTACACTAGACTAATCACTATTGAGGTGAAAATGGAATAAAGAAATATAAAAACAAACTATACTAATGAAGGTGATGTTAAAGCTTGGAATTTCACCCTTGCTAGAGATTTATTCAGGATCCCTCACTTCTAGCTATATGCATGGGGACAACCTCAGAATGTGGGTATCCTATGGTGAGGTTGAACCTCTAGGATTTTTTATGAGGCTAGTTCTTCAGGTGATTCACTTTAACTCTTGATCTCACACTAAAATCTACTATCAGCTAAGGACAAGGGATAGGAGGATTACTTAAAAATAAATCTAAGCTAAGGGAGGTGATGCACCAAAAAGAAGTGATCCACTTGGTCTGGAAAAAGAGCCAACTACTAATGAACCCAAATAGGACATAGGCTATTCTAGTTCTATCTCAAGGCCATAGGCATGAAACTTTTACATCGAGATTGGAGAGAAGCCTTATGCTTTGAAGGATAACAAAATAGATCTAAGGGAGACACTATGAATTGGTAACACTTCAAAGGGAGCTTGACACAAAAACACTTCATGTAATCTTGCATAAAACTAAGAGGATTAAAAGCAAGGTGCTGGAAGAAATCATAGGTGATGAATGACAATCATACATTTTGCAAATGAAACTAAATGTGCACACTTATTTTAACTAGAAATAGAAAAGTCTTCCTTATATTGCTTTAAAAGAGTCTTTTACAAAGCAATTTCTAAAGAGTGATTTTATCACCAATCTGGGGATGATTTGCTTAGCTATAAGGCCTCTATTTATATATCAAGGGGGGAAAAGAGAAGGGGAAGAAATAAGAAGTCACCAATGGTGAGAAATCTAACATTACACTTTCTTTTTCTCCCTAAATGTGTTACTCAGGGTCACTCGACAATCCTCTTGATCCCCTCCCATATTTAAGTTTTTCTTTTGGCACATCTGAGAAGCCATATTGTGAGTAGCTAGAATGTCTCTTCTTAGCATGATGCATTTAAGCATTGAATGGTGATTATGTGGAGTGAATTATGGAAGATGAGAGCCTACATAATTTCTAGGTACCAACCACTTGAACTCTCCTATGCTCATTGGTCATCCTTGTGCCACTTGTTCTTTATTGGTCGGTGTTTTTTGCTTCATCTTATGCCACGTGGTAGCTTTTCATTCATTACATCATGATTCTTATGTTTCTGTACCAAGATTAAGTTGAGCACTTGGAGAATCTTGATTTACTCTATGTAGAGTAATTCAATTTCTTTGATCTATCCAGCTTCAAACTTTCCTAGATCCTTTACTTATAAAGTATTTTAAGTAGAGTATTTGAAGAAACTTAATTTACTCTATGCATATTAATTCAAGTTCTCTAAGCCTACTTACTTTAGATTTTTCGATCTTGAAGTCTTCTCACTTTACTATTTCCCAAGCCTTAAGACTTTAGGCTTTTCAAACCTGATTACTTCCAACGGTTAGTCGCTTGTCCTGATTTTGATGTCTATTGGTCCATCATTTCCTTTGGACACTTGGTCTCGATATTCCTTCTTGACTTATTTATTTTGGGTAAATTTCTTGAAGGAATTTCTTTGAACAATTTGTCCAAAGGAATTCCTTTAAACTTTTTATCCATGTCTATCTTCAAAAATTACATATTAGAGTTTTCAAAATGAACTTTCTCGAAGGGTGAGAGACCCTTTAGGCTTCCTAAATGTCCCTTCAGACTTCTGCAAATGATCATCTTGAAGGGAAATATACCCTTCAATAATTTTGAAATGGTCCTTTCAAAGGGTAACATACCCTTCAAAAAACTTCCAACTGTCTACTTGGAGAAGAAAAAGCCCTTCGGATTTATAAAGTGTACTTTTGGGAAAGTTGGCTAGTCCCTTTTTTCCTAAAAAGGCCCTTCAACATTTTGAAAATGCCCTTTGGATTTTTTGAAAAAGACATGTCCCTTGAAGAACCTAAGAAGCACTATTTTTAAGACCGAATCATGTTTATCAAGCCCTTTTACTTATTTTAGGTTTCTGACTACTGACAACTTATGAAGTAATCAAGTAGTGCTCCTTGGAGAACCCAAAATACACTATCCATGATTAATTTTGGTTTGTAAACTTTAATTACTTCTACTTATAAAACATTTAGAAGTTAATCACTGCTAAAAACTTGATTTGCACTGTGCCCTCAAAAACTTGAAGTTGTCACTACTGGAAAACTCAATGTCATCATAAATACTTACCATTTTCTCACCTAAAATCTCCCTTTTTCATACTTAGGAAAATTTTGATATGTGGGTCAAATATGGCTAACATTTTTGGTGATTTGTAGGGAAGCATGCCTGCTATACTTGAGAACCTAGCTCATTTGCTTTGTTTGATCCATTGGGCATGGAGTCACTGCTTTTGTACAAAGCTAGATTTTTTTAGAAATTTCCCTTAAAGCAACAAGAAAAATTGAAATGAAACAAACTATGCCCAAGGCACTTAGGTAAGGGAAAACACACAACTAAAATGGGTGTGCATAAGGCACTTAGAGAAAAACATGAAAATCTATATAAAAGGTAAATATATATATATATATATATATATATATATAATGACTTTAAACTCCTTTAATAGCAAGTCTTTAGATGGATCCCATTGATTGGGATGGGTAATACCTCCCCATCTAGTTGGGCAAGCTGAAAAGCATTACGTTATTTATGTTCATGGATCACATAAGGGCCACTCCACAAGTTGTCAAACTTGGTATGGTTGCCTGGTTTGGCCTTTTTTGAGTCCCATTTGAGAACTAGGTCTCCCTCCTTAAAAATCTTTGTTGTAGCTCTATTGTAAAAATCCATTTTGACCTGACCTTGATGTACCTCCAACATCTTCATTACAAGGTCCCTTATCTCCTCAAGTTCTATGAGTTCTACCAATATCACATTCATGGGTTCATATTTTAGTAGCTCCAATTGATGGGCTAGTTCTAATGTAGGCAACTCAAAGGAAATGGGTAACTTGGCCTCCCTTCCATATAATAGAACATATGGAGAATTGCCAACAACTTTAGGAGTTACCTGATCAGCCCACAAGGCTATCTTCAACTTGGTGTGCTATGTCTTCTAATTATCTTCCATGGTCCTATTGATAATACTCAACAGTTTTTTATTTGTGGACTCAACCAGCCCATTGCCTTGAGGATAATAATTTGAGGGAGAGCCCATTCACTTGTTTTCAAACTAAGGAAAGCCAATGCATTATCAGATATGATAGTGGATGGAACACCAAACCTAGTCACAATGTTCTCATAGAAATCTAAGACTGCACTTTCATTAGCTTCCTTCAATGTAATGGCTTCTACCCACCTGGTGAAGTAATTAGTTGTAGTAAGCACCCACTTATGCCCTGCACTTGATGGGGGGTTGATCATACCAATAAAATCCAAACCCCACTGCATGAATGGTTGCTCTACTTGAATCGGGTTGAGAGGGAAAGTTGTTAACCTTTGCTTACCTATGAAAAGATCACATTACTGACACCTCCTCACCCATGCATAAGCATCCTTCAAGAGTCTAGGATAGTAGTAACTAGCCCTCATGATATTTATTGTAGTAATCCTTGGAGCAAAATGACCTCTTGTAGGTCCATCATGGAAATGCTCCAAAATCTTGGCGTCATCTATGCACCTAAAGAACACTCCATTGAGGTCTCTTCTAAATAAAACCCTATCAAATAAATAAGAAGGTATATATTAAAGTCTAAAATGCCTTCTTTTAGCTTTGTCCATACCTTGAGGTCACTCACCTATTAGCAAAAAGTACATCATATCATGGAGCCAACTATTGTGAGGTGGAGGTGCATTTTCTTGTAGGTTATCTTGTGTTACCAAGATGACCTCTTTGTCTTCATGAAGTTCATCAACCATATGCTCACATAAGCCTTTACCTCTTACTAGCTCTGTGACCT
Source organism: Torreya grandis (assembly GCA_037957365.1). Classification (NCBI taxonomy): domain Eukaryota; kingdom Viridiplantae; phylum Streptophyta; class Pinopsida; order Cupressales; family Taxaceae; genus Torreya; species Torreya grandis. The sequence continues at coordinate 402,944 of JARHVA010004203.1, forward strand.
TGATCTCCATGTCATACTCCATGACTTTAGTAATTCAACCAACTCTTTTTTTGCTCAAATCTTTATTAAGAAGGAAGTCTCTTACTCCAAGATGAGACACCATAAGGTGGATTTTTATATTAGATAACATTAGCCTAAACTTCTTGAGACTCCTTACTGATGTAAGGACTTTTTTTTCTATAAAGATATACCTCACCTCATACTCTTCAAGCCCCTGACTAAAAATGATAATGGTTGCTCAAGTCCTTCACCATTCCTTTGTATCAACATAGCTAATATATTATCAATGTTGGGAAAAGCATACAATATGAAATCCCTTGAAAAATTAGGATTCATAAGTGTGGGTACTTGAGCGATGACTTGCTTGATAGCTTCAAATGTTGATCTACCTTCATTTGACCAAGTGAACACTTGGTTATTTTTTAGCATAGTAGTGATGGGTTTGACCAAACTTTCAAAACTAGGGATAAATCTTCTCATGAAGTTTATCTTTCCAAGGAAAATTTGGAGTCCCTTATTGTGCTTGGGCAAGGATAAGGCCAAGATGGCACTTATTTTCTCAAGATCAATGGACAACCCCTCCTTTGAGATGATTTGGCCTAGAATCTTGCCTTCATGCATGGAAAACACACACTTATTAGGATTCAAATAAATCCCATACTCTCTACACCTTTTGAAAAATAGCCTCAGGTGGTCCATATGATCACTAGCATTCTTGGAGAAAATTGTGATGTCATCTAAGTAAACTAGCACCATTTGGTTTAACAGCCCCTAAAAAGCCATGTCCATGGCTCTTTGGAAAGTTACGCTAGCATTTGATAAACCAAAGGGCATATTTTGGTATGCATACGTGCCCCATTTAGTGGTGAAGGCAGTCTTGTACCGATCTTCATCTTTTACCCAGACTTGGTTGTATCTAGAAAATCCATCCAATAGAGGGAAGCCATCTAATCCTGCAACTACTTGGAAAAGTTACTCCATGGATGGTAGAGGGTAGTGATACTTCAAGGAGACTTTGTTCAAATATCTAAAGTCCACACAAAGCCTAATATTCCCACTCTTTTTTCTTACAGGTACCAAGTTGGCTACCCATGATAAATGTTTGATGGGAAAGATGATCCTGGGCTCAATCAACTTGGTTAGTTCCTTCCTCATCAGTTCTTCAATCTTGGGGTTAACAGGGCCTTGATTTTGCCTCACATGCTTGGCATTGGCCTCCAAGTCTATGGTATGTTGATCTAGCTTAGGATCAAAATATTTTAGGTCACTATACTCCCAAGCAAAAATGTCTGCATACTCTTGGCAAAGTGCTATGAAATCATGCTTTTTAGCCTTGCTACTTACCTTCCCAAGCTTGAGAATCTTGTCTTTGAAGATGAGGACTCTCTCATAGTTTTCTTCATCAGTTGATATTACTACCTTATCATTCCTTATATTGTCTCCTTCATGAAAAAGGCCCTCAAGTGTAACCATCCCCTTAGGAAGTTTTTTTGACTTTAGCTAAATAATCTGATCCTCATATTGATGTTATAACTTAGCTTGGTTGGAGGAGGAGAACTCAGCTTCCTAATTAAGAAGCAAGCAATTTTCTTATCAATCTCAAAAACTTATCAGTGGGCTTCATTATCTGACACTAATGACCTCCCCACCACCTTGACATGTGGTTAAACCTTGGTTTCTTTCAACTCACTTGGAATGTCAAACTAAGCTCCCATGGCTGCCAACCTGTCAGCATGCTAGTTCTAATTTCTTGGGATACCTTAAATGTCAAAGGCTTCAAAATATTCAATTAGGTCCCACACTCAATTTTTTTATGACCTAATCAAAGGGTTTTTTGTAATTTTCAAGCCTCTAACTTGGTTTATTATGAGCTCATTGTCCTCATAAACTTGTAACAGATTGATTCCTCTTTTGGTGGCCCATTGAAGGCCATGGATCAAGCCTTCATATTCTACTGCATTTGAATAGAAATTAAAATGAAACCTATAAGAAGAGAAAATATTATTACCTAAGGGTGAAATCAACATTTCCCCAACACCTATATTGCTTTTGCCTCTTGATCCATCAAAGAACAACTTCCATAAACCATTGGGGTCTTCTTTAGGTCTAATGAGGGAAGGCATGGTCTGGGTCTCTTCATGTAGTAGATAGACACCCATGTATTTTTACTCAACACCTTCAAAAGGGTTTAAAAATTGGTTATCTACCCATAGCTCATCCAAGAAAATGTTTGGAACCTCTTCAGGATGAGTGTTCCGTTCCTAATCGATTATAAAATCATCCTTATCAAGGATGGTACAATTGAGTTTTATGTTGTTAGGATGCTGGGGTTCAATATAAAATTGTGCCATGGGTTCAATTTTGATTAAGACCTTAGTCCCATACCTTGTTCTGAACACCATATAAGACCAATATATTTCAAGGTAACCCCCAATCTTGGTTTTGAACTCTCTAGAAAGACATAATGCAAAGTGAGGAGTGACATCTAAGATCAACACGTCTTACACCACAGACACTCTAGCACAAGCATGCAAGGTTAGGCTCAAATTCTTGATGATACATGATGGCTTTGTGGAAGAAACATCAAGTTGTAAGACTCCCTTGGTGTGCATCTCATACTTGAGGTTCAGCTGGTTAGCAATAGACTTTGGCATAACTAAGGTGCTGGCCCCACTATCCACCAAGTAGTTGTGCACTAAGGAGTCACTGATGATTAATGATATGTAGAATTGGGGGGCTTGGTCACACTACTTGACCTTTCTCCCAAAGGAATCTTGGCTACATTAGTGAAGACTTTAGGTTCCTTGCTTGGTTGCTTACTTGAAGCTATAAAAACACTCATCTTGGACAAACCTTCCTGAAGAATGTCTACTTGGCTGGGCATGGAAAGCATGTCCCACATTGGTACATTCACACTGGATTTCTTCATTTTTTCCACAATGTTGATTGGTGTACCCCCCAACTTTTTCATGAGTTTTGGGATCAACTACTATTGGCTTTGTTAGTGAAGGAGTGGCAATGAGAGGTTCTTTGAAAGATTTTTTATTATCACCCATATTCCTTCTCTTAAACCTTGTGTTCATTGAGACTGGGATGTGGGCCAAACTGGGAGTAGCCTATGGATTGGATGCATAGAACTCCTCTTGGTCACTGATGACCATTAAGGCTTCTAGTTGGTTTGACCCCTAATTTGAGCCTTGTTCTTGTGGAGATTGCTCTTTATTTTTTAGTGTGGGAACCATTATACTTTGGGTCATAAAAGCTTGGTTATATCCATAAGCAACAACCTATTTCCATTGATCATTGAACACTTGGTTGGATCCATTGGTTGGGATAATGGATTGTCCAAAAGAATGATTTCAAGGAATTATCCCTTTAGCCTCTTGAGCCACATTATTATAAACCAAGACCAAGGAGTTGGAAGGGCTTGCAGCATTCAGATTATAATTATGCTACCTAGCATAGTTAGGCTGCCCCTGTCCTTGGAAACCTCCTTTGTAGGGTGGCCTATTTGCTTGATAAGGGTGTTATTGAGGCCGATATATAGCTTGATAAGGCTTTCTACCTTTTCACATTGACCACATCATTCCCCAAGGATTAGAGCATGCTTTTCAATTCAAAGTAATTCTTCTTCTCTTGGGAGTCACTGGATCCATTAGTAGAGGCCTTCTCTTGCTTAGGTGAAGGCACAACAACAATTGTTAGTGTTGGAAGTAAAACATCAAGTGGATGAATGACTACAAGAGGTGGTTTGATCTCTATAAAAAGGGCCATTAGGGGTCTAAGAGTAAGCTTGCCAGCCTAAACTAGGCAATTTTTTGCCTTGATGGCCACCTCATATGCATTTGGCAATATGTCTCCTCCTATAGACTGAATCATCATAGCTATGTCATTGTTGAGAGATTTCAAGCAATATAAGAAATAAAAATTTAGATATGGTCTAACAGCTGCTAGAATTCTATCCCATGCCTTTTGAAATCTTATATTGAAGTATTGCATGACTTCATGAAAAGCTTTATTGATTGTGGTCAACTACTCTGCAAGTGACATATGATCACTCTTATATGCAAACCTTTTACATAGAGTTTTTCCTAGCTCATCCCATGAGTGGATATAATTAAGAGCTAGGCCCCTATACCAATCTAATGCCTTTCCTTTGAAAGATACAACCAATACCCTAACAGCCACATTCTTCATTGTGATATTGTGAATGTTACAGAAGTTGCCTATGTCTGTTATGTGCTCAGTAGGAGTTACAGCTTGGTCTCCTATGTAATAATGAACACTTTTGAGGGTTTTTACTAGCATAGGATCATACTATGGTAAGTTCAAAGGGATTTAGTTGTTGAAGCCCACAAAAACTCTTTGGAGAATCATAGCAGTAAAAGGGGATACCAAAGGTCTCCTTGTGTAAGTATGCTTTATGACTAGTCTCAGAGGAGGGTGCCCTATGTAAGGGTGAGTATCGGCAAACTTTAACCTTCTTGCTAAATTTAAAGGTAATTCAGCAAACTCAAAATAAATACCTATATAAGTCAATCTTATAGTCACCTTTGGCATGAAAGATAGCTACTGCTTTGCCACCAGATAGTTGGTTGTTCTTTGGAGTCCCCTGATGCTGAAGGATGAATGATACCACTGCTACAAAATAATCAAAATAACATCAAATTTGACCAATATTTTAAAAACAAAAGGAAAATAAAATGGTAGTTGTACCACCAAGTATGCCAAAACTATTATAACTTGGAATTGCACCCTTATGAGAGAGTTCTTTAGGCTCCCTCACTTCTAGCTATAAGCATGGGGACAACCTCAGGATATGGGTATCTTATAGTGAGGTTGAACCTATAAGCTTTTTTATGAGGCTAGTTCCTCAGGTGCTTCACTTTAGCTCTTGATCTCACACTAAAATATACTATTAGCTAAGGAAAAGGGATAGGAGGATTACTTGAAAATAAATCTAAGCTAAGGGAGGTGATGCACCAAAAAGAAGTGATCCACTTGGTCTAGAAAAAGAGCCAATTACTGATGAACCCAAATAGGACATAGGCTATTCTGGTTCTATCTTAAGGTCATAGGCATGAAACTTTTGCGTGGAGGTTGGAGATAAGCCTTATGCTTTGAAGGATAATAAAATAGGTCTAAGGGAGACACTATGAACTGGTAACTCTTCAAAGGGAGCTTGACACACAGAAACTTCACACAATCATGAAAAAAACTGAGAGGATTAAAAGCAAGTTACTATAAGAAATCACAAGTGATGAATGACAATCATACATTCTATAAATGAAACCAAATGTGCACACTTTTTTTAACCAAAAACAAAAAAGTCTACCTTGTATTGCTACAAAAGAGTCTTTTACAAAGCGATTTCTACAGAGTGATTATTCACCAATCTGAGAATGATTTTCTTGGCTCCAAGGCTTCTATTTATATTGAAAGGGGGAGGAGAGAAGGGGATGAAATAAGAAGTCACCGATGGTGGGAAATCTGACGTTGCACTTTCTTGTTCTCCCTAAATACACTGCTTAGGGTCACTCAATAATCCTCTTAAGCCCATCCCATCTTTAAGTTTTTCTTTTGGTGCATCTAAGAATACATATTGTGAGCACCTATAATGACTCTTCTTGGGATGATGCATTTAAGCATTGAATGGAAATTGTGGGGAGTGAACTATGGCAAATGAGAGCCTTCATAATTTCTAGCTACCAGCCGCTTGGACTCTCCCATGCTCATTGGTCATCCTTGTGCCACTTGTCCTTTACTGGTTGGTCCTTTTCTATGTAGCTTACACCACATGGCAGCCTTTCATTCATTTCATCATGATTCTCACATTGTTGGACCAATATTAAGTTGAGCACTCGAAGAATCCAAATTTATGCTATGCAGAGTAATTTAGGTTCTTTGATCTCTCCATCTTCAAACTTTTCCATATCCTTTACTTATAAAGCCTTTTTAAGTAGAGTACTTGGAGAAACCCATTTTACTCTATGCAGAGTAATTTGGGTTCTCTAAGCCTCCTTAATTTGGACTTGACCATCTTGAAGTCTTCTCACTTTGTTGTTTCCCAAGCCTTAAGACTTTGGGCTTTTCAAACCTGATTACTTCCAATGGCTAGTTGCTTTTCTTGATTTTGATGTCCATTAGCCCATCATTTCCTTTGGACACTTGGTCTCAAGCTTCCTTCTTAGCTTATTTATTTTGGGAAAATATCCCAAAGGAATTTCTTCAAAGAATTTGTCCAGAGAAATTCCTTTAGACTTTTTGTCCACATCTGTCTTCAAAAATTACCTTTTGAAATTTTCAAAATGAACTTTCTCGAAGGGTGAGAGACCCTTTAGGATTCCTGCATGTCCCTTCAAACTATCATGAATGATCCTCCCAAAGGGAAAGATACCCCTTGAGAATTTTGAAATGGTCCTTCCAAAGGGTAACATACCCTTCAAGAAACTTGTAACTGTCCACATGGAGAAGAAAAAGCCTTTTGGATTTATGAAGTGTACCTTTGAGAATGTTGACTAGTCCCTTTTGCCCTAAAACTTCCCTTAAACATTTTGAAAATGCCCTTCATATTTTTTGAAAAAGACTCATCCCTTGAAGAACTCAAGAAGCACTATTTTTAAGACCCAAATCAGGTTTGTCAAGCCCTTTTACTTATTTCAGGCTTCTGATTACTCACAACTTATGAATTAATCAAGTAGTGCTCCTTGGAGAACCCAAAATAAATTGTCCATAAGTAATTTGGGTTTGTAAACATGAATTAATTATACTTATAAAACATTTAAAATTTAAGCACTGTTGGAAACCTGATTTACATTGTGCCCTCATAAACTCAAAGTTGTCACTATTAGAAAACTCGACGTCCTCCCAAAGACTTGCCATTTTCTTCTTGAAAGCTCCCTTTTCCGTACTTAGGCAAATTTTGATATGTGGGCCAAAAATGGCCACAGGTGATAACTCCACAAACATATTTGCATTTTCACTAAGAAAAAAGACTGCTAAACTAACCTCAACTCAATGTTATTCTAGCATAACTATTTCTAGATGGAGGTAGATTGTTATGCATATCTAGAGGTGGGTAAAAATGAGGTATGATCTTAGACACTGTTAATCTATCTCACACTTCAATAAACCTTAAAAATAGTTACACTTCATGAGACCTATTATAAGAAATGTTACTACTCACACAATGCATACAAGAGCAAAATGGAAGCAAGGAAAAGACATTCATCACTTGTCGTCCAAATACACTACTTGGCATACTTAGGCAAAACTTGAAAATATAAACCATCTTGAGAAAACTTTATTCAAATGTAAAACAAGATGTCAAAACTAGCAGGGCTTCACCATACTAGATGTGGACCCTTTATAATGCCAAAATGGCTTGAATATATGGAGCATAAAAGAGGAGAGAAAATAAGTGAAATTGAACAGTTGCAAGGCTAAGTGTCAAGGATTGAAATCCAATTAAAATGAAAGAAATGAGAGTTAGAGAACATGTCGTGAGGTCCTCATAGACAAATTTCCATCTCAAACATGACACATTCTTGAAGTTAGCATAGAGATCTTCATTGTCTTACTTGAAACTGCCTTCTTGATGAGGAGTTCACTAACTGTCCAGAACTATTTAGTAGTCATTAACACATAAAATCTAACTTAGGAAGTTAAAAATAATATTTTGACAGTTATTATATACCCCTCAACTGATGACCTTCTCTTTGACACTTGTTATTCACTTCTTTGCAGTTGCTCACTATCCCTTTAGGCCTAATTCTCACACATGTCACCAAGGTGACCTATAAATGCTCAATGAAATTCACTAAAAGGAGGTGAGACACCTCATCAAGACCTACTTTTCCTATGTTCTATAAAATATACCTCAAAATAACTCCAAATAACACTTCTCACCTTCAACTTAGGTAGTCACCCTCTTCTCACTATTTTTTCTAAGACTGCCTACAATGACCAACTTAGAAAAGGAGTTTTCATGAATTAATAAGGTTAGAATTAGGTTTTAGGAGTTCTAATACATCTCTAGACACCTTCCATAATGATTTTAATTCACCTATCCCCTCTTGTACCTTTGGATCAACTCAAATCTTATAGAAAATAGAGAGTTTGACTTATCTGTACAAGTGACAGTATAAAAAAATGAGTGTTAAAGATATTGAGAGAGTGCCAACATGTAAAAATCATTTTCTAGGTCAATTTACCACTTTTTTATGCATCTCCTTTCATATATTTCACATCAAGTTCTTAAGAGGGTTTTAGGTCACTCATGTTCTCAATGATGATTCATAAAGGTTAAGTCCTTAACCCTCACACTAATGCCATTGAGTTTGAGTTCAATACCTTCCTCAACTATCCCTAAGTGATTAAGATACCATGCACATTATCCATATAAATATGAGCAAAATAAGTTGGTTTCTTGATTAATTCTTTGCATTCTGGACACCCCTGAGATAGATTTACGCCAGAAATGGCCAATTTTGAGTTTCTCTCTACAAACTAATGATTCTAATAAACATTATACTCTCCCATAAAGGCTATAAAACTATTTATGAATATATTATGGTCATATGAATGACATTATGCACCTTGAGGGTTCATGCCTAAGTCTAGACCTAGTCTACAAGATTGTGTTTTTTAGCATATGGTTATAGGTGTTTATCAAGACTCATTCACATTTAATTCAACCTTAAAAATCATTATAAAATAATTCCAAGACTCTCAATTCATATTTTTATCATTCATGCGCTAGGTCTGCAGGTCTCCTTGACTATGGAGTGCATCTTATCTGAGATAAAATAGAGTACACTTCCACTGCTAGTTTGGCCCAACTAAGACCATGGTGATCTTGTTTAGGTCATGAGGACCTTTTGTACCAATTTTTAGGTTTTTTTGATCTTATGGTTGTAGGTTTTTATCAATACTCATTCACATTTAATTCAACCTTACACATCATTCTAAAATGCTTCCAAGACTCTCCATTCTTCTTTTTAACATTTATGCGCTAGGTTTGTAGGTTGCCTTGACTATGGAGTGCCTCTTGTTTGAGATAAAATAGAGGACACTTCCACTACTAGTCTATCCCAACTGATACCATGGTGATATTTTTATGTTAAGAAGACCTTTTCTACCAATTTTTAGAGCTTGATCACACTTATAAAACCCTCAAACCTTCAAATTCCTCAAGACTAGCTTCTAGGTTGATCAGGACTATATAGGGTTTTAGCTTAATGAGTATGAGATTTGAAAACCTAGTTTAGTTCAACCTTATCTATTTCATTTTTTTGATAATCATATGAAAGTGTGATATCATCACTATTGGAGTGATTTATACTTGTTTGTTCCATATTCTTCTCTTCCTACCAACCAAGCTTTTACCTTTCACTAGTTTGGATTGGTCTATTTCTTGAGTCAAATTGTAGGTGTGAAATTAGGGAATGTAAGAGATTCTTGTAGGTGTTAATTAGGTATAAATACGATACTTCACCCCTTTGATTCCTCCTAAGGGAACTAGGACCATTCCATATTGGGATGCACTTATTTTTACCTTGATATCATGCAATCATTCCACTATCGTCAATACATTATGTGTCACTATTGCATTACATTATTCCAAGTTCTTTTGGGATCAATAACAATGTAGTTACTGAATGTTTCTATCAAGATTTTGATTGAGTTGAAAACCTAATCTACCATCATCTTCTCTCAACTAAACAATCTCCACGTTTGTCAAGATGTTTCCCTTAGGGTTGGGCTACAAGAAGGAAACCATAAGACATACCTAGACCTCATAGCTTTTCACCATAAAATGACATTGTAAAAAGTAAAGTCTCTTTTCAGAGAAGTTAAGGTAAGTCATCTCATTAAGAAACTTTATAACTCTATGAACATGGATTTAGGTCTGATTGTAGGTATTGAGTTGGTTCTCACAACTAATCTCTAATCCTTTTAATGACTCTGACCTATTTTAGTTACCTTAAGAAACTTCTCAACTCCTTGTAATTCCTTATTCCTTTAATATGACTATTCAAGGCCTATGTCCAACTGGATGTAGATTTTCTTTTTGAACAATTAACTATGTTTTATGTTTGTAGACCTTCAAACAATCCTCAAATAGTGCAATGGTCTTGATTCATGTTTAAAATATAGAAAGATTCATCAATACCTTCTAACTTATGTATTTCCATTAGACACCACTATCTAAGGCAAACATTTCTCATGGTAGTTGTTAGTGGTGTTATGGCAGTGGACTATGTGTAAGGGCTTCATGACTCTCTCAAGCCTATCTCAACCAATATCTAGATCTTTCAATGGATAATCTAATCAACCACACTCTTATGGGTTGAAGATAAATTTATTAACTTAACCTAAAGCCACTCACAAGAGGACAAACTCTACAACTGTGAAAACATTGTTCTACATACCATTGATGTCAACTTCTAGTACAAGGAGATGGTTATGCCTATCCTTTCATGACCACACATGCCAAACTAGTTGAAATCAACTTGAAATGTAATAACATGATATGTAAGACCATATGCATCACTTAGTTCACTCAAACCAAATCAAATGAATGATAAAAATGAGGTGTTGGGGATGCACAGGTAGTTTGAAGGTGTTAACAATCTTAGTGATTATTCATACAGTATGGACCACCAATCTTGAAACCATGACCATGAATTGAAATCTCATAAGGACTACTAGCATGCCCTAAGTTCACTCACTCCAACTCTTCTTCCCCAGTTTGTACCAACTAAAAATTATTGACCTATTCTGACCTATCCAAGAGAGAGATGAGAGATAAACTATTTTTGATCAAATTTGAACCTGTTGAAGCCACCTAAACCTAAAAAATACCTATGGGAATTCCATAACATCTTCCTAAAGCCTTTACATGTGCCAAATGATTTATATAGTCTGTATAACTACCTGAAACTACCCTTTTTATAGTTGATCTCACTCTTTCTTGCATTGAACCTACCATATTTCAGTTTCAAAATATTTTCTAACATTCCCTGACATATGGTATGTTAGATGGATTCTTGACACACTTGTGCTTTTGTTTAAAACTGTACAATTCATTAAATGACCAAAACATGGCATAAAATGACATTAGAAAAGAAGGACAAATATGATAAGGATAAAACATGTTAAGTGACCTCATTTAGGACCATGTGACCACTTTCAAACCTAGGGGACCCTATGAAAGTTTGAATATGCAAGGGGGTTGACCAAATTTGACCTAAGGTGAAATTTAGTCAACATTTTAATGATTTTTAGGGGGTATCATGCCTACTATGCTAAGGACCAGTTGTCTTCTCCTATCCTTAGGCAATGGAGTCACCCATAAGCTTTAATTGACACTAAAAAACCTCTAAAAGACACCAAACTCACACCAAACAACATGGGAACAAAAACACAAAACAAGACACCAAGACATACACTTGTGCTCTCTAAGCACTTAGGGAAAACACATAACAAAATAAGTAAACTAGACTATATACAAACTAACTTGAAGAAAAAATTTCTCCTCCTAGATCAAAGGTAAATCTTGTACCATTGTTTGCTTTATGATATGGAGGGAAAGAAGCATGTTTCCTTTTAATATTTGACCTTGATGTCTTCAATTCCTTTATGTTTGCCACTCTCTTTGGCATGATCTCAAGTGAAATGATGACAATTCCAAACATGTCACCTATGAAGGTGAACTCTTATTACACTTCAACAACCTTCTCGTGAACTTTCTTGATATTTATGTTTGTCTCAATCATGACCACTTCTTGACTTATAGGGGCAGCCTCTATGTTGGTACTTTGAATATTGTCATGTTGTACTTCAAAAAGTAATGTATACTTCAAAAAGCAATGCATCTTCAACAATGTATTCAACTTGGACAATAAGAGGTATATTCCTTTGAAGGGCCTCAAATTCACTACATACCTAATTAAATATTTGCCAAAAATCATTTTGTTCCATGGAAGTAACAATAGGTCCATCTTCTATTGTAGTTTTGGATTCAACATCTTGATTTTTCTCATAAATACCAACCAACGTAGCTGATGTGATGTCCCTCTCAAGCACCTCCTCTCTCATGTCTTGATCAAGCTCTTTGTGAATAGATGCAACATGAGCTATATATTATTCACTCAATAAGGTTGACTTGTGTTTGTCTTAACCAAGGGGAGTCCCTATGATGAATTATTCATCATAGACACTTGAGTCATCTTCTTTATTAGCTACAACCTAAGCTTGCTCTTTTTCACTAATCTCACATAGGATGGATTCTCCTCCAAGAAGGGATGAGGTGGGAGGGTGGTAAACAAGTTCATGGGTTGGAGAGGGAGTATGAGGTTTGATGGAAGGCTCATGAATGGGCATGAGGATGGAAGGATTACTCTTTAAATTGAGAAACTCTTGAAAGAATTCTTAGAGAGAAGATTCAATTGGGCTATCAACACTTCATTTTCTTCAGCAAGCACCTCATCCTTCTCATAGCCTTCTTGAGGATCTTCAATAGCTACAACTTCATTTTCCACCTTCTCAACTAAGGCCTCTTTTTGATGTTGTAAATATTATTGTATAGACCTCTAATATGGACAAGCTATACATTCTTGAGTACAAGGTAATGGGGTTTGGACAAACACAAGGTTTTATTTCTTGACATCAACCTCTTGGTCCTCACTCTCTACATCTTAATTTCCCCAAAACTTCACTACTTAATTCCAAATTAGAGTTTTGAAACTATTAATCTATCTTGGAGGATCATATTGAGGATAGCAAATAATTTCATGAGGATAAGGAAGACAAGACAACTGATATGGAACATAAGAAGACTCCTGTGGAGGGATAGGTATAGCTTGAGGAAGATTGCCTCCAAGAAGCTACATCTTAAGATCTTGGACTTCTTTTTCAAGAGCCTTAATCACATATTCTTGATATCCTTCTTCATAGGCTTCTTCATAAGGTTCCTCAACAACATTATGTTCATATGGAGAAGGAATAAGTTAATCATAGGTATGTCATGGTTCATAAGACTGATAACAACCTTGATAGGATTGTTGAGGGATATAGTATGGGTCATGACAAGGTTGGTAGGGAGGTGTATAATAGGAACTTGATTATAAATAAAAATAAATGATTTTATTATGAGATATTGTACTTACCTTAGGATTGAAAGGTTACACTAGTCTGCTACCAAGATTCAAATGTTGGAGTCACCAGATACTACAAGAAGTAAGCTATCACAACCTTTTGTTTTCAAGACCATCATCCACCTTGAACAACCTTCTTGGACTTCAAGTCCCATCAGGCATGCCAAAACTATTATATCCCAAATTTTCACCCTAGATAATTTAAGTATACTTGCTCAAATTTATAATAACATTGAACTATCTTTGCATATAGACAAGTTACTATAAGAGATAAATATCTAGATTTAAAGGGATATTTCCCTTGATCTATCTTTTTGGCTCACACACTACACTAGAATAATCACTATTAGGGGTGAAAAGGGAAGAAATAAACATGAAATCAACATATAATAATTAAGTTGATACACCAAAGATAACTCATAAACATACTTGCATTTTCACTAAGAAAAAATACTATTAAAACCGACTTGAACTCAATGTTCTTCTAGCATAAGTGTTTCTACATGTAGGTAGACTGTTATGCATATCCAGAGGTGGGTGAAAAGGAGGTTTGATCCTAAGCACTGTTAATATCTCTCACACTTTAAATACACCTTAAAAATAGTTACACATCATGAGACTTGCTAGAATAAATGTTACTACTCACACAATGCATACAAGAGCAGAATGGAAGCAAGGAGAAGACATTTATCGCTTGTCATCCAAATAAAGTACCTAAAATACTTAGGAAATAATTTTAGAGACTAAAATAGCTTGAAAAAACTTTATTTAAAGGAAAAATAATATGTCAAAACTAGCAAGGCTTCACCATACCAATTGTAGACCCTTTATAATGCCAAAATGGCTTGAATATATAGAGCATAAGAGAGGAGAGAAAAGTGAAGTTGAAAAGTCACAAGGCCAAGTTTAAAGTCTTGAAATGTAGTTACAAAAAAATAAAATAGAGTTATATAACATGTCATGAGGTCCTCATAGATAAGTGTCCATCTGAAACATGACACCTTCTTGATGTTGGCATAGAGATCTTCATTGTCTTACTTGAAATTGCCTTCTTGATGAGGAGTTCAATAACTATCTAGAATTATTGTAGAAAACATTGACACATATACTCTAAATTTGGAAGTTATAAACAAGATTTTAACAGTTATGATACACCCCTCAGCTGATAACCTTCTCTTTGACACTTGTTATTCACTTCTTTGCAGCTACTCACTAGCCCTTTAAGCCTGATTCACACACTTGTCACTAGGGTGACCTATATATGCTCAATAAAATTCATTTTATGGAGGTGAGACACCTCATAAAGACCTATTTGTCTTATGGTCTATCAAATAGACCTCAAAATAACTCCAAACAAGACTTCTCACCTTCAACTTAGGCAATCACCCTCTTCTCACTATTTTGTTCAAGACTACCTCCAATGACCAACTTAGCAAAGGATTTTTCATGAATAACTAAGGTGATAATTAGGTTTTATGAGTTATAATACATCTTTAAACACCTTCCATGCTGATTTTCATTCACATATCCCTTCCCATACCTTTGGATCAACTCAAATTTTGTAAAAAATAGAGTTTGACCTATTTGTACAAGTGACATTACAAAAAAATTGAGTGTCAATGAGCTTGAGAGAGTGAAAACATGTCCAAATAATTTTCTAGGTCAACTAACCACTTTTTGATGCATCTCCCTTCATATATTTTACATTGGGTTCTTGAGAGGGTTTTAGGAGTGTTTTAGGTCACACAGGTTCTTAACAATGATTCATAAAGGTTAAGACCTTAAACCTCAAAACAATGCCATAAACTTTGAGTTTAATACCTTATTCAAATATACCTAAGTTCTTGAGATCCCATTCATATTGTCCATACATATATGATCAAAATAAGTTGGCTTCTCGATTGGTTATTTGCATTTTGGACACCCTTGATATAGATTTAGGCCAAAAATGGCCAATTTGAGTTGCTCTCTGTAAACTTACTTTTTAATATACTTTTTTACCCAATTTAATAAATCTATCCCCACAAACATTCTCTGCATGCTTCTATAGTACTTTCAAGTTGAGAACAAGATCTATCAAGTGTTTTTTTTACCCCACCTTTGAAAAGTTATCAATTATCTAATGGGTGATAGATCACATTTGAGAAAGAGAAAGAATTTTAAGAATAAAACACTTGAGCAAATGTAAGAGGTGAGAGAGAAAAAAGTACAAATTCAAGCACTTCATTTAAAAAAAGATACATAAACTATCTATGATGAATCAAATACCATTGATAATGATGCAGTTGATAATAATGAATTGAATAATGATGAAATTGAAAATAATAAATTCAATAATGATGGAATCGATAATACTAAATTGAATAATGATGAAATTGACAATAATGAATTAGATAATGTTGTAATCTCGCATTCAAAGTATATTGTTTTTTATTTTATTGATGATGATTGTATGCATGATGCCTTAAAACCTCAACAATGAAGAAATTTTCATGGAAAGAAATAACAATGAAATTAGCAATGAATAAAATTTCATGGAAGCATATAATGAATAAAATGCCATCCCTCCACTAATCAATGAAAGTAATGATGAATTTGAAACACCCTCTCAACAAGTTCCACTAGTAACAACACCTCCAAGAATTGTGTGTATAAAAGGAAAGTACTTAATTGAAGTTGATGAAAATATTTTTAAACCAATGTCTAATAAATTATTTGACTTCCATCCAAGAAGATTGGCTCAAGGAATTTGGGATAGTTTATTTCATAATTTGACTCATGATAATAAAATATGTACACATCAGGGCTAAGAACATCTAATATGGATGATGAAAACATATAAATTATTGATAACTTACATGATGCATATCATATTATAGGTCCTAAATCATGCAACAAAAATTATAATGTTGCCCAACATATAATCACAACTTGTACAGTAAGTAATCAAACCAGTAAAAATTGATTGATTTTAAAAACAAGTTGAAAACTTAATATAAATAGAAAAACATTAATGAAAGAAATTTCATGATGTAAAAGACTTACTTAACCCAATACCAATGATTTATGGGTATTCTCTAGTTGACATACACAAAAGGACAAGGCTATGGTTGATGCTTTGAAAGAGTTACTTGCATAATTTTTAAGGAGAATACTAGAGTTTCACCGAATGCAAGAGATGTAGTCAAAAGAAGAGTTGGTTATTGTAACTGTGAATCACATCTAAAACATTTCTTGGATATGAATCAAACATAATTGTACTCCAAGTTTTTTGAAGAACATCCACAAATTTCTATTAGTCAAAGATATTTTGAGATGTCCAAATATTTTTATATAAAAATAAATCACACACTCACCACTTATTATTGTAGGCAACATGTTGAGTTTGCAATGCACTATGATGTTTTACACCATATTCATTGTAATTTGCATACTAATAATATTTTATAGGAGTATGGCTTAGAATTTTTGCCAAAATCAGCCAGGGAATTTATTCCAACCATTTTTTGTGAAAGATTGGATGTACAGTTATTTTATAATAGAGCATTTTTGGATAGAAATTACAACATTTGTGGTGGATTTCTAAAACTAAAAAATTCTATCCATGAAGATGAAACAAGTGCAATTGGATAGGAATTAGTTGGTTTGAGAAAATACAAATATGTCACTTATCAAGTAAAAGATGGAAAAGAATCTAAAAGGTGTGAGCTTATTACAAAATAGATACCCATTTCAAAATTTATGGTCAAATTCAGGGAGAAAATTAGTTATGCATATGTAAGGCTCACACATTGGGTTGGATGGTTAGATGAATATTTCAAGATAATCAAGGACACATTCCCACTTGGTTCAATTGTTTTAGTAGTTGACTTTGTTAAAAATTACACATTCAAACCATAAATGGAAGTTCAGTCATAATATTACAACTCATCTTAAGTTGCCATATTCATGCATATAGCATTCATGCATGCACCTAATAATACTAATAAAGATAAAAAAATATAAGGGCATCACATTTCTATATCAGTGATGACCAATCACATTATACAAAGTACATGCACAGTTGATTTAAAAAGTTCTATGGATAATTGACTGAGAGGAACATTCATTTTAATCAACATTAAATTTGATCATATAATTATACATCATAATTCAAGAATGAAAAAATATTTTATTGGTTGAGCAAGATAAAATTTACCACTGGTGTAGAACATATTTGGAGTTTCACTGAGGTTAGCCATGGAAAAGGGGAGCGTGATGGTGTTAGAGCATGTGTAAGAGAATCATTGAAAAGGGGTTTAAATGTAATGAGGGTGCTCATTTGACTGATGCACAAAGCATTGTTGAATGGTGTGATGAGAACATGCACCATGGTGCTTAATCAAATTCTACTATTCATAGACATTTTTTACTTAATGGAGGAAGAAAACTTTGTAAAGTATGAGGATTATATGAGTATAATGGGTTCAAGTGAGCTCCACTCATTTCATAGCTCAAATGTAGGATCTTGAACTATTCATATGATACACTCGACATGTTTTTGTTATGCATGTATGGACTCTGTTTAGAATGAGTGCGAGTCACAAGAGTGGATGGATGACCGTAGTTCTAGACCTCTAATTACAATCAACACATATTAGGTTTCATGATCATTACAATTTATAGATATGGCATCATCATGTGACTTTGACCATATATCTAATCTAGTGTATCCAAGTAGAATATTATTCATTATGTACTGTTTAATCCCATTATCTATCTTCATATATTGTCATTAAAAAATATTTTTTGTGATACATGGCATGTTTTTGTAGTTATTACAAATGAGGACAATGAAGAGGGAATATATTACTACTTATGTCAGTGTGTAGAGGAAAAGAAAAAAATAACTTCCATAGTCATAGATAGAAAAAACATTGAGTATCCTATTGGGTATGTGGTAGTCATTTTAACTTGGCTTCGATGTTATCCAATCAAAAATTTAGATATATTATTGTTTAAAGACTTTAGAATGCACAAGAAGATACTGCACTGTTCAAATTTGGTTCTTGCAATGATTATTCATTTTAAAATTTATCATCGAATGTCATTAAACAAGAATCTATGAAAAGTTTATGAGTCAGACCATGAATCTATTCTTGTTACTATCAAGATTAGAGCAGATCCTAGTGGTTTGATGGATTGATATGTGCAGTTATGTTAACTTCTAAAATGTAGATATAATAAATTTTACCAATTTTTTCTATTTTACATGTAGTACATATAAATTTCAACTTTAATTACTTACTAAAAAAAATTTATAGGTTAGTGGTGCCATATAAGCTTCCACATTCACATGGTTGGCACTGTTAGTAAAGAATTTATTAGTCTTGAAGCTAAGAGAAGCTTTCTAAAATTACTTAGCATTTATCCTTAAAATGAAGTTTTTGTAGATTAGTGGTGCCATATAAGATTCCACATTCATGTGGTTGGCACTATTAGTCAATAATTTATTATTCTTGAAGCTAAGATAAGCTTGTTAAATGTACTTAGCATTTGTTCTTGAAATGAAGTTGCCTTAAATGAAGGAATGCATAAAAGGAGCATCATGGTTGTTTGAAGTGTTTGATGTGGTCAAATGCCTTCATGATTTGACCTATATTTGGGAATGGTTGTCTCCTTGATTCCATTTTGATTTTAAATCACCATGTCCTTTCCTTAAATGCTTCATTTCTTCTTCAACCAAATTTTTTTCAACTCCTATGAAGTATTTCCATTATTATAGGGTAATTTGAAATACCCTCAATATTTTTTGACTCCATCAAATGACTATTTACTTGGTCAAGGTGTACAGGTAGCATTTTTGAAATTATTTAAACCATATTTCCTAAGATATCATGGTTTGTATCCCTATTCAGCATTTATTCCTTATTACTTGCACATATAACTAATTTTTGATTCCCAAGTTGCCACTCATTACATTCACTAACATCTTCATGATATTGCATGATTTTCAATGTAAGATCTCAAATTATGACCATTCCTCCACCTTGAAATTTTTAATAAAGTGTATATCTATTTTGAAGTCTTATTACATCTTAAAATCTAATAAAAAACCTCAAATTAGAGACCTCTTTCCTTGGAGAGGCAAACTAGATTCTCTTTATTCTTGACTATACCAATCCACCTCATTGGTGTAGCCAAGGTGGATAGTATATAGATCAATATTATCATGATAAAAATTAGGTATTCCATCTACAAATCAAAAATAATTCATATCTTCAATCATTCCAACCTCTCACATTGGATCATTATCACTTTGCTTGCAAGAAGGTTCATTAGTCCACTAGCTTGTTAGGCCTATTTAGAGGTGAATGAAGCAAAAGATTGGATATGTAAGATAATAATCATATTAAAACATATAAAAACCCTTTGGATACTCTTTTACATATTCCATGTACATTATAAGATCCAATAACTTCACAAAGTGATTACTTGTTACTCAACCTAGCTCATTTAGGACTAGAAATAAGGCCATGTTTGAGAATAGTCATGTAAAACTTAATTTTAATTGGATTTTAAGGATAGATAAAACCTAAAACATATTAAATACATAATCAATCACCTTTTAATCAAATTTTATATCATTTGGAATAATACAGCTTGACTTATAGTGCTTTTGGTTGATTTTCCTTCATTTTTTGCATGTGAAGGCTTGTGTTTTTATGTTTTATCTATTTTAAGTTATAGTAAAAAAATTATACCTCCTGAAAATTTTATAAACTATCAATGAATACCTTTAATCCAAATTTCAATTCATTTGGATCGATAAAACCCAAGTTATGGCTCTTTTGTGCAAACTAGTATCTACATGGCAATAAGTAGGCCAATTTAGAAAAAAAATCTATCTTGAGTTATATAGGGTCTCAAGACTTAATTATTTTTTATAGGTATGTTTCAACCTCATATAAAACCTCTAATAATTTAATGGGTAGGTCTAATCAAGTAAAAACACCATAATCATATAATCTCAAGCCTGCAAACCCTATTTATGGTTGTGTGCATGCATTTGGGCTATGGAATTAACTTTGGAGGATTAAATGACAAGGCATGGATCTTTTTATATATATTATTCTTGTTTCATGAATTTAATATAACACTAAAAAAGTATGAATCACCTTGGAGTGCTCCCAAAGACTCAATATCTCCAACCATGCACAAACTTGTTGACAACTTTCACTCTTTCATCTTGTGTACAAGCCTGTGACTGATCATTTCACCTTTGTTCATGGTGATCACTTTTTTAGAGGATTATTTTTAACTATTAAATATCTCTCCACTCTTCCAAGGACTTGAACATGCTTGGATCAATCATAAACACCCAAACTTGTCTTTTTTTAACTAATTATAGACCTCTTCATGTGAGCTCATATGCATGACAAACCATCTTGTAGGTATTGAAAATTTGATAGGTCTTAGGGCTTGTTATGAAGCTCAAGATAGGATATCCATTGTGTCTTGATCATCTTTAAGATCTTCTACGGTTGGTATGCTCTGGTATGAGTACTTTGTAATTCATGTCATAATGGGTGGTGGGTTTGTCAAACGAGCATGACGGGAGGCCAATAACATGGTCATAGACATGATCCATCCATATATACATGTTGGTAGTGCCATTTTTCAATGAATAAGCACTTAAAATGGAGTTATCAAATAACAGTTGGAACTTTGACACATTTGTTGTTAGTGTTTCCACCCTCCTGAATAGTAGTGAAAATTTATTTCTTGGTGGACTTGGATGTTAGGGTCATGAAAACACATGTAATTTGCCTATATATGTGTGTGTTTCAAGTGATATATTTTCACTTTGGGGTCCTAGAGGTAAAAATGTCTATTAGAGTTCAATAATTTCTCTTAACTGCCAAAAGTTGTATTTTAGGACTCGTTACTACAACTTATGCCATGAATTACTATTGAAGGCACATCAAAAGATATCTAAGGTAAAATAAGAGTTTTTAGACACATAGAGGAGGGATATTATATTTCATATAAAATAATTTATAGTTTCCATTCTATGTATGCTTAAATTTAGGCTAAAATTCTACATTTTTCTTGTATTGGGAAGGGTATTCTTGAGGCTAGAATGGGTGGTGGATTTGTCAATCGAGCATGATGGAAGGCCAATAACATGGTCCTAAATGTTATCTTTTCATCTAGATGTGTTGGTAGCGCTATTTTGTAGTTAATAAGCACTATACATAAAGTTTTGAACAATAGTTGTAACTTTGATAACATTTGTTATCAATGTTTTTGCCCTCTTGAACAGTAGTGAAAATGTATTTATGTGTGGACTTGGATGTCAAGGTCATGAAAACACATGTAATTCACCTATATATAGATGTTCCAAGTGATATATTTTCACTTGGGGGTCTTGGAGGTAAAAACTCCTGTTGGAGATTGAGAAGTTGTCTCTTCACTACCAAAAAGTTGTATTTTAGGACACATTACTACAACTTATGCCATGAATTGATCTTGAATTTTTGGCAAAAGTGATCTATAGTATAATAATATTGTTAAAAAATGAAGAGGATGGATCTTATAGTTCATCAAAATGACTTATAGTTTCAATTCTATGCATGTCTGAAGTTAGGCTAAAATTCTTCATTTTTCTTATATTGAGAAGGGCATTCTTGAGGTTGGAATTGGTGGTGGGTTTGTCAATCGGGTGTGATGGCCAGCCAATAACATGGTCCTATATGTTATCCTCACATTTTCATGTGTTTTAAGTGCTATTTTTCAATGAATAAGTACCAAAAATAGAGTTATTGAATAATAACTCAAACTTTGACAACATTTATTGTCAGTGTTTTCGCCCTCCTAAATAGTAGTGAAAATATATTTTCGAGTGGAATTGGATGTTAGGGTCATGTAAACACATGTAATTCACCTATATATATATGTGTGTGTTATAATTGATATATTTTCACTTGGGGGTCTCAAAGGTGAAAATACCTGTTGGAGCTCAAGAAGTTATCTCTTCACTACCAAAAAGTTACATTTTAGGACCCGTTACTACAACTTATTCCATGAATTAATAATGAAGGTTCAGATAAATTAATCTAGGGTAAAATAATAATTTTAAGGCACACAAAGGAGGTATATTACATTTAATCTAAATGACTTATATTTTATATTCTATGTAGGTCTAAAGTTAGGCTAAAATTTTGCATTTTTCTTGTATTGGGAAGGGCATTATTGAGGCTAGAATGGGTGGTGGGTTTGTCGATCAGGCATTATGGGAGGATAATAATGTTTTTTTACACATTATACACCCATATAGACATGTTGGTAGTTCCAGTTTGCAGTGAAGAAGCATCAAAAACACACTTCTTGTTTTCAATACATAAAACACACTCTTTTAGGTCTACTTCGTAATGAGTTTCCTAAAGGATCTTGGCTTATATTATCTTTAAATGAATCTAAACTATCAATTGAGGTCTATATTTATTTTTTTTAAATGAGAAACCAATTTCCCTTATTGGTTTCTTAGGAAATTAGATTTAATCTCTTTGAACCCAAGTTTTAGGTCTTTACGCCTAATTGGCTTCTAATAGGTCAAAATTAGTATTTGAATCTTTCATCCTCGAAGATATAATTTATTAATGTCTTTAAAACACAATAAATTTTATTCAATATTTAAACTGGGTTGTATAACTCTAAAATAATGAAAACTCACTTTGACCTTAATCATAAGTCTCTAAAAAATGAGCACCTACAAATAGTTTTTACCCAATCCATTAGAACATGTTTTAAAATTATGGTATTAAATTTAAAATTCATGGATTGGTTTTTAAACACTCTTCTTAAATTACTATTAAAATTTTAGGTTATTTAGTTTAGTATTTGAGAAGTTATGGCCTTTTAAGTGACCAAACCCTGAACTTAGGTTTACCCAAAAAATGGGGAGGTTGAGAGCAACAAAATGATTATTCATAAAGATATTTAGATTTTAATTAAAATTAATATCTAAATGATTTACTCAAGGTATGTCCTTTTCAACTATCAATATCTATACCCACTTATCAAGTCTAATTCACAAGACAAAATCATCTCTCAATGACCTTATTATATAATTTGACAAACATTTCACATGACAAGGACTAGTAAATGTTTCAAAATTGGATTTTATGCATGGATAAGGTTCTTCTGACTTACAAATATCTTTTATCAAGTAAATAAAGACTTACAACTCATATTTCAAGATTTACACCAACTCATTCTTTGAAATAATCATCTAGTCCTTCAAATAACTTACAAAAAGAATGAGATTTCAACATGAAATTTATTGATACAAGGCTTATGAAAACGTTCTTAGGGTTCCTCACATTTACTTAATACTTTAAAAAAAATTATTAAACATTATTTGAAGATAAAACTCACTTTATTACAAAATTTCTTTTTTTTTGTCAAACATTGCTTACGGGATTTCTAGGCCAAACAAGGCCACTTGACACACTTTTTACTTATAGATTGGGAAAAACACATTGATGTATTAAAAAAACACTTTATAAAACATGAATACTCATTCCATCCTATCTTTGTACTTGAAACCACAAGAATGACCAAAATTGTCTTTTAGGCCTAGTAGGCCTAATTATGCCTTCTTTATGATTTTTATCCAAATGAAGGATTTATTATATTCCTTAAGGTTTCTTATAGTTTAAAACATCATGATAAATAAATTTTACAACATTCCATAACCTCCTCCCACTTGCAATTCAAATAAATTATAATTTTGTGTTCTTAGTCATAATGCAAATAGGTCTTTAAGTTTGTCACAACTAAGTTTTGTCCATAACTTCATTAATCAACCTTAGATCAACATTAAACTTTATTTAATGTACTCCTAAAATGTAAATAATAATTCACACTAGTTTTTAGAATTTTTTGAGGGTTCATTTGTCCAAAAAGTAAATTTTTCTCTTGAAACCCTAGGTCTGTCAATGATAGGGTAGCAAGCACTATAAATTGTATAATTTGAGTTTAACTTAATTTAAAGACTTCATTCCACTTGGAAAAGGTCTGTACAATCTTTATATGATCTCCAAGACATGAAAATATCTAAAAAATTAAACCTACATTACATAGAATTATGTGTTTCTTGAACTTAGTCCTATGAATTCAAGGCTCTAGAGAAAAATATCACACATACAAACATGAAAATTTGTGTATAATTCCAAAATGAACATATGAACACGTTACAATGTCAAAACCCACTCTTTTATTCAAAATTTCTTTAGAATATCTGATTATAGGCCTTCAAATGCTTCAAACTTCCATACAGCCCTAATAACTTTCGTCAAGAGTAAATAGATAATTCAATTACAAGTTTCATCTCTTAAACATACCAATATATGTCAAATCACCAGACATAAGTTGATTTTAACCCCTTAGACTCTTAATTTTTTCAAATACTTGATCATGAACCCGTAAGTAGCTTCTCAAGATAATATTGCATAAAAGAACTTCATGGAAACATTATTTTCACACCAATTATCATAATAAAATTTGCCAAATTACAGATAAACCTTATTATTTCCTTAATTCTTAATAATTAAATCAACAAACCTCCTTAAATTATTAAAATGTCATTATAAGAACTTACAAAGGCCTGAAAACCTCAACAAACCAAGAATAGACAAATGACTTTGAAAAACTAAGACCTCCTTTGCCCCTTCATTAGCTTTTATAACTCTTTATAGTTCCTTTATTCATGCCTTAAGCTTTATCACTTTGAAAATAAGTTTTTAAACTTAGTTTATTGGAAAAATTCTTTCTCAACCAACATCCTCCTACATTAGGTTTGTTTTGATGAGTCTTTAGATACCTTTTACCCCAAGTAGTTTGACCTTGTAACATTTACTATTGACTTGTCCCTCTTTGGTGAGAAATACTTACAATAAATTATATTTCATGAAGACTTACCCCTAAAAATAACTAATGGAACATTTTCCCTACACCTCTACTAAGATATTTACATGCTTGAATATACAAATGTTGGCTTTTTGGAGGGAAAACTACATATAAACCTAATGACTTAACAATCACACTTGAACATGACCTTTGCAATCTTTAAATAAGATTTCTAAGTGATTACTACATAATATTTATCCATATTCCCTCTAAAAAAATTTGAACACAATTTTGGAGGGAAATAGATTATAAAGTGGTATAAAGTAGATTTGAAGCTTATAAAGGCTTCCTACACACCTCTTAAGACTTAACAAACTACTTATTGATCTCATTTACAAATTGAAGACTATAATTACAAGATTTGGGATGGTGTTCCTACATCAAGGATGATCTTAACTTACTCCTCTAACATCTCCAATATAAAATTTGTGCCCATATAAAATTTTGCACGTGGAATGAGACCATTGTATACAACTATAAGTGTAGAAAACCAAAAATTAAGGGTTATATGAGTTCAAATGAAATTAAAGACTTGAAACTAATATATAAATGCTTGAATCACACTCAATTTGATGTAATATAGTGAGAGACACATAATATAAAACTCAATACCTCTTTATTACATGGATAAAATACTTCAAAAGTTTATACAGAGCTCTTTTGCATAAGGTAGACATGTATATCATTATGTGTAACCTTTCTCATGAAGAAGATGAGTCTTTTTATGCTTGGATTCATTCTGATTCACCTCTTCCTTGTTAGGATAAATCATTATCAAGTTTCTGAAGTACATTCTAAGCTTGGAATGAACTAGACTTATTCTAGATACTCTCTTACTTGCCTAGTCTCAACATAGAAAATTGACTTCATAAGACGTATCAAGTGGTTGCAATGTCTTTTATGTCTTAATAAGATAATTATGATTGCAAAGAAGCTTAAGATACCCCTAGCTACGTGTAGGCCTTATATAAACTTAATAAACTCATAATTCATTACAATATTGTCATATAATTACACAAATGCATTTAAAAATTCAAATTGCATGTTTTGGAGGGAAACTCTCCAAATACCCTAAAGGACCTAAGACACACCTAGAAGGATCTTGAAATTCACTCTATCTTCCAATGGATCTGCTTAGAAGTCTGCCACTTTAGACAATCTATAACGTTAACCCTATTATTATTGACTCAATCACCTCACAAGGCCTATGAAATTCTCAAGACAATGATATTGAGCTTATTGAGGCTTTTACAAAAGTTCAAAACACCAATTAGGTCTCCAAATGACCAAGAAAACTTGACACAATCCTAAAAAACCATTACAGGACTATGGTAGGGCTTTTAGGTCTTAAGAAAGATGTTTATTATTCTAGTTTCCTCTCAATAGCCCATTGAATGACCTCTTTAATGGATATAGATTTCCTATAATGGTGATAAATCAATCTTTGTTCAATTGGTTTCTCAAAAGATTAACTTTATAACAATTATGCTCTTTTAGGTTTGTGTAGGCCTAATTTTTCCTTCTTGAAGGAACTTGGGCTTGATTCAACTACCTATTGATTTGGATTGTCTATTCAAATCTTTTGTAGTGATCACACAACCTTAACAAACCTTCATATGAAGTTTGGAGCCAAAGAACAAGACAAAATAATTGAATTAATATGGGTGTAAGTTAAACTAATGAATTAATGTTTGAGTTTGAAGAAATCCATTCCAAATAAGATATATTTTGGAAATATAAATCAAGGGATAATTGGTTAAATGAAGGAGATAAGAATGATTATTTTTTCCACAATCCAGTCAAATAAAATTAAAACTCAAAATTCATACAAAATTCATAGTGAAAAATCTCATTATTAAGATTTTGTATATAATATGACCAATTATATTGTTCCCACTATCACATGAATTTCAGTCATCTAAAATTATCAAAGCACCTAAAATTATCAAATGTGGATTAATTTTCAAACATTACACTTCATTGTTGATAAGGGAAGTAAAAAAACCTCATTTCTCCTAAACTATTTTTACAATATAATAATAAAATGCATAAAGGCTTATAAAATAAAAACATAATAGAATGTTAGGTGAATGCCATATAGGCACATGTACAATGTCAATAATGCATAGATTGCCTATAGGCATACAAAAAATGCATATATTTATATATAGGCATACCAAAAAGTACATCATGTAAGATGTGAACTAATCGTAAAATATCCTCCCTCTCTTTTCCTTCCTCGAAGAAGACCCTCCTTACAATCTCATGTTAGTAAATGGATATCTTTCAAATGGCTTGGATTACTCCACGATCTGACTACGGGTCCTACATCCATAGATTGATTGCAATTGAGCTTATTTAAATATAAGTATTATTAGAAAACTAATGTAAAATACATGAAACCAAGTTAAGATATTAATTTTAAAATAGAATAAAATAATGTTTAAACATGCACTTACTACAATCTCATGGTCCCATTCAATCTGATTTTGACAATCGATTAGGTCATCGGCAGGTTGATCTACATGAACAAGCATCTAAAATGAGGAAGAAACATGAGATGTTTCCATACTAATAATTTTAATGGGACTATCAAATGTCATGGGACAACCCTGCATACATAATACATTCACATAAGTTATATTTTTTGAGAAAGTATGTAGTAAAATTATTAAAAAAACTATTTTAAAATTTAAAATTACAAGTTAATATGTACCTCTAGGAGGGCCTATGCGGATGATATTGTTGAAGCAATTCCTATGTCTATCTTCACTTGTAATGATGGAGTGTCTATTTAAGACATCAACTAAACAAACAAGGTCTCACTTAGTTTTCTATAAAGTATCAAAGATATATGGCAATTTTTTCTCCTTCATTAAATCAATAGTGTAAGATGTAATCAAAAGTTTACCTCTATATAAGTAAAAGGTGTCGTGATAACATAGGTAATTGTAATAGTGTATGGGCCAACATTTGGCTCCATATATGTAAAGAATGGTTGTGTAAGATCTAATCCTACAAACGTGCATTATGATGATGAAGGCACCATCTCCTCCTAAAACATAAAAAATTACATATATATTATTCATTTTTTATGTAAATTAATTGCTATATTTTATATTTGCAAATATAGCTTAAAATTGACATGACATTTATATAAAATATACATGCATCTATGTAGTGTCTGATGACTACACACCAAATGTGTGTGCCAAAAACTCTTTACTTAATATTATATCATCTAACCTCTTTAAATCGCTAGTTTCATCATCATCAGAAGGTCCAATATATATATCTCCACAAGATCTATAAGGATGGGGTTAGGTATGCACATTAGGTGGCATATATCCAACATCAATCGCTAAAATCCTACTCATATGTTGAATGAGTATATCAGTAAGCACACTATGTGCATGCAAAGTATCAATATCCATGACCTCCTTCACCACATAGGGGATCTTGGGATGAAGTGGCTTTTGGGTAGGGATCCTTGTAGGTCAACTAGGTACAAGATGTGAACCTAGTTGATCCTATGTAGAACCTTTCACTTGGCCTTGAAACTCACCACAATCAAAATAATTTGGAATCTCATTGAGAGATAAACTCACAGTAGAGTTTCCTCAAAAAATACAATGGGACCCCATGGTTGTTACATGATGGATAATCAAACACCATCCACCATCAATCCCATAAATTGGATTTGATCAAATTATGTTGGCACCTATGGATTGGGAAACATTTAGCAATTATTATAAATGATGCATTGGTGGTTGGGACATTAAATAACACACAAATGGATGCTTTTGATATTTCTTTGTTTTTTACCTCACATGCTAACAATTTTCTAGCATAATAGTGCTAAATTTTTTTAACATAATAAGCCTTATAACTATTCTAATAAGATGTCCATCTATCAATTTGACTCATTATCGAGTCAACTTGACCCAATATTGACTCTAGGTTATTGGCTAGATAGGTGTGGTAGGTGTTGGTAGATGTGGGATCCCTCATTCTCCTGATTACTTGATCAATTTCAATTTTGTTTTCCATAATGTGTGAATCTAGATCCTTTTGGTTACTTGGAGGAACTTGTGTAATTATAGGAGGGTTAGGTGGAGGAATATGTGTTGGGAGGGTGTACACCGGAAGCACACAATTTGATTACTAAAACCAAGCAACTTAATATGCGGAAATTAACCAGATTCACCAAGTAACTAGAATTCAGAATAACACAGCATATGAGAGACAATACCAAATTGTATTAACACTTTATACAGAAAAGAATACAATAAAGAAGATGCCACTTCTTCTCCACCACCTTACAGAGGTTTCCCACACCTCAAGTGAACAGTAATTCTTCTCCCCAAAGCTCTCCCTCTCACAGGTCCCAACACCCAACTCAAATACAGAGTTGGTGTTCACCTCCCGTGCTCCACGCACACCACAAGTGCTCCACGCACTCCACAAGCACTCCACGTGCTCCACAAGTACTCAAGGTACTTCAAGTAGATCTCCCATGAATCTGCAACAACCTGCAATTCAACAGACCATACTTATGGAAGGAACTCCCTTGCCTTCCTCTTGCTCTATCCGAGTACACACCTGTACTCCAAGTAGATCCTGCCTGATACTGCTCCCTGTTGTGTTGCTGTCTGTATGACCTTGCACACCTGCAAATCAAGCAATGGTTCTAATCACCTGTGAACCTCGACCTTGCACACACATACACCTGCAGATCAACGATCTTACTTACCATGTAGATCTCCTATATAGGCCATGCAACTGTGACCAAGATCCTACACTCTTGAAGAACCCAGCTGGGTCTCCAATCCAGCACCAACACACCTGGTACTGTGGCACTAGGAGGAACGCACCATAGCTCTACCTCACACACAGAAGGAGCTTATAATTATGCTCTCTTACTCCCTAGCACACTTTTCCAATACAACCATGAGTCTATTATATAGATCTCATCCAAACAATGATTAGACATCTAATTACAATAATTAGATCCGCAGCTATGAGTCTAAAATTAGCACTCATCATGCAAACTCTTCGTTCGTTAGCTCACTGCCCGTAATTAACTCGCAGTCGAACTACACAGGCGACCGACGTCGGTCCCTGTCCGCCTGGGGTCGCCGACGCCGGCCGATATATGACCGACGTCGGTTGCCTTCTGTCTTACCCTGTCGACGCCGGTTGGCCAGACCAACGCCAAACACTTTTGACACTCAGCAACTCATTCTGCAACCTCCTCCATGTCTGCATCAGTGAAGCTTTTAGCTCCACAATCCTAACAATCTCCCACTTGGAGATAAATAGCTGCACTGTACCTGTACCTGTACTCCGTCTAATCTGTTTCTTGGTTTGTATCCCTCTTCAAGCTCCCACCTGAAGACAACCCACCACACACCTGTGATGTACCACCTGTCATCCGAGTAACCTGCCACATCCGAACCTACAACACCTGTAGTGAAGTCCTGACCCTGCATAGCAACACCTGCTGCCGGTCCCTCTCAGAAAACCTGAGAATCCACTTCCATGAATTGGCTCCTAACTCTCTGACAGCTCCCACTGCATGGGAATACTCAGGTCTATACCAGACCTCATGTGATTTCGGACACTGTACCTGTCCAGCCCTTACTGTGCTCCGGCTCTGCATCCCGAACCTAGTCAACACCTGATTCACATCAAGTCCCACTCGAGACAAAATCAACCTGTGATCTCCATGCCTCCCATGTCAAAGAATTCCACTGCTCCAAACTCCTCATGACATGCCACTGAACTAATCTTACCCTTAGCTCAGCAAAACCCTGTATGTACACCCCTGCTAGCTAGCATACTATCCACATACAGCAATAGAATGATGTCGCGACTCATCATCCCCCTGGTAAGACAAAACCACAGTAGTTACCCTGACATTGACTGAAGCCATGCTCCGTCCTCCACCTGTCAAAACCTGTACCACTGTCCTGCAGCTCCACAAGACCATATACCTGGTCTTCCGTCTCATGTATCCGTTCTCTCTATTCTTCTACTAAGGAATCCATTCGTCTCTGTGCTTTTATACCTGCTGGCATCCCTACCAAAACAAACCTGTCTGGTTCTCCTCCAAGGAATCACATCCTCATCCATGCCAAGCTCACACCTGTTTCCTGGATCCTTCCTGCTCTACAATCAGCAACATGTATAAAGAAGAGGAACAACAAATTTGAGGGCCTACTTACGCCTTCAGTCCTCCGTGTGGGTGTTTGAGACTCCTTGACAGCTTGCTGTCCACCCAAAATTCGTTACAGTGACCGACCTCGGTCACCCCACAGTCTGCATCCGACCGATGTCGGTTCCATGCGTCTGTACCTGACTACCAACCTGCCTGCGCTGGTGTCCCTGCTGCCGACGTCGGTTCTCCTAACCGACATCGGTCTTACATTCTGCCGACGTCGGTCCCATGACCGACATCGGTCTTAACCTGCCCGACATCGCCGGCGTCGGTCTGCACATGACCGACCTCGGCACCTGTCTGTTCGACGCCGGTTCTTCCTGACCGACATCGGTACCTGTGTTCGCCTGTGAGTGATGACTTTTTACCTGCGAGCTTCTTTGAATCAAAATCCATGTCCAAACTGCCCTGCTCAGAAGTATCCAGCCACATCCACTGGGTTCTGTCCGCCATCTCCTCCATAAACACCAAGGCTTTCCAGTTCTTAAGCCTGTCAAATATATCTGTCTTCCGCTTAAGAACATGCATCTCCTTCCTGCTCATGTGACCAAGCCTACGAAGCCACGTCTCCGCAACAAAAGAAGAATCAGTAATATAAACAAGTAGATAAAGGATACCTGTTTTCTTACCACCAGCTAATTCAAGTGCATCCGCTGTGAGAGTTCTTGTGCATCTCTCATCACCCAATCTTTCTGAAGAAATTAGCCATATCTCCAAACCTGGGACCTGCATGACCTTCATCAACACCTGTGTGTTGGCCGCCTGCAATTTCAGCTTCACTTCCCCTTTGCCAATTCTTTGGCAAGGCTTACCAGCTCCTCTACCTGGAACTGCATGGAAAGAGGCAACCGAATCTTTTATCCAAGATTCAACTTTATCCAAGAAACCTGCAAACACATCCTGTGCAACAACACCTGCTACATCTGTATCTTCAGTTTCTTCATGCTGATCTGTTACCAACCAACAATAATCTTTTACCTGCTCTTTCTTTCCATAGGACCGTGAGTGACCATCTGTGCTTTTCAACTCCTCCATTCTTAGCTTACTTTGATCTGCTGTTGCTCTACTCCCACTCGATCAGAAACCCCTGAGAGTGACCTGTAACCAAACACAAAACCTGCTTCCTCCAACCTCAGCTCAGATACCACCTGTTGGTATCAAGCTCAAGAACCTACAACCAAGGCTCTGATACCACTTGTTGGTATCAAGCTCAAGAACCTACAACCAAGGCTCTGATACCACTTGTTGGGAGGGTGTACACCGGAAGCACACAATTTGATTACTAAAACCAAGCAACTTAATATGCGGAAATTAACCAGATTCACCAAGTAACTAGAATTCAGAATAACACAGCATATGAGAGACAATACCAAATTGTATTAACACTTTATACAGAAAAGAATACAATAAAGAAGATGCCACTTCTTCTCCACCACCTTACAGAGGTTTCCCACACCTCAAGTGAACAGTAATTCTTCTCCCCAAAGCTCTCCCTCTCACAGGTCCCAACACCCAACTCAAATACAGAGTTGGTGTTCACCTCCCGTGCTCCACGCACACCACAAGTGCTCCACGCACTCCACAAGCACTCCACGTGCTCCACAAGTACTCAAGGTACTTCAAGTAGATCTCCCATGAATCTGCAACAACCTGCAATTCAACAGACCATACTTATGGAAGGAACTCCCTTGCCTTCCTCTTGCTCTATCCGAGTACACACCTGTACTCCAAGTAGATCCTGCCTGATACTGCTCCCTGTTGTGTTGCTGTCTGTATGACCTTGCACACCTGCAAATCAAGCAATGGTTCTAATCACCTGTGAACCTCGACCTTGCACACACATACACCTGCAGATCAACGATCTTACTTACCATGTAGATCTCCTATATAGGCCATGCAACTGTGACCAAGATCCTACACTCTTGAAGAACCCAGCTGGGTCTCCAATCCAGCACCAACACACCTGGTACTGTGGCACTAGGAGGAACGCACCATAGCTCTACCTCACACACAGAAGGAGCTTATAATGATGCTCTCTTACTCCCTAGCACACTTTTCCAATACAACCATGAGTCTATTATATAGATCTCATCCAAACAATGATTAGACATCTAATTACAATAATTAGATCCGCAGCTATGAGTCTAAAATTAGCACTCATCATGCAAACTCTTCGTTCGTTAGCTCACTGCCCGTAATTAACTCGCAGTCGAACTACACAGGCGACCGACGTCGGTCCCTGTCCGCCTGGGGTCGCCGACGCCGGCCGATATATGACCGACGTCGGTTGCCTTCTATCTTACCCTGCCGACGCCGGTTGGCCAGACCAACGCCAAACACTTCTGACACTCAGTAACTCATTCTGCAACCTCCTCCATGTCTGCATCAGTGAAGCTTTTAGCTCCACAATCCTAACAATATGAGGGTTAGGATGGTTAGGTGGAAGGTTAGCTAGAGGATTAGGAGGGTCAGGTGGAAGATTTGCCATAAAATTAGCAGGGTCAAGTGGAGGGTTAAGAGGATGGTTATAGTCTCTTATAGTGGATTGGTATATTTAAAACAAATAATTTCCAATTTAAACAATGTAAAAAACAAAAAAATGGTAAAATATGAGGTTAATAGATGTCATTTTTATCACTTACCTTGTTTATGTGGTGACATCATGAAGTTTGGGATGTGTTGAGCTTTCCAATGGAATTTTGGTGAGTTTTAAGCTCTTTGGAGGAGAAATGTGATCACAAAACAAGACTCAAGACATGGGAAAATGTGAAATGGAGGTCCCTAGTCACAATTTTTGAAAAACAATAAGAAACACATACACATTACTATAATGTGTATGCATTATGGCTTAGTATATATTGAGCCAAACTTTGAATAACACATATGTGTTAATGGGTATGTCCATAGAATTGTCCCCTAACTCCGTGCACATAGCCTATTTTATCTACCCTACATGCCATAATAATATCATCATAATAAACATGCATACCTTAAGTTTAATGTGGTCCTTGATCCTTCCAAGAAATAGGTTGTTCAAGTTCTCATTTGTAAGCATATACACTCACAAGGATAGTTTATGTAATCTTTGGGGTACCCTTCCTATCATAGTTTTGTAAATTATCCAAAGTAATTTCAAATGAGTTTTGGGGTGAGGCTGTAGCAATAATAATATACTTGTTAAATAAGTGCATGACAAAAGTCATACAAGATAAAATTCTATAAGAAGCATGGACAAATAGAAAATACAATGTGAAGCACCTAAGAATTTTTTGGTACATGGCATATGCTCATATGCCAAAGGAAAAGAGGTAAAAATTTGATGGTAAAGGATAAAAATGCATCTTCATTGGATATAGTGAAGAATATCAAGCATATAGACTGTATAATCCTGTTACCAAGAAGGTTGTGACTAGTAGAGATGTTGAATTCATTGAGAATGAATCATGGGATGACACTATTGACATTGCCTCAAGTATTTTAGTAATGATACCCATGGATGATGTAGAAGGTGGAAATGAAGATAGTCAAGCTAAACCAGTCATAGATCAACCTTGGGCAACACTTTCATCTACATCAAGTTCACAACATACTCCTCAGTCAAGCAACTCCAACAACAATTGAGATCCAACCCTTTCTTCTTTAATGCCCAAAAAAATAAGGAGTTTGAGTGAGATTTATGATGATACAAGGTATGATGATGAAAATCTAAATTTTGCTTTATTTTCTCATAGTGATCCTATATGTTTTGAATTAAAAAAATGGTGTAAGGTCATGAATGAGGAAATATATGCAATAGAGAGAAACAAAACATGGGAGCTAGCTGAATTACCTAAGGGTAAACAAGTGATCAAAGTTAAGTGGGTTTATAAGACCAAAAGCACTGTAGGAGGGAAAATTGAGAGGCATAAAACAAGATTAATTGTTAAGGGAAACAAATAATAGCTTGGAATAGATTATGATGAGACATATGCTCCTATTACAAGAATGGAATCTGTGCGGGTTGTCTTACCAACAACTACCTATCACAAGTGGAAGATATATCAAATGGATGTGAACTCTAACTTCCTAAATGGAGTGCTTAAAGAAGAGGTATATGTGGATCAACCACCTAGGTATAAAGTCCCAGGACATGAAGACAAGGTGTATAGGATGAATAAATCACTATACGGGCTTAAGCAAGCACTGAGGACATGGTACAATAGAATTGATTCATATTTTACTAGCAATGGCTTTAGAAAAAGTAGTAGTGAACCTACACTTTACATCAAGGCAAGCCATGGTAAGATTTTGATTGTTGTACTATATGTAGATGATCTGATCTTTATAGGAAATAATGATTATTTCATTAATGAGTTCAAAGAAGTAATGAAAGGGGAATTTGAAATGATAGACTTAGGTTTGTTAATGTAATTATTTGGCATTGAAGTACAACAAATGGATCATGGCATATTTATCTCTTAATCTAAATATACCACAAAGATCTTGAAAAGAATCAGAATGTTGAACAAGCCTATGCTAACACCAAAAACCATGTCTGAAATTGAGTAAAGAATATTGTAGCAATGAGGTGAATCCAACCTTATACAAAAGAATGGTTGGAAGTGTAATGTACTTGATAGCTACTAGGCCTGATATTATGTATGTAGTAATCCTAGTTTCTAGATTCATGGAGACGCCTAAGGATACACATTAGCAAGCAGGAAATAAAATCTTGAGATATGTCAATGCCACCAAGAATTATGGCATCTTTTATACTGCATAGAGTGAATTTGAGTTGGTTAGATATACAAATAGCGATTGGAAAGGTAGTGCATATGACATGAAGAAAACATTAAGATACATGTTCCACATGGCTTTAGGAGCCATTTTTTGGTATTCAAGAAATAACCCATAGTTTATCTATCCATAGTAGAAGCTGAGTATATTTCAAAAAATACAACTACATGTCAGCCTATTTGGTTCAAAAGAATCCTTGCAGACTTGAATGAGGAACAAGGAAATGGCACCAAAATTTATTATGACAATGTATCCTCAATATCCTTGACAAAGAATCCATATTTCCATAGATGGTGTAAGCATATTCAAATCCATTATCATTTCATAAGGGAGCTAGTAGAATATGGAGAAATTGAGCTTCAATTTTTTAGGTCTGAGCAACAACTCACTGATATTTTTATGAAGACACTATCAAAAGAAAGATTTGAGCATCTATGAGACTGTTTAGGTGTACTTGATAGTGGTAGTTATCATTAAGGGGGAGTGTTGAATATTTTAATCACACTTATTGATGCTCCTATTTTGACAATCCTCCTTTTACAACATATGAAAGACCATACTTCTCTACCATCGACAGTCTACAATGACCTACATAGTCATGTTCATGGCATGCTCAACCATACTTGCTATAATCACATGTTAATCCATACCTATTTTAATTATATTCTGATATCTTGGTTTACAAGCATTCTTATTTGGTGCTAAGCATTCTATTTAGTGTTAAGAGGTTTTCCTGATATTCTAAAACTAATTAATCTCTTCAAATATGGATTAGCGACTTCACTAGTTACTCCAACTAAAGCTTCATTACAATGCATGTTCTTTATGTCTTTATCATTATTTAATGTTTCCTTCTACTTTTATATAATGTCCTTAGCATAGTTGGGATTTTGGAATTCGCTTAATACTGCATAAAAATATTTTGTTTTATTTAGGATTTGACAATTGTTTTGCATTATGAATTGAGTCATTTAAAATTTATTGCATCCAAATATACTCAAAAGGTTTCAAGAATATTTTTTGTAAGTCACACATTCTAAAGAGTTGAAAGGCAATGGTGGAAACCTGAAAGGTACCAAATAGTGGTGGAAATCCAGTAGGTGTCAAACAAAGGGGAGAATTCTATGGTATATCACATAGGGGTTAAATTTGAGATGAAGATCATGTAAGTAGTGGAAATGTGAGGTATATTTTACAAGGCCTGAGTTACACCAAGATGCATGGTAGTCTCCAAAACTTGCTGAAGTACAAGTTAGGTCTTCAAAAATTTTAATTTTACATGGCAAGTCTCATATTCTGAGGGATTACAAAGCAAATACTGGATACTATGGTTTAAAACTTATTATTTCCAGTACTCATTGATCAGGGTCCAGAAGGTGGATTTACATAATTTAAAAATTATATAAAACCTATTTTATATTGAAAATCATCAAGTTGAAGAAGGATATGAAGAGATTTTTAGACTTTGAGATGTCATTAAAAAACCAACTATTTAAATTAGATCTATGAAGACCTAATTTATTCACCTCTTGTATCTCCTAACCATCAACATGCAGGTTTCAAGTAATAATTTTGCATTTTAAAATTATTATGGAGGACTAGATTTTGCAAAGTAGACTCAATAAATCTACCCTAACTTCTTTTGATAAATTTTTGAAGTCTACTTAGCAGTTACAGATTTGAGAGACCTATTTTGCATTAAAAAATTATTATCCAAATTTAAAGTTGTAAAATGAGGCATGAAAATCCTATAATTCATTTGATAAGCTATGGAGTCCACCATTTAAAACTTGAGTCGGGTTTAGATAGGGCATTTTTTTTTTAAATGCTACAACACTAATGGCTGTGAAGGAAGGAAAAAATACAAAAAATCTATAGGCCTAGGTGGGTAGCAAATAGATAGCACAAGAGTTAAATAGAACAGGGGAGAGAATGGAAGAATACACTAAAAATTGCATATATTTAAATGTATGAAAAAATTTCTTATACAAACACAACTACTACTATTACACAATAACTTACAAATGACAAAAAAAAACATTCCTTATTTCCTTTGACTGTTGTCAACAAATACATGTCACCTAATGTAGTCTCCTCTTGCTATAGATTGATCTATTCTATTTCATTATTTCTCCTATATTTAAATCCCTTGATCACTCTTCACTTATAGGCTACTGCTCTATTCTCCCTGCTATTGCTACTTGCAATACCTCTTTGTTACTACACATTCTTTTTTCTTTGACTGCTACTGCACAATCTCTCTACCTTGATACTATGTTAAATATTTTTTGCTGCTCACATTCCTCTATTTTATCTTTTATTGACTGATACATACAATTGTCTCATGTACCACAAAATTTCCCTCCAAACAAGACAATCAGGCTCCAAATTTCAAATTTGAAATGAGCTACATTAAATGTCTATTGCTATCAAAATATGTAACTGGCTAGGTGAATAGGTGAGAAGTCAAAAATAATATTTTAACACCCCCTTATTTTTGACCTTCCTACCATGGTTAGTTGTACTTTTCTTAGTCTCTAAAACCTCCTTATAACTTCTCTTTAGATTCCCAAATGCTTCTGTACTTATTTTATGCATGTTCAAAGCTTCATTATTGAAGTCTATAGCTTTGTTGATAGAGTTCATAGCTAGAATGTTGAAATTCATAGCTACCTTACCAAAATCCAAAGCCAGACTATAATTCATAGTTGGCCTATTGAAATCCATAGCTATACTATAATCTATAGCTACCCTATCAAAATCTGTAGCTGACCTATCAAAATCCATAGCTAGACTGATGAAATCTATAACTAGACTGATGAAATCTATAGATAGACTATCAAGATCTGTAACTACCCTAATGTAATCTATAGCTCTACTATAGGAATCTAGATCTATATTGTTTGAGTCCATAGCTCTGTTATAAGACTCTAGAGCTACCATAACACTATGCAGGCCTAATGCTGCTACATTTATGACCCCTAATCTTCCTCTTAGATGTAATAAAATTTCTTTCGATAAATTCTTAGTGAAAATATTAGCTAACTGCTGATTAGACTTGCCAAAGCTAAGCTTTATGACATGATTTTCAACTAACTCATGAATAAAGTGATATATGATTGCAATGTGTTTGCTACTACCATGAAACATGGGGTTTTTTGACAATGATATGGATGATACATTATCACAATAAACCATAGAAGCTCCTTATTGCTCCTTATGTAAATCAAAAATTATCCTTCTTAACCATATACCTTGACGTACTACTACATTGGCTGCTATATACTCCACTTCAGCTATAAAAAGAGACACTATCAATTTTTTCTTTGAAGACTAAGATATGTCTCTTGACCCAAGATGAAATACACACCCCGAAGTGCTCTTTTGGTCATCAAA
The DNA here is from genome assembly GCA_037957365.1 of Torreya grandis. NCBI lineage: Eukaryota > Viridiplantae > Streptophyta > Pinopsida > Cupressales > Taxaceae > Torreya > Torreya grandis. The sequence goes on from JARHVA010004203.1 coordinate 442,448, forward strand.
GCTACTTTCCCAATTACTATCTATGTAACTAATAAGCTAAAAATCATCTATTGTTGCATACTAAACTCCATAATCTCTTATTCCATTTACATACCTCAATATCCTCTTGTTTGCTTACTAATGTGTCTCCTTTAGCATCTTGTCATCTCATCTATCAATCTATCCCTATTTTTCCTAGTTTCTAGGCTTAGTATTCCCTTTGATAGTAACCCCATTTTTATAGTATACATACATATCCCAAAAAAACACTAAAATTTGAAATATGTCAAAAGCCCTAAAAATCATAAAATTTGAAACAGTCAAAAATAGTCCATGATGTCTTGTCTTATACATAAATACCTAGTCACATTATACCATCCACTTTACCATCCTACATCACATCCTATACCATCCCATAAATCCCATTATCCTTATCACCATCCCAAACATCTATCTAATATCCATCTCATATTCCATCTTGGAACTCACTCCAAGTGGTCACCCATTTATATCTTCATCCTCATCTTTTTTGATAAAGGTATTATCAACATACACAACCATGTCAAATAATTTAGTCTAGAATCCATCACTTTTTTATAATATCCTCTCCATATCTATTGCTCATCCAATCCTTATTTTATATTATGAAAGGTATATGATCCCATCACCTCTCTATCAATGCCTATCCATACCTAGCACCCATCCAATCACTATTTTTCTAGTATGGAAGGTATTTGATCCCATCATTGCCTCATTTTCTTGATATATTGGACTCTTGTAAGTCCCTGTCTATTGGTAATACTTGCTCATCACTTTTATAAATCACCTTCTTTGGCCTCTTTTCAATTCAATTTCAAGACCAACTTAGTATTCAAAAACCTTCTCCCATCCTCCATCCTTCTATCCTCAACTAGGGAAAACATCTTAGCTTAATCCTAAACATAATCACCATATATAAATCCAAGCCCATCCTAAGTCCATAATCACATCATGATCATCCAACCCATCACCTAATAACTCATCCCATCATTAGACAAGACATTGGGACACTACATGTAGATACTCATGTGTGTTACTTGTTCATTTTGTTTGTCTTGTTTGCATGTCTTTTATCATGTATATATCGAGTTTGTTTTGCATAGTGTCTCTTTTTTGTCTATTGGTAAATGAATGGGGATACTATGAGGTTACCTTAGGCTATAATAATTCCTATGCATGCCCTCAATGATGCAGAGTTCACTACTTTCCCATGCACTTTGGCACATTGTCCTCTTGGTCATACTTATATCATGGGGAATATTTCCAAGTGTCATATATTTTAGATTTATTAGACTAAGATGAGCCTTATGAAAAATTTAATGGTTTGATCACCTATACCCTTATCATTTACCTAACCATATAATCATCCTTGTTTCCATCAATAATCTCATCCTCTTGACCCATCTGACTAACATCCAATATTTTAACCTCATCTCATCATCTGAGTCATATCCTTCTATCACTAACATCATCCCCTAATCACTAATCATCATCATCATCATCATCTTTATATTCTACTCAAAACTACATCAACCTGAGGTATTTTCAGACTATGTAGGTACCACTTGGCCACTTTTTTGTCCCCAAAGATAGCTTAGCCACTATCTCCACTTTCCTCATCATTATATCTTACATCAATCAAATATTTGAGATATAATCATTCATCAATCATCCTATTGATAATTCACCATCCTCACAATCATCTTATTAATCTTTTCATCAGTCACCCACACTTATTGATTGGGTGTGACAAGTCACCAAATTAGCATTTTCTCCATCTTTCATACATTATCATAGATTAGTGAATTAATCATAAATAGTTTGCAATTTTTTCCATAGATTGGTGCATGACACAAACCATAACTTTATGTCTCATTGATTTGATGTAATGTAGTCTTATTTTTTCATAACTTGATCATATCATTTGATTTAGTTTTGAGCTACACCCATCATCAATCTTTTAATATCCTTGTCTTATCCTGGCCTATATCTCTCCCTTGCATGAATCCTTAGTTGGGATATGTTTAAATCTTGTGGCCTTTTTAATATTATCATCATGATGTTACAGTTGATTCCCCCTTGAAATGTGTTGACAACTATGACAAAGTCATCTCTACTCCCTATGCATGTGTTCTTGCCAGAGGCGTCATTAATTTATATCTCATTTCTCAAAGTTAAATTCATCTTCATCATCTTATATCTCACATTTGGCATCCCATCCCCTTGTCTATCCATTGCATCCCACCCATATTTTCTTCTTTCAAGTGGCCATCTATCTCATTATTCCCTATATGTACCCTCGATGGGGCATCATATCCCCTAACAGCATATCCACCAACAGTCATCCACAAAATGGTTTTTTATTCAAAATACCATTACTCCTTACACTTTAATCCACTCAAAATTACATTTAAAAGGGGAAAAATGTATGCATCAAAATTCACTCACCTACATTATCGTCACTAATATTCCTATTAGTTGACACTAATTCTACTTATCTCATTTAAATCCTGATAATTTATCCCCCTTTTTTTAAATATTTATCTAATGTCGCCCCTCAATACTTTTTCATATACTAACCTTATCCATACCCACCAATCAAATAATATATCTTAAATCCCCATTATCCCATCCTCATCCTACTATGATATTATTTGGGTATTTTAAATTCCCAATGGCCCATCTACTAGCCTATGCCTAGGCTCTCCTACACCCCTAGTCCCTAATCATCTACCTAATCCCTATCTAATCCATACCTAAGCCTAATTAATCCTTAAGAGGATTATAGAATTGGAGGATTGTAAAATCCTCTCTATTCTTTTCCCTCCTCTCTAGAAGCCTCTAAATCTAGAGGCTTCCAAGGAATTTTAAATTCCTTAGATATTCCTCAACACTTGATCTCCTTCTCCCAACTTCAAATCTCTACAATAGATCTTTTCCTCCTCTTTCTATTTAAACAACTCTTATCCTCCATTAGAGGCATCTTAGGAATCCATAACAAATACATGTAAATATAATCCTTCAATCACAAGCATCCAACATTCATAATCATATCATCATAATGTCAAATTTTTGTGTCTAAGGTGATTCCCATCCCAATCCCCTTCATTTTACATCTATTTTATGGTTTGGAGCATTTAGATTTATAATTGTAATGCTATTTTGAATATTTTTTTAATCCATTTGCATTATATTCTAATGAATCTAGAATTTACTTAGTGTTTTGAAGTTTGAGTGATTAAATTAGATAGTTTAATCCATAAGCTCGAATTTTAAGCTATAGGTGACATAATTCCCTATGTTTTTTCAATTCCTTCACTATAATAATACATGGTGAGGATAATGCATGAACTAAAGTTAGTAGTGCTTCTCCAAGGAGGAAAGCACATCAACATTATCATCAACAAAAGTGTGGGTTGAAAAAAATCAAATATAGGTGTAGCAATATCATAATATGACTCAATTTTTGATAGATCACAATCTAAGAAAGTATCCAAGGGATACATGCTAGATTCATAAGTTAAGTACTTAATGTGTAAAAAGTGAAATAGTTGTGTGTTCCACATGATTAGAGTGTTGATGTAAGAGTGCAACATTGAATTGAAAAGTGTGAATGAGTGAGTCACATTATAAAAAAATTGTGAGGAGTATGTTATATGCTTTGAGGGCCTTCTATTTCTCTAAAAATTGAATAATATATTTCTAAATTGAATAAACCTTAGAGAAGATAATATAAATATTTGATTGTAAGTTATTATTTACTTTCATTAGTGTGTCTACATTGGGACACAAAGCCATTTCAAGTAATATATGGACAAGGTGCTAAGAAAAGGACCTTGAATGAGTCTTAAATGAAGAAGGAAAGGTAATAATAAATGAACCTTGAAGGATACTTGGCACAAACAAAAAGTGTGCTAAAATATAAATGTTCAAACTTAAAGATAGGGCATGAACCATAAGTGCACCAAAAATAAGAACAATAAAATACTCAAGAGTGTTTTATGCAAGTGTTTACCCCATGAAAATAATTTTTAGCACTTATAAGGATTGAAATGAAAAAAAATAGCTACCCCTAATTGATTATAATGATGTAGTTTATAAAAAATAACCCTCTTATAAATTGAGTTAAAATGGGAAATAAAATAAGTTCTATTATTGTAAAAACTAACTCAATTTTAGTTGAAAATCTAGAATTTAGGGGGAAAATGCACTTGAAAATTTGCCTTGAGTGAAAATAAAATGCAAAATTGAAGTTTGGTGATGTTTGACCATAAAGAAGGCCTCTGTAATTATTTTAAATGTTATATTTTCAATAAAATCAACAAGAAAATTAATATACCACATGGAAGAGGATGGAACCATATTCTTAATGAAAAAATATTTCCTCCCAACTTTGAGTGATGTTCAATATATTAGCAAACTAACACGAGTGTGTTTGTATAAAAGTCTCAATAGAGGGGGTCTAATGGAAAGCAAAATATGAGAGCATGAAATCCAAAAAATTTGAATAGGCTTTTTGAGATGGTAGAAGCATTGATTAGAGATAGAAAAATGTTTTTCTATATGTTTTCTAACCTCTTGTTGGACTAGACCCAACTCATCAATCTTTGTCAATAGTAAAATGTCCTTTATAAAAGCTTTGTAGTGTAATATATTACTTTCATTGTATTTGGTGTAAAAAGTAACTTGGGGGTCAAAATTGTGAGATCCTAAACATACCAAAGTATTAAAAAATTAATATTATCCATAATCATCACATTACCCATAAATTATTTAATTGAAAAAATTGACATTTTTAAAATAAAACAAATCTTTTTTTCAAAAAAATTCCAAGGGGTTCAATATGGGTAAGTAGCTTGGGGGTAGTGGAGTTGGTAGAAAATGTTCATAATGACTATAGGGTGAAATGTTGGTGGACTAAAAATATTAAATAATTAAGGACATTTATGACACTTTAATTATTAGCATACAATTCTAATGCTATTCACTTTCAATTTAATAACATTATGTAGAGATGGGAATAGAAGAGTGCCCAGGAAGATCACCCATAGGTATCAAGCTGAGGCTTAGTGATAGTGGAGATACAACTAAGCTTGAAGCTCGATTTATAAATGAATAGGCAGTAGCATAACATAGGGTTGAGCATGTGGCATGGAATCAAGTCAAGTGGATTGATGCACGAAGCAATAGGTAGGGAGGTAGTGCAAGGTGGAACTGCTCAGGCAACTAGGGGTGGGAAGGCATCAGAGGGATGGAGGGTGGCACGATGTGTAGTGCATGGGAAGCCAAATATGTAAGGTGGTCTAAGGATAAAAACTTATAAATGATTCATCTAAATAAATATTTTTAAATTAAAAAAGATTAAAATATTTATATAAAAATTTCTCTCCTTTGAAAAAATAATTAAAATTTTATTAATTAAAAAATGAAATAATCCCCCATAACATTTAAAAACACCATAGTTTTTTTTTAAAATCAAATCCTTTTTGGTGGATGGTTATAATTGACAAAAAAATTCTTGAAAATCAAGATCAAAATAGGTAATTTTCCATAAAATTATATTTTACCCCCCTAAATTGGTTAAACTAGATGCATCAGTATGATTAGATTTGGCCAAAAAATGCATAAAATATCCAAAATTTGATCAACAGTATGCATGTTTACTAGGAAAATTTTGAGTTACAAGTATATATTTTCATAAAAACTAAGGGCTCAACCATTTTCTCAACTTTTAAGGAAATGGTAGACAGGTCTAATCTAATTCAAACTACAAAAAAAGATAGGCTGTGGCCTCAAATCATAGATCTACCACAAAAAGGCTACTGAAGAATAAATTACAACCTAAAACAAATTTACATTCATACTATGTGTTATATCAAAGGCATAATCACCCAAAATACACCTAAATTACACTTTCCTTAAAAAACATTCCTCAAATGAAAAAGCTAATTTAGCACTCCTACTCTGATACCATATTAGAACTTTAGACTAGCCAAAATCAAACACATATACCATAGACATAGCTAATGCCACATACAATAGATGGAAATACATATTATATAAAAAATTGTGCCACTAATACCATATTAACATTGCACAAAGGTAATGATTAAAATATACAATGAATGTCTCACTTTCTATTCTCCACTCCACACTAATATTAAAAGTGGGGGAGATCCTTCATTTTATATAGCATGAAAGACCTCATAAATGTAGGTATTTGCATAAATTCTAGTTTCATAAAGTCCATATTGGTGTTTAAATTTGAATTTAGTGTAACTTTCCATGTGAGTGTGCAACTTAGACTTTAGTGCAAGTTACCATGTCCAAATAGGATTATTTTATAAACTAGAAATTAAAAAAGCATAGGATAATTTCTTACTCACTAAGTAAATTTAGTTTGTAATTAGTAATTTACAAAAACACCCTCTCATATTTCCTTTCATGGAAATATTCTTCTTCCTCTCTCCTCTCTCAAGCCTCATGACATTAAGCTTCTTCAACCACTCTATTTACATTCTTGGGTGCACAACATGACCCATCAACTTGGAAACCATATGTTCCCAACTATTTACCCTCTTCTTTCCTTTTTTTTGTCTCTTCTTGTGGAGGACCCTCCAATACTCAGTTACAACTCCATATAGTATATTTCTTGAAATTCTTACCCTCGTGGGGTCTTCAATATTCTAATCTTCAAAAATAACTTCAAATTCCACTATCCATTTCATGAGCTCCTTTGGAATTTATCTACCACATAACAAAAATATATTTATAGTGGGTTTGCCTCTTTCCTTCACCTTGACCTCTATAGATATTTTTTATTTTCTAGGTGATACTCTCTCCAAGACATACAAATTATCTTATAGGTATAACCACATTTGTCCTAGTTTCTAGGCTTAGTATTCCCTTTTCTATTAACCCCATTTGTATAGTGTACATAATATCCCAAAAAAGCACTAAATTTTGAAATATGTCAAAAACCCTAGAAAACATAAAATTTGAAACAGTCAAAAATAGTCCATGATGTCTTGTCTTATGCATAAATACCTAGTCACATTATACCATCCACTTTACCATCCTACATCACATCCAATACCTAGCCCATAAATCTCATTGTCCTTATCACCATCCCAAACATCCATCTAATATCTATCTCCTATTTCATCTTAGAACCCACTCCTAGTGGTCACCCATTTATATCTTCATCCTCATCTTTTTTGACAAAGGTATTATCAACATACACAACCTTTTCAAAGAATTTAGTCTATCATCCATCACTTTTTCATCATATCCTATCCATATCTAGTACTCACCCAACCCCTATTTGCTAGTATGAAAGGTATATGATCCCATTACCTCTCTATCAATGTCTCTTATTACCTAGCACCCAACCAATCACTATTTTGCTAGTATGGAAGGTATTTGATCCCATAATTATCTCATCTTCTTGATATATTGGACTCTTGTAAGGCCTTATATGTTGGTAATACTTGGTCATCACTTTTCTAAACCACCTTCCTAGCTACTTTTTGATTTAATTTCAAGACCAACTCAGTATTCAAAAACCTTCTCCCATCCTCCATCCTTTTATCCTCAATTAGGGGAAACATCTTAGCCTAATCCTAAACATGATCACCCTATCTAAATCCAAGCCCATCCTAAGTCCACAATCACATCATGATCATCCAACCCATCACTTAATCACTCATCTCATCATTAGACAAGACATTAGGACACTACATGTAGATACTCATGTGTGTTACTTGTTCATTTTGTTTGTCTTTTATCATGTATATATCTCATTTATTTTGCATAGTGTCTCTTTTTTATCTATTTTTTAATGAACAGGGATGTTATGAGGTCACTTAAGGTTATAATAATGCCTATGTATACCCTTAATGATGCAGAGTCACTACTTGCCCATTTAATTTGGCACACTGTCCTCTTGGTCATACTTATATCATGGGGAATACTTCCAAGTTCCATATCTTTTAAATTGGTTAGACTATGATGAGCCTTATGACAACTTTTATGGCTTGATCACCTATACCGTCATCATTTATCTAACCATCTAATCATCCTTATTCCCATCACTAATCTCATCCTCTTGACCCATCAAACTAGCATTCAATCTTTTAACCTTATCTCATCATCTGAGTCATATCCTCCAATAACTAACATCATCCCCTAATCACTAATTATCATCATCATCCTCTTCATCTTCTATTCAGAACTACATTAGCCTGAGATCTTTTCAGACTATGTAGGTAGCACTTGGCCACTTTTTTGTGCCTAAAGATAGCTTAGCCACTATCTCCACTTTCCTCATCATCATATCATGCATCATTCAAATATTTGAGCTATAATCATGCATCAATAATCCTATTAATCAATCACTATCCTTGCAATCATCTTATTGATTTTTTCATCAATCACTCGCACCTGTCAATTGGGCTGGACAAGTCACCAAATTCACATTTTCTCCATCTTTCATCCATTATCATGGATTAGTCAATTAATCATAAATAGTTTGCAATTTCTTACCTCAATTGGGGTAGGATACAAACCATAACTTTACATCTCATTTATTTTATTTAATGTAGTCCTATATTTTCATAACTTGATCATATCATTTAATTTAGTTTTGAGTTACACCCATCATCAATCTTATCAAATCTTTGTCTTATCCTAGCTTATAGTTCTCTGTTGCATGCATACTTTCTTTGGATACATTTAAATATTGTGACCTTTTTAATATTATCATCATCATGTTATGGTTGATTCTCTTTTTGTATGTGTCGACAATTGTGACAAAGTCATATCTACGCCCTCTGCATGTGTTCTTGCTAAGGGTATCATTAATTTGTAGTTCATTACTCAAATTCAAATTCATCTTTGTCATCTTATATCTCACATTTGACATCCCATACCTTTGTCTATCTATCACATTCCACCCATATTTTATTCTTTTGAGTGGCCATTTTATCTCATTCTTCCCTGTATGTACCCTCGATGGGGCATCACATCCCCTAATAGCATATCCACTAACATTCATGCATGACATGGTTTTTTATTTGAAATACCATTACTACTTCCATTTTTTTCCATTCACAATGACCTTTAAAAGAGGGGGAAAATATATGCATTGAAATTTTTTCACCTACATTATCATCACTAATATTCCTATTAGTCGACATTAATTTCACTCATCTCATTTAAATCTTGCTAATTTATCCCCCATTTTTTAAATATTTATCTAATGTACTCCCTAAATAATTATTCATATACTAACCTTATCCATCCCCATAAATCAATTAATCTATCCTAAATCCCCATTATCCCATCCTAATCCCACTTACCTATTATTTGGGAATTTTAAATTCTCAATGGCCCACCTACTAGCCTATGCCTAGGCTCTCCTACACCCCTAGTCCCGAATCATCTACCTAATCCCTATCTAACTAGAATCTTCTCTATTCTTATCCCTCTTATCTAGAAGCCTCTAAATTTAGTCTTCTAAGGAATTTTAAATTCCTTTGATAATCCTCAACCCTTGATCTCCTTCCCCCAACTTCAAATCTCCACCATAGATCTTTCCTTCCTCTTTCTATTTAAACCACTCCTCTCCTCCATTGGAGGCATCTTAGGAATCCATAACAAATACATGTCAATATATTCCTTTAATTATAAGCATCCAAAATCGATAATCATTCCATCATAATGTAAAAAATTTGAGTCTAAGATGATTCTCATCCCAATCCTTTACATTTTGCATCTGTTTAATGGTTTAGAGCATTTAAATTTAGAATTATAATACTATTTTGAATATTTTGTTCATCTATTTCCATTAGGTTCTAATAGATATAGACTTTACTTAGTGGTTTTAAGTTTGAGTGATTAAATTAGATAGTTTAATCCATAAACTCAAATTTTAGGCTACATGTGACATAATTCCCTGTGTGTTTTTTCAATACCTTCACTAGAATAATACATGGTAAGGAGAATACATGAACTAAATCTAGTAGTGATTTTTAAAGGAGGAAAACACATCAAAATTATGATAAACAAAAGTTTGGGTTGAAAAAAAGGTAAATACAAGTGTAGCAGGATCACAATATGACTCAATTTTTGATAGATCACAATCTAAGAAAGTATCCAAGGATGCATGCTAGATTCATAAGTAAGTACTTAATGTGGACAAAGTGCAATAGTTGTGTGTTCCAAATGATTAGAGTGTTGTTTTAAGAGTGCAACATTTAATTAAAAAGTGTGAATGAGTTAGTCACATTATAAAAAAAATGTGAGGAGTATGTTTTATGCTTTGAGGGCCTTTTATTTCTCTAAAAATTGAACATTATGTTTCTAAATTGAACAAACATTAGAGAATATAATATCAATATTTGCTTGTAAGTTATTATTTACTTGAATTAGTATGTCTACATTAGGGCACAAAACCATTTCAAGTAATATAAGGACAAGGTGCTAAGAAAAGGACCTTGAATGAGTCTCAAATGAAGAAGGCAAGGTAATAATAAAGGAACCTTGAAGGATACTTGGCACAAACAAAAAGTGTGCCAAAATATAAATGTTCAAACTTAAGGAGAGGTCAAAAACCATAAGTTCACCAAAAATAAGAATAACTAAAATACTCAAGAGTGTTTTAAGAAAGTGTTTACCCCATGAAAATAATTTTTAGCACTTATAAGGATTGAAATGAAAAAAAAATAGCTACCCCTAATTGATTATAATGATATAGTTTATTAAAAAATTGCCCTCTTACAAATTAAGTTAAAATGGGAAATAATATTAATTCTATTATTGTAAAAACTAACTCAATTTTAGTTGAAAATCTAGAATTTAGGCAAAAAATGCACTTTAAAAAAAGGCACCTGAAAATGTACCTTAAGTGCGAAGAATATTCAAATTGAAGTTTGGTGATGTTTGACCATAAAGAAGGATTTTGTAATTATTTTAAAAATTTATATTTTCAATAAAATCAACAAGAAAATTAATATACCGCATGGAAGAGGATGGAACCATATTTTTAATGAAAAAATAATTCCTCCCAACTCTGAGTGATGCTCAATATATTAGCAAAATGACATAAGTGTGTTTGTATAAAAGTCTCAATAGAGGGGGTCTGATGGAAAGCAAAATATGAGAGCATGAAAGCCAAAATTGTTGAATAAGCTTTCTGATGTGGTAGAGGCATTGATTAGAGATAGAAAATGTTTTTCTATGTTTTTTTTTGACCTCTTGTTAGTTTGGACCCCACTCATCAGTGTTTGTCAATAGTAAAATGCCATTTAAAAAAGCTTTGTAGTGTAATATATTAATTTTATTGTATTTGGTGTAAAAATTAACTCGGGGGTCAAAATTGTGACGTCCCACACATACCAAAGTATTACAAAATTAATATTATCCATAATCATCACATTACCCATAAATTATTTAATTGAAAAAAATGATATTTGTTAAATTAAAAAAATCATTTTGCCAAGGGGTTTAATATGGGTAAGTAGCTTGGGGGTAGTGGAGTTGGTAGAAAATGTTCACAATGAATATATGGTGAAATGTTGGTGGACTAAAAAAATTGAATAATTGTGGACATTTACAACACTTCAATTATTAGCATACAATTCCAATGCCATTTGCTTTCAATATCATAACATTATGTAGACATGGGGATAGAGGAGTTCCTAGGTAGATCACCAATAGGTATCAGCATGAGGCTTAGTGATAGTGGAGATACAACTGAGGTTGAAGCTCAACTTATACATGAGTAGGTAGTGGAATAACATAGGGTTGAACATGTGGCATGGAATCAAGTCAAGTGGATTAATTGTATTGATGCACAAAGCAATAGGTAGGGAGGTAGTGCAGGGTAGAACCACTCAGGCAATTAGGGATGGGAAGGCATTAGAGGGATGAAGGGTGGCATGATATGTAGTGCATGGGAAGCTAGATATGTAGGGTAGTCTAAGGCTAAAAAATTATAAAGGATTCATCCAAAAAAATATTTTTAAATCAAAAAATATTAAAATATTTATATAAAAAGTTCTTCCCTTTGAAAAATAATAAAAAATGTTTTAATTAAAAAATAAAATAATCCCCCATAACTTTTAAAACCGCCATAGTATTTAAAATAAATCATATCCTTTTTTGTGGATGGTTATAATTGACCAAAATATTCTTGAAAATCAAGATCACAATAGGGAATTTTCCATAAAATGATATTTTACCCCCCTAAATTGGTCAAACTAGATGTATTGGTACAATTAGATTTAGCCAAAAAATGCATAAAATCTCCAAAATTTGATCAACAATATGCATGTTTCATAGGAAAATTTCGAGTTACAAGTATATATTTTCATAAAAACTAAGGGCTCAACCACTTTTCTCAACTTCTATGGAAATGGTAGATAGGTCTAATCTACTTCAAATTGCAAAAAAAATAGGTTGTGGCCTCAAATCACAGATTTTCCACAAAAAGGCTACCTAAAGAATAAATTACAACCTAAAACAAATTTACATTCATCCTATGTGTTATATACCCTTATAAACATAATATCAAAGGCATAATCACCCAAAATACACCTAAAGTACACTTTCCTTAAAAAACATACATAAAATGAAAAAGCTAATTTAGGACTCCTACTATGATACCATATTAGAATTTTAGACTAGCCAAAATCACACACATGCACCATAGAAATAGCTCATGTCACATACAATAGATGGAGATAGATATTAGATGAAAAATTATACCACTAATACCATATTAACATTGTACAAAGGTATTGATTAAAATATACAATGAATGTCTCACTTTCTATTCTCCACTCCACACTAATATTAAATGTGGGGGAGATCCTTCATTTTATATAGCATGAAATACCTCATAAATGTAGGTATTTGCATAAATTCTAGTTTCATAAAATCCATATTGGTGTGTAAATTTTAATTTAGTGTAACTTTCCATGTGAGTGTGCAACTTAGACTTTAGTGCAAGTTACCATGTCCAAATAGGATTATTTTATAAACTAGAAATTAAAAAAGGATAGGATAATTTCTTACTCGTTAAGTAAATTTAATTTGTAATTATTAATTTACAAAAACAACCTCTCATATTTCCTTTCATGGAAATATTCTTCTTCCTCTCTTCTCTCTCAAGCCTCATGACATGAAGCTTCTTCAACCACTCTATTTACATTCTTGGGTGCACAACATGACCCACCAACTTGGAAACCATATGTTCCCAACTATTTACCCTCTTATTCCCTTTTTTTTTTCTTCTCTTAGAGGACCCTCCAATACTCAGTTACAACTGCATATAGTATATTACTTGAAACCTTTACCCTCGTGGGGTCTTCAATATTCTAATCTTAAAAAATAACTTCCAACTCCACTATCCGTTTCATGAGCTCATTTGGAATTTATCTACCACATAACAAAAATATATTTCTAGTGGGTTTGTCTCTTTCCTTCACCTTGACTTCTATAGGTAGTTTTTATTTTCTAGGTGGTACTCTCTCCAAGACATAAAAATTATCTTATAGGTATAACCACATTTCTTATTATCAATATTTAATCATATCAATAATAACTTCACTAATTTTTTCATCTTCCATCATATCCAATCTCACTTGGATTTCCTTCAACTTATTTGTCAATACTTACACCTCTAGTGATCTCATAATGTTGTGTTGTATTTTAACAATAATAAGGATTATATTTCACAACATACAATGAAACTAAATAATAGCCTCTCATAATTTATCTACACTTTTGAGAATTATATCACACCTATAACAAACTTATCCTCTCTTCTATGCAAGCATATTTTTCACAACTTTAACGAACTCAATAAGACTTATCATTCATAGCTTATAATTGACTCATAGAAGAACCTCACACACTCAACCTAGCAAGAAAATACCTTTATCTAATACTAATTAGTGCATTAATTATAAGGGGGTCTAATTAAGGAATGCATTTACTACCATGTTTCTTGGATTAACACTCTCCCATAGACACAATTGTAAACACACTCTTCGACTTGGTATATTTCAACACACCTACTTCAATTAATTCATCAAAATATTAAAAATAATTGAATTCACACTCACTCACACACACACAGCTTTCCTTTCAATGCTTATTACAATTGATAAATATGACTTGATCCTACGCATAGTCCCTCATGGACTAAAACATACTCTTTGTTCTATTCTTGGAGAGCTCTACTCCTCTACTTCTCTTTGGAGCTATCCTTTTGCCCACTTTGAGCTCCATTATGTCATGTAACTCACTCATTTATTAAATTAATACATTTATTAACAATCCGATACCTTCTCTAATGTCTCCTCACCTTCTTTGACATCTTAGAAATAATCAAGATTTTACCATTTATCATTCTTGGGTATTACTTTATTTTTACAATTCATGTGGTGTCAAATGCCTTTTTATGAAGACTAGTGATTTATAAACTTTTGAAATGATAGTGAAACCATGAATTTATTTGTAATAGTGGTTTAAAAACTATGAGGGTGGTTCTAAACTACCCATGATAATTATGAAACTGCCACTTAATGCAAATTGATGGTTTCATCACTGTGCAAATTCCGTCAATTTATAAAAGCCATAAATGTTGCAGACGGAATTGAAAAGATATGTTTTTTTTTAAATTTTGGAAATTTTAGAGAGGAATAAAAGTATGAAATAATATTTAGGTTTATATAATTCATTGATGCATGTTTTTTTTTTACCCACAACCTATCCATTTTATCCCTTCAAAGTACCCGACCACTTCCTAGATTGTATTAATGATTGAAAAACTCAACCAACTCACTTGGAAACAATTAATTTATTTAAACTAATCATTATATGATGTGTTTGATGATATTGAAGTGTTATAATACCAATTATTCCCGTCATATCATATTCAACATGCCAAAATAATAAACAAACTAATGAAACCACACAAACACACACCCAATTTTTTTGGTTGATGCAAGATTATATGTATGATTTGGATGCTCCTACATCATATAATTAATTTTTAATAGGATTTATCCTACCCAAAAATATTTATCATTGTTTCTTTAATCCTTCCAAATTCATTTAATAATTCTCTACATCTATCATCTCTTAACCCCAAGCTGAATTACACACATCCCTATGTTTCTATTCAAATCATGTCTATAGACTTTTTTGGGATAAGATCATTGATCCTAAAAATCCTACCCTATGTGTGATCAGACATCCTATCGATCCTATCCTTCATCATTTTTTGGGTCCCTTTACCTTTAGCTACACTCCATGTGCCTCGATTTTTTTTCTTACTATTGCCCAATTTCACCTAAGTGTGAATTATGTCTTATAGAATCTTATTTATACAAAGTCATCCTAAACCATTTGACTTGTAGAGAGAGATAAAGAGAGAGAGAGAGAGAGAGAGAGAGAGAGAGAGAGGGAGAAATCAAGTATCCATTATTTTAATCCATAATTAAATTTAGTTTTAGATACTTCCATAACTATTAGTACACTTGTGATGGATTCATCTTTGTGCATCACCCTTTTATATCGAAGGAATATTTTAGGTGTGTTTCATATAGTTGCATCTTCACATATAAAAAGAGGAGATTCAAAACCCTTACTCAAGATTTCATTCATATTACATAGAACTATGTTGAGGTTTAATTAAATCATGTGGGATATGTAGCTATAACTCCCACAATGGTTTCCTAACCCATAACTTAGTTTTTTGTGAGTTGATGGAAAGTTAGGTCAAGAATAAGGAATAAAACATCAGTTCTATAATTTGTCTTATCAAATTATAAAAGTAAAGATATAGGCATGTACTAAATATAGTGGCACATATGCAAAGAAGAATTTAAAATGTGAAATTTTATGCAAGATGAGAATGATGCTACAAGAAAAAATCATCTATTAAAATAAGTGACCAATGATCATGCCCAAGGCATGAATGGCATATGCATTGATCTCATCCCTCTACAATCAAAACTAATTTTTTTTTCATGTAGTCATTTATAAACTTGCATAGTCCAAATCCACAATTAAAATTATAGAAGCCATTAAATTTTTATCATTCCATCATATTTTGTCTCTTTTCAATTTCAATTATGAATTAAGTATATTCCTTTTGCATGTTTAATTTTTTTTAATCCACTAAGGAAAATCTGAAAGTATTGTTTTACACTGTTAAAGGGCATATCTTCCTAGTGAATTGATTTTTTCATATTTTCATTGATAAACACATAAAATATAAAACTTTTTTATGAACCCCTCCCTTCTTCAAACACCCATACCTTCCACTTAGGGTTTCTTGTCTCTTTTTTTGTTTTTTGAAATCTACATATTTTCCTACATATTTGGTCAACCCTTAGTTTTTATTTACCCATTTTTTATTATGGATTAAATCCACCTTCATAAGTAGGTGCACATACATTTTTTCCTTGATTTCATATATCTTTGGAGGTTATGTAGGGTTTATTCCTTTAAATTCAAATCTAATTTTCATATTTTATTCTTTTTTAAAGCATCTTCCATTAAGCTAATCATGTTTATATCTTATGCCTAGGATACCTAGCTCTCTATATCCTACTATACATAGTGTTGTATTGAGTGGTGATACTTGTGAATTTATGCATTTACCTTTACACATCACATGTGTTTCAAAAATGCCAATATATATTTTAATACCTTACTATGATACACCCCCTTCCAAAATTAATGGGAATGATAAATTTTATTATCTTGAAAAGGAGATGCCATTCTATAATGTTAAATTTTGTGAAGGTGCTATTAAATATCAATAAAATTCTTATGATGATACACCTCTTGAACCTATAGATGTGCCAAATTTGAAAAAATAATTGAATGAAGAACATTTTTTATGATTATCTTGAAAAAAAACTTAAAGAGATTGATTGTATGATTTTCTTATTATTAAATCCTACAATACGTTAATTAGGAATAAGTATGTTTTACCCAAAAAACCTCAATTTTGTGGTTCTACTACCACATCAAGTGGTGAGGCTAGTACCTCTTATGAAACTAATATTCATATGCCTCCACCTAATGATACTACACCTTATTAGGTTTATTATTTTATTTATAATAATTCTATGGTCCCACCTACCAACAAAAAGAGCAATGTACCTCTAATGAATCTATATATTCAATCTCTTAGTCTTGGACATAGTTATAAAAAAATTATCTCACATACTAATCTTAACCATTCTATAGATATTAATCCTATACCTAGTGGTGCATATAATAATAAATTAGTGCAAAAATAATTTAATGAAATAAGGATGTGTTGTCATTAAATTTTACATTTCAAGACAACCACCTCCAATTTCACTTCTATAGGTGATTGGAGGTGTTTCAAAGACACAAACAATGAAATTTTTTAGTGTAAAGAGATTGACTCCATTTTCCAATGGAAAATGATTGGTTTGCCTATAAAAATATAATCCAATGACTACCAATAATAATGGAGGTTGATATGAATCCAATAAATTCATCATTATTTTGACCCACTAAAAAATTAGACCTAAATTTTTAAGCATGTGAGTTGAAAGCGATGATTAGAATCAATGTGCATTCAAATGAGATAGCCTATTGGTTTGAGCTCAAATATAAGTATATCTTTATGAATCTAAAGTGGTCCAAGTTTATGAATAATGAATCTCAAATCAATGTTTGATGAGGATAAATAAGATCGAGAGAACCATTGATAATCCTAAATTCAAGCAATATTGAGATACCTTTGCAGAAATAGGGAGCAAAGGGCCCTCCAAATTACATACACATTGAATGTAATGATTTTTTCCATCACAAACACAAGAAAAAAAAAGGAGTATATTCTAATATGTGTTTAAAAATATATATATGATGACCTAGATATCATGTGTGGAGAAAGGTATCCATGTTTAATTCATTAATCGTTCATGTGAATGAAACTACGAGACTCAAAAGTTGATAGTGATTGGAGTAATCAAGTTTGGAATTTTTTTAAATCAAGACATCTCTCAAAAAATAAATTAGCTTATGATCATAACTCTTTATGGTATGGTGATGCCAAGGTGCAATGTCAATATAGAACACCATCTTGTTTTAGATTTTTTGGGGCTAGGTCTCATGGTTTCTAATCTTTGGTAAGATAACAATGAAATATACTATGTAGAGAATGTCCCACTATATGCCTTTTTATGAGGATGAACCAAAAAATTCTTAAAATAGGCCAAAATGTGCAATAATATTTAAAAAAATCATTCTAAGACAACATCTTACTTCACAAACTGTTGGTTTTATAGGGACAAGTAGTAGGGATTCCACTTAATTTACTACCACTGATTAGAAAGACAACAACTATTATGATGTGTCAAACAGGAAAGAGAATTCAACATTGTTAGAAGTAATGGAAACTTATATATGAGATGAGAGATGGGAAATGGGTTTTCTTGTTTTATATTAAAAAGCACTATCTATGGAAATGTAAGGAACAATTGAATCCATGTCTAAAGTAATGAAAGTTGATAATTTAAATGGATAAATATATCTTATGAGTTATGATGCACCATCTCATTGATAAAAGGATCAATATTGAGTTCTTTATTCATATTTTACTATCTAAGGAAACCCATGAATAAATTTTGGCAGTAGAAGAATCAAAGAATTTTACAAATTTGAATGACAATTTCATTATGAAAGAATCAAATACAATGTTTTAATAGGGTTTGGAAGCCTGAACATGTATAAAATGTTTTTAAAGTATGTTTCTAAACTCTAAAGTTGTAAAAGCATTAATAAACACTTGAATTTAAAAGGCTTACTCAATCACAGTTCTAATTAACTTTTAAACCTTGTACAGGTATTGAACATTACAACATAGTTTCACATAGTTATAAAAGGCTTTGAAATCTTTGAACAAATTTTTTATCTTCATTGAATGACTCATTATCACCTTTCAAGTGGAATTCCTAAGCTCCTTTTGCATTTTCATGTTTTCAATATGCCTCTTGCAATACAAAATGCCCTATCCAAACCTGACTCAAGTTTTAAATGGACTCCATAACTTATCAAATGAAGTATAGGATTTTCATGCCTCATTTACAACTTTAAATTTTGATAACGGTTTTTCAATGCAAAATAGGTCTCTCAAATTTGTAACAAGCTAAGTAGACTTCAAAAATTTATCAAAAGAAGTTAGGTCAGATTTCTTGAGTCTACTTTGAAAAATATAGTCCTCCATAATAATTTCAAAATGCAAAATTGTTACTTGAAACCTTCATGTTGCTATTAAAATATTATTTTTGACTTCTCACCTACTTACCCAGCTAGCTATGGATTTTGATAGTTGCAAACATTTTTTTTAGCTCATTTCAAATTTGAAATCTAGAGCCTATTTGTCTTGTTTGGAGGGAAGACTATTTTGTACGTGAGACTGTTGAACCCAACAGTCAATAAAAGATAAAACAGAGGAATGTGAATAACAAAAAACATTCAATGCATTAGTAGGGTAGAGAGAATGTGCAGTAGTAGTCAGAGAAAAAGGAATATATAGAAGCAAAGAGGCATTACATGCAGCAGAAACAAGGAGAACATAGCAATAGCCTACAAGTGAGGAGTGATAAGGGGAATTAAATAGAGGATAAGCTACAAAATAGAATAGATTAGTTTGTATCAAGAGGAGAATGTAGTAGGTGGCATGTATTTGTTGACAACAATCAAAGAAAACAAGGAAAGTTTTTTTTGGGTCATTTGTAAGTTATATTGTAACAATAGTAGCTATGTTTGCATAAGAAATTTTTTCAAACATTTAAATATATGCAAGTTTTAGTGTATTCATCCATTTTATCCCCTATTCTATTTCACTCTTGTGCTATCTATTTGATACCCACCTAGGCCTATATATTTTTTGTATTTTCTCCTTCCTTCACAGCCATTAGTGTTATAGCATTTTCCAACAACTTGTATTATAGCCAGGTTGGTAAAGGGTAGATAGGTGAAGAGTCCATTTAGACATGGCAGTAAGAAGTTAAGGGTCATGGCAAAAACCCCCTATGTTTGATGGCAAAAATTATGATGTGTGGAACATCAAAATGAAAATAATATTCAACTCTCAAGAGTTATGGGAGTTGCTTCAAGTTGGGTGCAATGAGATTGCAGACATGGTAGCCTTCAATGCTTTAACTCAAGCACAAAGGAATATGCTGAAGGAAAATAGGAGGAAAGATGCCAAAGCACTCAGCTACATACAAATGGCTTTGGATGACTCAATCTTTCCTAGGATAGTAGTAGCTATCCATTCCAAGCAAGCATATGACATTTTTTTAAATGCATATCAAGGGAGTGACAAGGTGAAGTTTGTCAAGTTGAAGCTCTTGAGAAGAGACTTTGAGACCCTAAAAATGAAGGAGAATGAGTCTATTAATGAATTATTTGCAAGAATAATGAATATTCTTAATCAAATAAAAATATGTGGTGATACACTTGAATATCATAGGATCATTGAAAAGGTGTTGAGAAGCTTTCCAATTAGATTTAACCCTATAGTTGTTGCAATAGAATATTCAAAGGATTTGAGGCTAATAACGGTTGATGAGATAATGGGTTCCTTACAAACCCATGAACAAAGGTTGAATAGGTCAGCCACCTCTTCCCATGAGGAAGCATTCAAAACCAATGTGAATGTGAAAGGAAGGGGGAGAGGATCAAACAATAAAGGAAGAATAAGAACTTATATTAGGCAATAAGGTGGAAGGTATAGCCATCAAGAGTCACATGGAAGAGGAAGAAGAAGGAGCAGCAACACTTCTAGAGGTGGATCTACACAAAGGTATGATAAATATAGCATCCAATGCTATTATTTTAAGAGATATGGATACTATGCTAGTGAGTGTAGAAAGAAGGAGTATGACATGAATAAGAAAAATTTAAATTTCACTCATACACAACAGGCTGAACCTAATAAGAATGAGAAAGGAGGAAGCTTGTTTATAACTTGTAACATTGCTGAATAAAGTAGTAAAGAGACATGGTATTTAGATAGTGGTTATAGCAACCACATGAGTGGGAATAAAGAGATGTTCAACTACATAGATGAGTCAATAAAATCAGAAGTGAAAATGGGAAATAGTGATAAGGTTCCTATCATGGGTAAGGGTAGGATTTCAATTCACACCAAACAAGGTGACAAAAGGCAAATCCATGATGTTGACTATGTACCTAGGTTAAAACATAACCTTATCAGCATAGGCAAGCTTGTGAAAAATGGGTATAAGATCATATTTTAGAATGGGAAGTGTATCATTTTTTATAGGAGTGGTTGCAATAGATAGATTTTAGCAGTCAAGGTAACAAGCAATCAAATGTTTCCATTGAGAATGCAAAGTGAGCTCATAGCAGTGTTCAAAATAATGATGGTAGATGAGCCTACTCTTTGGCATATTAGGTATAATCATTTGATATTTAGAGGGTTGAATCTTCTTCACAAGAAACACATGGTGAAGGGATTACCACTTATATAATAACCAAACAAGGTATGTGAAGGTTGCATATTAGGGAAGCAACATAGGAGTGCATTTCTTGTGGGTAAGGCATGGAGAGATAGAGCTCCTTTAGAACTGATACATTCAAACTTGTGTGGTCTAATGAATACCCCCTCCCTATTCAATAATTTCTATTTCATGACATTCATAGATGATTATAGTCATAAGATATGGGTTTACTTCTTGAAGAACAAATCAGAATCATTTGAGACCTTCAAGCATTTCAAAGCCATGGTGGAGAAGCAAAGTAGTTACTACATCAATATTTTGAGGATGGATACAGGGGGAGAGTATATCTCTAATGACTTCATGAATTTTTGTAAGGATCATGGCATAAAAAACCAATTTACACCTGGGTATACACCGCAGCAAAATCATGTGGCTGAGAGGAAGAATAGGACCATCTAAGAGATGGCAAGGAGCATGCTAAAGGCAAAAGGTTTGCCTAATGATTTTTGAGCTGAGGTTGTAGCAATAACTATTTACTTATTGAATATATGTCCAATAAAGAGTATGAGGGATGTGACCCCTCAAGAAGTATGGAGCAATTGGAAGCCAAGTGTAGAACACCTTAGAGTGTTCAGTTGTGTGTCATATACACACGTGCCTAAACAAAGAAGGACAAAGTGGGATGACAAAGGTGAAAAATTTATTTTAATAGGGTATAGTTACCAATCAAAGGCATATCTATTATACAATCCCATCACCAAAGAGATCATAATCAATCAGGATGTTCAATTCATTGAGCTTGAAGCTTGGGAAGAGAGACAAGGAGAAGATCATGTGGAAAAAAGGGCTAATAGACCCTTTTTTAAATATAAAACAATGTTTGGTACATCCACCAATGTACCAAGTTAGATCCACATTTCACATAGGGATGGTTCATCTAAAGATAGTAGTCATCATGGAGGTCAAGGAGTTGTCCGAGAGTCAACATCATCCTCTTCCAACTCAATTCAACACCAAGTAAGGACAAGGAGCTTGCAAGAAGTCTATGAATATTCAAGGTATGAGAAAAATGAAGATGAAATAATGAATTATGCACTCTTTCTATCATTTGATCTTATCAACTTTGAAGAATAAATCAAGGACAACAAGTGGTGTGAGGTAATGGATGAAGAGATGCATGCCTAGAGATAAATGACACATGAGAGTTAGTTGACCTACCAAAAGTAAAAGAGGTCATAGGAGTTAAGTCGGTACACAAGACAAAAACTACTCCCAAAGGCAAGATAGAGAGGCATAAGACAAGGCTAGTGGTGAAGGGATACAAGCAAAGGCTCGGATGTGATTATAATGAAATTTTTGCTCCTGTAACAAGGCTAGAAACCATAAGGACAATCATAGCCATTGAAAATTAGTCTAATAAAGATCTAATATATGTGGATGATCTAATATTCACTAGTAATGCAAATTAGTCCATTGAAGAATTCAAAACAACCATGAAAATCAAATTTGAAATGACTAATATGGGATTCTTGAAGTACATTCTTGGGATAGAAGTCAAAAAAATTGATGAAGTCATATTCATATGCCAAACTAAGTATGCAAAGGAGATATTAGAGAGCTTCAAGATGCTAGACAACATGCTTATATTCACTCTAGTTGAGACAAGCTTGAAGTTGAGAAAAGATGAAAGTAGAATCAATGTAGACCCCACATGCTATAAGAGTCTAGTGGGAAGTTTAATTTATTTGACTTCAACTAGGTCATATATCATGTATGCAGTCAACCTCATATCAAGATCTATGGAGATGCTAAAGGAGACACATTGGTAAGCAAGCAAGAGGATATTGAGGTATGTGAATGGAATAAGAGATTATGGAGTTTAGTATGCAACAGTAGATGAGTTTTAGCTTATTAGCTACATAGATAGTAATTGGGCAAGTAGCCTTCATGACCAAAAGAGCACTTTGGGGTGTGTATTTCATCTTGGGTCAAGAGACATATCTTAGTCTTCAAAGAAATAATTGATAGTGTCTCTTTTTATAGCTGAAGTGGAGTATATAGTAGCCAATGTAGTAGTACGTCAGGGTATATGGCTAAGAAGGATACTTTTTTATTTACATGAGGAGCAATAAGGAGCTTCTATGGTCTATTGTGATAATGTATCATCCATATCATTGTCAAAAAACCCCATGTTTCATGGTAGTAGCAAACACATTGCAATCAGATATCACTTTATTCATGAGTTAGTTGAAAATCATGTCATAGAGCTTAGCTTTGGCAAGTCTAATCAGCAGTTAGCTAATATTTTCACTAAGACTTTATCTAAAGACACTTTATTACATCTAAGAGGAAGATTAGGGGTCATAAATGTAGCAGCATTAGGCCTGCATAGTGTTATGGTAGCTCTAGATTCTTATAGTAGAGCTATAGACTCAAACAATACTGCTCTAGATTCCTATAGTAGAGCTATAGATTACATTAGGGTAGTTATGGATCTTCATAGTCTATCTATAGATTTCATCAGTCTAGTTATAGATTTCATCAATCTAGCTATGGATTTTGATAGGCCAGCTACAGGTTTTGATAGGGTAGCTATAGATGATAGTATAGCTATGGATTTCAATAGGCCAACTATGAATTATAGTCTAGCTATGGATTTTGGTAAGGTAGCTATGAATTTCAACATTCTAGCTATGAACTCTATCAACAGAGCTATAGACTTCAATAACGAAGCTTTGAACATGCATAAAATAAGTACAGAAGCATTTGGGAATCTAAAAAGAAGTTATAAGGAGGTTTTAGAGACTAAGAAAAGTCCAACTGACCATGGTAGGAAGGTCAAAAATAAGGGGGTGTTAAAATATTATTTTTGACTTCTCACCTATTCACCCAACTAGTTACATATTTTGATAGCAATAGACATTTAATGTAGCTCATTTCAAATTTGAAATTTGGAGCCTGATTATCTTGTTGGAGGGAAATTTTGTGGTACATGAGACAGTTGTATGTATCAGTCAATAAAAGATAAAATAGAGGAATGTGAGCAGCAAAAAACATTCAACATAGTATCAAGGTAGAGAGAATGTGCAGTAGCAGTCAAATAAAAAAGAATGTGTAGTAGCAAAGAGGTATTACTCGTAGCAATAGCAAGGAGAATAAAGCAGTAGCTTGTAAGTGAAGAGTGATCAAGGGATTTAAATATAAGAGAAATAATGAAATAGAATAGATCAATCTATATCAAGAGGAGACTACATCAGGTGACATGTATTCGTTGACAACAGTCAAAGGAAATAAGGAAAGTTTTTTTTTGTCATTTGTAAGTTATTGTGTAACAGTAGTAGTTGTGTTTGTATAAGAAAGTTTTTCATACATTTAAATATATGCAATTTTTAGTGTATTCCTCCATTCTCTCCCCTGTTTTGTATAACTCTTGTGCTATCTATTTGCTGCCCACCTAGGCCTGTAGATTTTTTGTATTTTTTCCTTCCTTCACAGCCATTAAAGTTGTAGCATTTTTTTAAAAAAATACCCTATCTAAACCCGAATCAAGTTTTAAATGGTGGACTCCATAACTTATCAAATGAATTATAGGATTTTCATGCCTCATTTTATAACTTTAAATTTGGATAATCATTTTTCAATGCAAAATAGGTCTCTCAAATCTGTAACCGCTACGTAGACTTCAAAATTTTATCAAAAGAAGTTAGGGTAGATTTATTGAGTCTACTTTGCAAAGTCTAGTCCTCCATAATAATTTTAAAATGAAAAATTATTACTTGAAACCTGCATGTTGACGGTTAGGATATACAAGAGGTGAATAAATTAGGTCTTCATAGATCTAATTTAAATAGTTGGTTTTTTAATGACATCTCAAAGTCTAAAAATCTCTTCATAGCCTTCTTCAACTTGATGATTTTCATTATAAAATAGGTTTTATATAATTTTTAAATTATGTAGATCCACCATCTGGATCCTGATCAATGAGTAATGGAAATAATAAGTTTTAAACCATAGTATCCAGTATTTGGTTTGTAATCCCTCAGAATATGAGACTTGTCATGTAAAATTTAAAATTTTGAAGACCTAACTTGTACTTCATCAAGTTTTGGAGACTACCATGCACCTTGGCGTAACTCAGGCCTTGTAAAATATACCTCACATTTCTACTACTTACATGATCTTCATCACAAGTTTAACCCCTATGTGATATACCATAGAATTCTCCCCTTTATTTGATACCTACTGGATTTCCACCACTATTTGGCACTTGTCAGGTTTCCACCACTGCCTTTCAACTCTTTAGAATGTGTGACTTACAAAAAATATTCTTGAAACCTTCTGAGTATATTTGGATGCAATAAATTTTAAATGACTCAATTCATAATATAAAACAGTTGTCAAATCCTAAATAAAACAAAATATTTTTATGCAGTATTAAGTGAATACCAAAATCCCAACTATGCTAAGGACATTATATAAAAGTAGAAGGAAATACTAAATAATGATAAACACATAAATAACATGCATTGTAATGAAACTTTAGTTCGAGTAACTAGTGAAGTCGCTAATCCATATTTGAAGAGATTAATTAGTTTTAGAATATCAGGAAAACCTCTTGACACTAAATAGAGTGATTAGCACTAAATAAAAATTCTTGTAAACCAAGCTATCAGAATACAATTAAAATAGGTATGGATTAACATGTGATTATAGAAAGTATGGTTGAACATACCATGAACATGACTATGTAGGTCATTGTATACTATCAATGGTAGAGAAGTATGGTCTTTCATATGTTGTAAAAGGAGGATTCTCAAAATAGGAGCATCAATAAGTGTGATTAAAATATTCAACACTCCCCTTTAATCATAACTACCACTATCAAGTACACCTAAATAGTCTCATAGATGCTCAAATCTTTCTTTTGATAGTGGCTTCATAAAAATATCAGTGAGTTGTTGCTTAGACCTAAAAAATTGAATCTCAATTTCTCCATATTCTACTAGCTCCCTTATGAAATGATAATGGATTTGACTATGCTTACACCATCCATGAAAATATGGATTCTTTGTCAAGGATATTGAGGATACATTGTCATAATAAATTTTGGTACCATTTCCTTGTTCCTCATTCAAGTTTGCAAGGATTCTTTTGAGCCAAATAGCCTGACATGTAGTTGTATTTTTTGAAAAATACTCAACTTCTACTATGGATAGATAAACTATGGGTTATTTCTTGAATACCAAAAAATGGCTCCTAAACCAATGTGGAACATGTATCTTAATGTTTTCTTCATGTCATATGCACTACCTTTCCAATCGCTATTTGTATATCCAACCAACTCAAATTCACTTTATGCAGTTTAAAAGATGCCATAATTCTTGGTGGCATTGACATATCTCAAGATTGTATTTCCTGCTTACTAATGTGTATCATTAGGTGTCTCCATGAATCTAGAAACCAGGATTACTACATACATAATATCAAGCCTAGTAGCTATTTATTACATTAGACTTCCAACCATTCTTTTGCATAAGGTTGGATTCACCTCGTTGCTACAATATTCTTTACTCAATTTCAAACATCATTTTTGGTGTTAGCGTAGGCTTGTTCAACATTCTGATTCTTTTCAAGATCTTTGTGGTATATTTAGATTAAGAGATAAATATGCCATGATCCATTTGTTGTACTTCTATGCCAAATAATTACATTAACAAACCTAAGTCTATCATTTCAAATTCCCCTTTCATTACTTCTTTGAACTCATCAATGAAATAATCATTATTTCCTATAAAGATCAGATCATCTACATATAGTACAGCAATCAAAATCTTACCATGGCTTGCCTTGATGTAAAGTGTAGGTTCACTACTAATTTTTCTAAAGCCATTGCTAGTAAAATATGAATCAATCCTATTGTATCGTGTCCTCAATGCTTGCTTAAGCCCGTATAGTGCTTTCTTCATCCTATACACCTTGTCTTCATGTCTTGGGACTTTATACCTAGGTGGTTGATCCACATATACCTCTTCTTTAAGCACTTCATTTAGGAAGTCAGAGTTCACATCCATTTGATATATCTTCCACTTGTGATAGGAATTTTTTTCTAAGACAACCTGCACAGATTCCATTCTTGAAATAGGAGCATATGTCTCATCATAATCTATTCCAAGCTATTATTTGTTTCCCTTAACAATTAATCTTGCTTTATGCCTCTCAATTTTTCCTCCTACAGTGCTTTTGGTCCTATAAACCCACTTAAATTTGATCACTTGTTTACCCTTAGGTAATTCAGCTAGCTGCCATGTTTTGTTTCTCTCTATTGCATATATTTCCTCATTCATGACCTTACACCATTTTTCTTATTCAAAACATGTAGGATCACTATGAGAAAATAAATCAAAATTTAGATTTTCATCATCATACCTTGTATCATCATAAATCTCACTCAAACTCCTTATTTTTTTGGGTATTAAAGAAGTAAGGGTTGGATCTCAATTATTGTTGGAGTTTCTTGACTAAGGAGTATGTTGTGAACTTGATGTAGATGAAAGTGTTGCCCAAGGCCGATCTATGACTGGTTTAGCTTGACTATCTTCATTTCCACCTTCTACATCATCCATGGGTATCATTACTAAAATACCTGAGGCAATGTCAATAGTGTCATCCCATGATTCATTCTCAATGAATTCAACATCTCTACTAGTCACAACCTTCTTGGTAACAGGATTATACAGTCTATATGCTTGATATTCTTCACTATATCCAATGAAGATGCATTTTTATCCTTTATCATCAAATTTTTACCTCTTTTCCTTTGGCATATGAGCATATGCCATGTACCAAAAAATTCTTAGGTGCTTCACACTATATTTTCTATTTGTCCATGCTTCTTATAGAATCTTATCTTGTATGACTTTTGTCATGCACTTATTTAACAAGTATATTGTTATTGCTACAGCTGCACCCCAAAACTCATTTGAAATTCCCTTGGTTTTTAACATGCTTGAAAACATATCTTGGATAGTTATATTCTTCCTTTCTACCACTCTATTTTGTTATGGAGTGTACCTGGTGGTGAATTGTTTTTCAATTCCTTCATTCCTACAAAAAGTATTTAGAGATATACTCTCCCCCTTAATCTATTCTTAGGGCCTTAATGAAGTGCCCACTTTGTTTCTCAACCAATGCTTTGAACCACTCAAATTTCTCAAAGACTTAACATTTATTATTTAAGAAATAAACCCAAGTCTTCCTACTGTAGTCATCTACGAAGGTCAAAAAATATGCATTCTTAGAGAAAGTGAGAGTTTTCATTAGGCCACACAAATCTAAGTGCACCAATTTCAATGGTATTTTTGCCCTCCTAGACTTTCCTAATTGAAAGTGTCACCTATGTTGTTTTACTAAGATGCATGTCTCACATTTTTTATCAAGTTCTACTATTGTTGGTAGTCCCTTAACCATATCTTTATTCAATAAAAGACTTAATCCAGAATAACTTAAATGCCCATACCTAAAATTCTAGAGTCTTGATGTGTTTTTGATGAATGTCTTGAAGGCTTCTTGTTATATTAATGATCTACTCTTCATCATCTTATGGAAACTAGTTTACATCTTGAGCGACAACATGCAATTCTTTGTCATTTGAACCATAGCAATCTTTCTCTTGATTCTATCTTTGTCAAAGATCATGCACTCTCCATTTTCCATCATGACCTTATATTCTTTTTGGACCAATTGTCCAATGCTCAAAATATTGTGTTTTAACTTTAGATCATATTAGATGTCTTGGATTGCTCTTCTTTCACCTTACTTGGTGCAAATGATGATAGTCCATCTACCCACAACTAGAACTTTTCATTGTTCCCCATCTTGATCTTAGACTGAATGCTCTTGTCAATAAATTAAAATACACTCACATTACCACTCATGTGGTTACTACAAGAATTATCCAAGAACCAAACCTCATCGTTACTCTACTCACTAATCTTACATACAATGAACATGTTTGGTAAATGTTTAGATTCATTTACTACCTCATTAGCTACATTTGTATTTTCTCTTGACTAGTCATGCTACCTCTTAATGCATTCACTAGAAAACTGACCATACTTGAGACAATAGTAACATTGAACATTACTTTTATCATACTTTTAATTTTATGTATTGCTCCTCTTCTTATTTTAAGAGTGCGAGTGTGAGTTTCTTGGTCCTTCTTGACTACTTGAGTTTGCTCTTTGATAATATTTTCTTCCTGTACCTTTGCCTCTAAATCTTCTACCTCAGTTCTCTCTTCCTCTTCCCTACCTTTGAAACTAGCCTGAGCTATGAAGGATTATTCTAGGGAAGAAGGTTTGAATCTATTCAACCAATGCTCATGGGTTTGTAGGGAACCCATTAGCTCATCCATTGTCATCCTTGAAAGGTCTTTCACCTCTTTAATTGCAATGAAAACTAGATCAAATCTTAATGGCAAACTCCTCAGGATCTTTTTCATGATCATTTGATCTTCCATAGTTTTGCCACTAATCCTTAACTGATTTATTAAGCTATAAATTCTAGTATGAAAATATGGAATAGACTCACCATCATTCATCTAAAGAGTTTTAAAATCTCTTCTCATTAGTTGGAGTATGACCAACCTCACCTTGTCAGTGCCTTTGTAGGTGTTTTAGAGAATCTCCTAGCCTCTTTTTATTAGTTTGTTCCTGCTATTCTCGGGTATATGGTTTTTATCATAGATATCTCGATTAGGTTTAGGGCTTTTGCATCCTTCCTTTGATTCTCCTTCCACTGGGTCTTCTAGGAATTTGGAAATGCATTGTAGGTAGCTTGGTTAGTCACATCTGTGAATCTAGTGACCACACACTCCCATAAATCATTAGCTACCATTTTTGTCTTCATCTTCTTTGCCCATACATCATAATTTTAACCATCAAATGTTGGCATATGTTGCCAACTTTTTTCATCTGATCTAGCCATATTATGGACTTAGGTTATGCCTCGATCTGTAAACACTCCTAAAAAGCTTATGTTTGTGTCTTTTGTTCTCCTTTTTTAGGCATGGTCTAATTTTTTGATAAAATATACTACAATAAGCTAATCCCATAGATCCTGATGAGGAAGGGAAAATAACATTGCACTATAGTGTTATGTGTGAAGATGAACATCAAGCAGTTGAGACAGTCTATCTATTACTTCAAGTAGCCAAAACATTAACAACCAAATGTGATGAAAGGGGAAGGATAGCTCTAGACTGTGATACCATCTCATGATGTCCTTACAAATGATGACTTTGAGTGTAAAAATTCAAACACAGAGGTTGATTTCTAGTAGGACTGGTGTGATTCTCCTCTTTCTTGGCTCTGGTGGCTCATAACACTATGATGTTTTCTCTATTAAAATTAAATTGGATGCTTTATCTAACATAGATATGAGTTGATAATTTCACTCCTTTTTAAACATTCCTTCCAAATTTGTGTTATTTTATGATAGTAGCTTCTTGTGATCTACCAATGGCTCTTTCTTGGTCGATGAACTACCTAATATTTAGGGTTAACTAAGATACAAAACTTCATGTTGGTAGGGCCACGATCTCTCCCACGGATCTTTTTTGAGAAAAAAAATCTATGATGCTCTACTACTACTTCTCCAATCAAGCTGCAACCACTATGCATCACTCTATTCTTCACCTTTAATTATTAACTACTCATGCTAACTACTCCTCTGACTAACACAGTCCATGATACAGTCAAAAAATATGTTGATCTCTTCACATGGATATATTCATCCTCTGTTGATTTAGTGTTGGCTCTAATACCATACTTTTGGTTTAAATGAAAATATTATATATTTCATTGCATGCATAAAACATTACAAGGGCCTCAACTAAATAGAGCGCTTAGCACTAGACACGACTGCTTGTAAACAAAGTTATCAAAATAAAATTAAAATAGGTATGGCTAAACATGCCATGAACATGACTTTGTAGGTCATTATAGACTATCAATGGCAAATAAGTATGGTCTTCCATATGATGGAAAAGGAGGATTGTCATAAGAGGAGCGTCAGTAGGTGTGATTAAAATATTCAACAAGACTATCTGCGTAATCTTTCAATAGAAGGATGATTTCAATCATTGTCTCTACCTCTAATGACCATTCAAAAATCACTTCCTTGAGTAAATAATTATTGGATTTCATGGGATTATAGAAAATAAACAAACTTGAATTACATAGACACTAAATGGTGTGGTTATCTTCTCTGCTAGGAACTCATGGTTATAACTCGGAATTCACAAAGGAAACAATAATTGAGTAAACAATTCTATGATATTTTTAAAATAAATAAAAAATTATAAGTATTAAACGACTTCTCTAAGCCCAAACAAGAGTGTGGTTGTTAGAAAGGAGTTTAAAAATTAGAAAACTTGAAGTAACTAAATAAATAAAGTTGATTTTTCATTCAACTACATTGGAGGAGAAATTTGCACTTGCCTACATCACTTAAGTGGGTCAAATTTAAAAAGGAATTGTTTCTATCACCTTCAAAAACATTATGGTAATAGAGGACTACATTTTGACAATGTCATGTTTTCAAATTTTTAAGTTATGCATTTTGGCAATTATGTTTTCACAAATTTTAAGTTGTACTAATTTTAAATGTAATTTTTCATAGTTTTCAAGTTATGCAATTTTTTAAATGTACTTTTGAAACTTTATAATTACAAATTAAAAAATGTATACATAATGTAATTTTATATAAGTGATTTTGCACAGGGTCAAAATATCAAAAGATGTGGTTATGTCCTATGACCACCATCTTATAACTTATAAATAGGACATTGGAGTCATTCAACAGGGTTCATAATTTCCTTCTATTGATTCATGGGAAAGGGTTGTTGCATCTTTGTACCAAGCTATTCATTTTTAAGGATTATTGTAAATACAATACATTCATGTAAGATGAATTTGTTACTTTGTGAGTTTTTATTATTTGTTTTTCATGAAATATACATTATAATTTATGAATAATGAAAGTGATTACAAAATTATACTTTCTTAATTAAGTATAAACTCTTTTGTCTTTACAAACTTTGTATTGAAAGTCCTAAAGGATGAAATTTGTGTTGTATACACATAACCTAGTTTAAAATAAGACTGTTGGCTTCCAAGTAATCATTCATATCGTTTTTTGTGTTATCATTTACAATGTTGAAAGGAATATTCCAACCAAGACTGTTTGATGTCGAACAAAACCTTAATTGAAAATAAGAAATAGAAACTTTATGTTCATTTCCAACTAGAAATACAAAATACTTTTGCATAAATATGTGTCCTAAAATCCCTTTAGAGACGCACTTTATTCATCCATTTAAAGTCTTTATTTTTAGTCTTTCTTCATATCCATATTTCTATTGTTGAACTATTAACTCAAGCCATTAATTTGGGTAATATAAGTAATTTTATGTGTTTACTCCATTGTAGGTTTCCTATTATCCTATCCTTTTCTTTCTATTTTCTCTCCATCCCTACTTTTCCCCATTTCTTCCATTTTTGTTACATTCATAGTTTCTGATTAAAAATATAAAAAACTCAAAAATTCCATAATAAAAGGGAGTTTCCCCTCTCAAACACAGAGGAAAATCACACTTAAACTCATGTTTTATCCAATTTTATAAGGTTTATGTCATATTTATTTGGTCGAGTCACATAAATAATCCGACTAAGTACTACGACAAAAAATCATGCTAATAGGATGACCAATTCATAATTATCTCAAACATATATCAAATCTAGCCATGTGGTTTCATCTTATGGCATATTACACAACCTTTTGGATCATCAATTTTTTTTCACCCCTTACCTCCATTATTCTAAGTCCAAAAAAAAACCTCATCAAGATCGATTTGTCCTGTGGTCTATCAAATAGACCTCAAAATAACTCCAAACAACACTTCTCACCTTCAACTTAGGCAATCACCCTCTTCTCATTATTATGTCCAAGACTGTCTGCAATGACCAACTTAGCATAGGAGTTTTAATGAATAAATAAGGTGATAATTAGGTTTTATGAGTTATAATACATATTTAAACACCTTCCATGATGATTTTCATTCACCTATCCCTTCTTGTACCTTTGGATCGACTAAAATTTTGCAAAAAATAGAGAGTTTGACCTATTCATACAAGTGATAGTATATAAAAATTGTGTTTAAAATATATTTAGAGAGTTATAAACATTTCAAAATCATTTTATATGTCAAATAACCACTTTTGTATGCATCTTCCTTCACATCTTTCACATTGGGTTTTTGAGAGGGTTTTAGGAGGGTTTTAGGTCACTCAAGTTCTTAACAATGATTCATAAAGGTTAAGACCTTAACCCTCAAAAAAATTCCATTAATTTTTATTTTAATACCTTAGTCAACTATCCCTAAGTTATTTATATCTCATCTACATTTTCCATACATATATGATCAAAATAAGTTGGCTTCTCGATTGGTTATTTGCATTTTGGACACCCTTGAGATAGATTTAGGCCAAAAATGTCCAATTTGAGTTGCTCTCTATAAAAAAATAATTAAAATAAACCTTATACTCTCCCATAAATTATCTCAAACTATTTTCTAATATCCCATGGTCATATTAATGACATTAGGCACCTTGAGGGTTCATGCCTAGTTCTACGTCTAGTCTACAAGATTAAGTTTTTTAGCATATGGTCACTTATGAGTGACTCATATGGTTTTATATGTTTATAAAAATCATTAACCTTAAATTTAACCTTTAAAATCATTATAAAATTCTTAAAATACTCTCCATTTATATTTTTAACATTCATGCACTAGGTATGTAGGTTACCTTAATTGTGGAGTGCCTCTTGTCTGAGACAAAACAAAGGACACTTCCATTTCTAATCTAGCCAAAATGATACCATGGTGATATTTTTTAGTTAATTAAGACATTTTTTACCAAGTTTAAAATCTAGATCACACTTATATAACCCTTAAACCTTCAAATTCCTCAAGACTAGCCTCTAGGTTGATTAGGACTATTTAGGGTTTTGACTTACTAAGTATGAGATTTGAAAACCCAGTTTAGTTCAACATTATCTATTTCCTTTGTATAATAATCATATGAAAGTGTTATAAAATCATTATTGGAGTGATTTATACATGTTCATTCCATCTTACATCTTTGCCTACCAACCAAGCTTGCACCTTTCACTAGTTTAGACTAGTCTATTTACTGAGTCAGACTGTAAGTGTGCAATTAGGGAATGTAAGAGATTCTTGTAGGTGTTAATTAGGTCTAAATACTATACTTCACCCATTTTATTCCTCATAATTTCACTAGGACCATTTCATACATGTATTTACTTATTTTTGCTTGATATCATACAACCATTCCACTATCATTAATACATTATTTGTCACTATTACATTGCAATGTTCTAGGTTCTTTTGGGCTCAATAACACTGTAGTTACTGAATATTTCTATAAATATTTTGAATGAGTTGAAAACCCAATCTAACATCATCTTCTCTCAAATAAATAATCTCTTCTTTTGTCAATATGTGTCCCTTAGGCTTGGGCTACAAGAAGGAAACCATCAAACTTACCTAGACCTCATAGCCTTTCACCATAAAATGACACTGTATAGAGCAAAGTCTCCTTTTGAAGAAGTTAACGTAAGTCATCTCATTAAACAACTTTCTAACTCTGTGAACATGGATTTAGGTCTGATTATAGGCATTGAATTGGTTCTCACATCTAATCTCTAATCCTTTTAATGACTTAGACCTATTGTGATTACCTTGAGAAATTTCTCAACACCTTAGAATTCCTTGGTCCATCAATATGATTGTTTAAGGCCTATGTCCAACTAGTTGTGTATGTTCCTTTTGAAAATTTCATTATGCTTTGTGTTTATAGACCTTCAAACAATCCTCAAATACTGCAATGGTCTTGTTTCATGTTGATAATATAGAAACAATCATCAATACCTTCTAACCTCTATATTTCCATGAAACACCATTGTCTAAGTCAAACATTTCTCATAACAGTTGTTAGTGGTATTAGGGTAGTGGATTATGTGTAAGGGCTTCATGACTCTCTCAACCAATCTCTAAATATTTCAATGGATAATATTATCAAACATGCTCTGAGGGGTTGAGGACCAATGTAGTAACTTAACCTAAATCCACTCACGGGAGGACAAACTCTACAATTGTG
Organism: Torreya grandis; assembly: GCA_037957365.1. Classification (NCBI taxonomy): domain Eukaryota; kingdom Viridiplantae; phylum Streptophyta; class Pinopsida; order Cupressales; family Taxaceae; genus Torreya; species Torreya grandis. Next base: position 478,236 of record JARHVA010004203.1, read on the forward strand.
AAAACACTTTTCTACAGACCATTGATGTTAACTTATAATACAAGGAGATAATTATGCATGTCCTTTCATGACCACACATGCCAAACTAGTTGAAATCAGCATGAAATCAAATAACATGCTCTTCAAGACCATATGCATCACTTGGTTCACTCAGACCAATGCAAACATATGAGAAACTAAGGTGTTAGGGATGCATAGGTAGTTTGGATGTGTTAACAATCTTAGTGATTGTTCATATAGTATGAACCACCAATCTTGAAACCATGACCATGAGTTGGAATCTCATAAGTACTACTAACATTCCTTAAGTTCACTCACTCCAACTCTTCTTCTCTAGTCCATACCAACTAAAAATTGTTGACCTATTTTGACCTGTCTAAGAGAGTGATGAGAGAGAGAAATTAGTTTTGATCAAATTTGAACCTATTGAATCCACCTGAGCCTAGAAAAGACCTTTGGTAAATCCATAACATCTTATTTAAGCCTTCACACATCCCAGATAATTCATATAGTCTATATAACTACCTAAAACTACCCTTTATACAATTGATCTCCCTCTTTCTTGCATTGAACCTCCCACATTTCAATTTCAAACTATTTTTTGGTATTCCCTAACATATGGCATGTTATATGTCTTATTGAATCACTTTTCCTTTTGTTTAAAACCTTATAATTCATTAAATGATCAAATTATGGCATAAAATGACATTAGAAAACAAGGACAAATATGACAAGGTTAAAACATCTTATGTGACCTCATTTAGGGCCATGTGACATCTTTAAAACCTAGGGGACCCTATAAAAGTTTGAATATGTAGGGAGGTTGACAAAATTTGACCTAGGGTGAAATTTAGTCAATAGTTATATCATAATGCATACACATTGTTCTCACTATAGACAAAAACTTACTTTTTAATAGAATTTTTTAACTAATTTAATAAATCTATCACCACAAACATTTTTTGCATGCTTCTACAGTACTTTCAAGTTGAGAACAAGAGCTATCAAGTGTTTTTTTGGACCCCACCTTTGAAAAGCTATCAATTATCCAATGGGTGAAAGATCATGTTTGATAAAGAGAAAGAATTTTAAGAAAAAAATACTTGAGCAAATATAAGAGGTGAGAGAGAAAAAAATGTATGAATGCAAACACTTCATTTAAAACAAGCTACATAAACTATCTATGATGAGTCAAATGCCATAGATAATGATGCAATTGATAATAATGAATTGAATAATGATGAAATTAAAAATAATAAATTCAATAATGATGGAATCGATAATACTAAATTGAATAATGATAAAATTGACAATAATGAATTAGATAATGTTGTAAGCTCACATTCAAAGTATATTGTTTTTTATTTTGTTGATGATGATTGTATGCATGATGCCTTAAAACCTCAGCAATGAAGAAATTTATGGAAAGAAATAATGATGAAATTAACAATGAATAAAATTTCATGGAATCATATAATGAGAAAGAAATAATGAATAAAATGACATCCCACCACTAATCAATGAAAGTAATGACAGGTTTGGAACACCCTCTCAACAAGTTCCACTAGTAAGAACACCTCCAATAATTATGCATAGAAAAGGTAAGTACTTAATTGAATTCGATGAAAATATTTTTAAACCAATGCTTAATAAAATGTTTGACTACCATTCAAGAAGATTGACTCAGGGAATTTGGGATAGTTTATTTCATAATTTGACTCATGATACTAAAATATGTCAATTGTTTATTTCATTGATGAAATTGATTAAGATGAGACCTACCATGTACACATCAGGGTTAAGAACATCTAATATGGATGATGAAAACATATATATTATTTAAAACTTACATGATGCATATCATATTGTAGGGCCTAAATCACGTAACAAAAATTATAATGTTGCCCGACACATAATCACAACTTGTGCAGTAAGTAATCAAACTAGTAAAAAATGATTGATTTTTAAAACAAGTTGAACACTTAATATAAATATAAAAACATTAATGAAATCAATTTCATGACATAAAAGACTTACTTAACCTAATGCCAATGAGCTATGAGTGTTCTTTGGTTGACTTCCATCAAAGGACAAGGCTATGGCCAATGCTCTGAAAGAGTTACTTGCATAATTTTGAAGGGACAATACTAAAGTTTCACCCAATGCAAGAGATGTATTCAAAATAAGAGTTGGTTCTTGTAACCGTGAACCACATCTAAAACATTTATTGGATATGACTCAAACATAATTATACTCCAAATTTTGGAAGAACATCCACAAATTTCTATTAGTCAAGGATATTTTGAGATGTCCAAATTATTTTATATAAAAATAAATCGCACACTCACCACTTATTGTTGTAGGCAACATGTTGAGTTTGCAATGACCTATGATGTTTTACACCATATTCATTGCACTTTTCATACTAATAATATTTTTCAGGAGTATGGCTTAGAAGTTATGCCAAAATCAGTCAAGGAATTTATTCCAACCATTTTTTGTGAAAGACTGGATGTACAGTTATTTTATAACAGAGCATGTTTGGATACAAATTACAACATTTATGGTGGATTTCCAAAACTAAAAATTCTATTCATGAAGATGAAACAAGTGCAATTAGATAGGAATTAGTTGGTTTGAGAAAATACAAATATGTCACTTATCAAGTAAAATATGGCAAAAAATCTAAAAGGTGTGAGCTTATTACAAAATAGATACCTATTTTAGAATTTATGGTCAAATTCAGGGTGAAAATTGGTTATGAGTATGTAAGGCACACACATAGGGCTAGATGGTTGGATGAATATTTCAAGATAAGTAAGGACATATTCCCACTTGGTTCAATTTTTTAAGTAGTTGACATTGTTAAAAATTACATATTTAAACCATATATGGAAGTTCAATCATAATATTACAACTCGTCTTAAGTTACCATATTCATGCATGCACCTAATAATATCGATAAGGATCAAAAATATAATGGAGTAGCATTTCTATATCAGTGATGACCAATCACATTATATAGAGTATGTGCACAATTGTTTTAAGTTATATGGATAATTGACTAAGAGGAACATTCATTTCAATCAGCATTAAATTTGATCAGATAATTGCACATCACAGTTCAAGAATAAATAGGTGTTTTATTGATTGAGCAAGATATAATTTACCACTGGTGTAGAACATATTTGGAGTTTCATTGAGGTTGGTGATGGAAAAGGGGATCATGATGGTGTTAGAGCATGTGTAAAAAGAATCATTGAAAATGGGGAGTTTAAATTTAGTGAGGGTGCTTATTTGACTGATGCACAAAGCATTGTTGAATGGTGTGATGAGAACATGTGCCATGGTGCTCAACCAAATTCTACTATTCATAGACATTTTTGGTTAATGGAGGAATAAAACTTTGCAAAGTATGAGGATTATATGAGTATAATGGGTTCAAGTGAGCTCCACTCATATTTTAGCTCAAATGCAGGATCTTGAACTATTCATATGATACACTTGGCATGTTTTTGTTTTGTATGCATGGACTCTATTTAGAATGAGTGTGAGTCACAAGAGTGGATGGATGACTATAGTTCTAGACCTATAATTACAATCAACACATAGTAGGTTCCATGATCATTAAAATTTATAGAAATGGCATCTGCACGTGACTTTGACCATGTATCTAATCTAGTGTAGCTAGGTAGAATATTATTCATTATGTACTATTTAATCCCATTATCTATCTTCATATAGTGTCAATAAAAAATATTTTTTGTGATACAAGGCATGTTTTTGTAGTTATTATAGATGAGGATAATGAAGAGGAGATATATTACTACTTATGTCAGTGTATAGAGGAAAATAAAAAAATGACTTCCATAGTCATAGATGGAGAAAACATTGAGTATCTTAGTGGGCCTGTGGTAGTCATTGTAACTTGGCTTTGATGATATCCAATCAAAAATTCATCAAATATATAGTTGTTTAAAGACTTTAAAACACACAGGCAGATACTACTTTATTCAAATTTGATTCTTACAATGAATATTCATTTGAAAATTATCATGGAATGTCATGAAACAAGAATCTATGGAAAGTTTATGAGTTAGACCATGAATTTATTCTTCTTACAATCAAGATTAGAGTAGATCCTAGTGGCTCAATGGATTGATATGTTCAGTTATGTTAACTTCTAAAATGTAAATATAAAAAATTTTACCAAATTTTTTTTATTTTTCATGTAGTACATATGAATTTCAACTTTAATTACTTACTAGCAATTTTTTATAGGTTAGTGGTGCCATATAAGCTTCCACATTCACGCGATTGGCACTGTTAGTAAAGAATTTATTATTCTTGAAGCTAAGATAAGATTTATAATAGTACAGCATTTGTCCTTGAAATGAATTTTTTGTAGATTAGTGGTGCCATATAAGCTTCCACATTCACGTAGTTGGCACTGTTAGTAAATAATGTATTATTCTTGAAGCTAAGATAAGCTTGTTAAAAGTACTTAGCACCTGTTCTTGAAATGAAGTTGCCTTGAATGAAGGCATATAATGAGAATCATGGTTGTTTGAAGTGTTTTATGTGGTCAAATTCCTTCATTATTTGACCTATATTTGGGGATGGTGGTCTCCTTGATTCCATTTTGATCTCAACTCACCATGTCCTTTCCTCCAATGCTTCACTTCTTCAACCAACTTGTTTTCAACTCCCATGAAGTATTTACATTATTTTAAGGTAGTTTTAAATACCTTCAATGTTTATTTGACTCCATAAAATGACTATTTAATTATTCAATGTGTAGGGTTAGCATGTTTGACATTATTTAAATCTTATTTCCTAGGATATCATGGTCTTTAATGATATTGCATGGTTTTCAATGTAGGATCCACACCTATGACCATTCCTCCACTTTTAACTTTGGAATAAAGTTTATATATATTTTTAAGTCTTATTACATCTCAAAATCTGATTAAAAACCTCAAAATTAGAGACCTCTTTCTTTGGAGAGGCAAACTAGATCCTCTTGATTCTTGGCTACACCAATTCACTCATTAGTGTAGCCAAGGTAGATAGTGTATATATAAATATTATCATTATCAACATTATATATTCCATATAAAAATAAAATATAATTCATATCTTTAATCATGCCAACCTCTCACATTGGGTCACTATCACTTTGCTTGCAAGAAGATCCATTAGGCCACTAGCTTGCTAGGCCTGTTTGGAGGTGGATGAAGAGAAATATTGGATATATAAGATAAGAATAATATTAAAACCTATAAAAACCCTTTGGATAATATTTTACATCTACCATTTCCATTATAATATCCAATAAATTCACAAAGTGATTACTCGCTACTCAACCTAGCTCATTTAGGCCTAAAAACAAGGCCATGTTTGAGAACAATCATGTATAAATTCATTTTCATTAGATTTTAAGGATACATAAAACCTAAAACATATTAAATACATAATAAATCACATATTAATCAAATTTTAGATCATTTAGAACAATATAACTTGACTTATAGCGCTTTTGGTCTGATTTACCTTCATTTTTGCATGTGAAGGCCTGTGTTTTTACGTTTTATCTCTTTTCAGTTATAGTGAAAACATTATACCTCTTGAAAAATATCTAAAATTTAAATGAATATCTTTAATCCAAATTTAAATTCATTTGTATCTATAAAAACCAAGTTATGGCTCTTTTGTATAAACTAGGATCTACATGGCAGCAAGCAGGCCAGTTTAGAAAAAAATTGTATCATGAGTTATATAGGGCATCAAGACCTAATAATTTTTTATAGGTATGTTTAAACCTCATATATAACCTCAAATCATTGAATTTTTAGGTCCAATCAATTGAAAACACCATAATCATACAATCTCAGGCCTGTAGACCCTTTTTATGGTTGTGTGCATGCATTTGGGCTATGGAATTGACTTTGGAGGCCTGGATGACAAGGCATATATATATATATATATATATATATATATAATTCTTGTTTAATGAATTTAATATGACCTTAAAAAATGTATGAATCACCTTAGAGTGCTCCCAAATACTCAGTATCTTCAACCATGCATAAACTTATTGACAACTTTCACTTTTTCACCTTGTGTACAAACTTGTGACTGATCATTTCATCTTTGTTCATGGTGATCACTTGTTTAGAGGATCATTTGGACCTATCCAATATCTCTCTAGTCTTACAAAGACTTTAACATGCTTGGATCAATCATAAACACCCAAACTTGTCTCTTTTCAACTAACTATAGACCTCTTCATGTGAGCTCATATGCATGACAAAATATCTTGAAGGCCATCCCTGTAGGTAGTGAAATTTTGATAGGTCTTAGGGCTTGTTATGAATCTAAAGATAGGATATTCATCATGTCATGATCATCTTTAATATCTTCCAAGCTTGGTATGCTTTAGTATGAGTACTTTATAATCCATGTTGTAATGGGTGGTGGGTTTATCAAATGAGCATGGAAGAAGGCCAATAACATGGTCCTAGACATTATCCATCCATATATAAATGTTGGTAGTTCCATTTTTCAATTAATAAGCACCAAAAATGGAGTTATCGAATAATATTTAGAACTTTGATAACATTTGTTATCAGTGTATATGCCCTCCTGAACAGTAATGAAAAATTATTTATGGGTGGACTTGGACGTTAGGGTCATGAAAAAATGTGTAATTTCCTATGTATATGTGTTCTAAGTGATATAGTTTCACTTGGGGGTCCTGGAGGTAAAATGTCTATTAGAGATCAAGAAGTTCTCTTAACTACCAAAAAGTATTTTAAGACTCGTTACTACAACTTATGCCACAAATTACTTTTGAAGGCTCATCAAAAGTTATCTGGGGTGAAAGAAGAATTTTTAGACATGTAGAGGAGGGATCTTATAGTTTATAAAAATTATTTATAGTTTACATTCTGTGCATGCCTAAATTTAGGCTAAAATTCTACATTTTTCTTATATTAGGAAGGGCATTCTTGAGGCTAGAATCGATGGTGGGTTTGTTGATCGATCATGAAGGAAGGCTAAGAACACAGTCCTAGATGTTATCTTCCCATCCAAATGTGTTGGTAGTGTTATTTTATAGTCAATAAGCACTAGAAATAGAGTTCTGAACAATAGCTATAACTTTGACAACATTTGTTATCAGTGTTTATGCCCTCTTGAACAGTAGTGAAAATGTATTTCTAGGTGGACTTGGATGTCTAGGTCATGGAAAAACATGTAATTCACCTATCTATACATGTTCTAAGTGATATATTTTCACCTAGGGGTCTTGGAGATTAAAATGCCTATTGGAGATTGAGAAGTTGTTTCTTCACTACCAAAAAGTTGTATTTAGGACACATTACTATAACTTATACCACGAATTTATCTCAAAGTTTTGGCCAAAGTGATCCATGATAAAATAATATTTTTAAAAAAATAATATGATGGATCTTATGGTTCATCAAAATGACTTATATTTTCAATTCTATGTATGTCTAAAGTTAGGCTAAAATTCTTCATTTTTCTTGTATTGAGAAGGGCATTCTTGAGGCTGGAATGGGTGGTGGGTTTGTCAATCGGGTGTGATGGGTGGCCAATAACATGGTCCTATATGTTATCCTCCCATAATCATGTGTTTTAAGTTTTATTTTTTATTGAATAAGCACCAAAAATGGAGTTATTAAACAACTCAAACTTTGACAACATTTATTGTCAGTGTTTCCGCCCTCCTAAACAGTAGTGAAAATGTATTTTTTAGTGGAATTGGATGTCAAGGTCATGGAAAAAAATTTAATTAGCCTATATATGTGTGTTCTAAGTGATATATTTTCACTTGGGGGTCTCAGAGGTGAAAATACCTGTTGAAGCTCAAGAAGTTGTCTCTTCACTACCAAAAAGTTGCATTTTAAGACCCATTACTACGACTTATTCCATGAATTAATCACAAAGGTTAGGATAAAGTGATTTAGGGTAAAATAATATTTTTTAGGCACATAGAGGATGGATATTATATTTCATCGAAATGACTTATATTTTATATTCTATGTAGGTCTAAAGTTAGGCTAAAATTCTGCATTTTTCTTGTATTGGGAAGGGCATTCGTGAGGCTAGAATGGGTGGTGCGTTTGTCAACCAGGCATGATGGGAGGATAATAATGTGGTATTACACATTATCCACCCATTTATACATGTTGGCAGTTCCAATTTGTAGTGAAGAAGCAACAAAAACACACTTCTTATTTTCAATACATAAAACACACTCTTTTAAGTCTACTTCTTAATGAGTTTCCTAAAGGATCTTGGATTATATTATATTTAAATGAATATAAACTATCAATTTAGGTCTATATTTATTTTAAACAAATGAGAAACCAATTTCCCTTATTTTTTTCTTAAGAAATTAGATTTAATCTCTTTGAACCCAAGTTTTAGGTCTTTAGGCCTAATTGGCTTCTAATAGGTCAAAATCAATATTTGACTCTTTAACCCCCTAAGATATACTTTATTAATGTATTTCAAACATAATAAAGGTGATTAAATATTTACACCAGGTTGTATAACTCTAAAATAATGAAAACTCACTTTGACCTTAATCACAAGTTTCTCAAAAATGAGCACCTACGAATAGTTTTTACACATTCAATTAGAACGTGTTTTAAAATTATGGTATTAAATTTAAAATGCATGGATTGATTTTTAAACACTCTTCCTTAAATTCTACTAAAATTTTAGTTAGTTTGGTTTAGTATTTTAAAAGTTATGGCCTTTTAAGTTATCAAACCCTGAACTCAGGTTTACACAAAAAATTCAGAGGCCGAGAGAAACAAAATAATTATTCATAAAGATATTTATATTTTCATTCAATTTAATATCTGAAGGATTGATTCAAGGTATGACCTTTTCAACTATCAATATTTATACCCACTTATCAAGTCTAGCTTCACAAGACAAAATCATCTCTCAATGACCTTATTAGATAATTTGACAAACATTTCACACAAGGACTCCTAAATGTTTGAAAATTGGATTTTATGCATGGATAAGGTTCCTATGACTTAAAAATGTCTTTTATGAAGTTAACAAAGACTTATAACTCATATTTCAGGATTTACACCAACTCATCCTTTGAAATAATCATCTAGCCTTCAAATGACTTACAAAAATAATGAGCTTCCAACATGAAATTTATTGATACAAGGCTTATTCAAAGTTTCTTAGGGTTCCTCACATTCTCTTTATACTTCAAAAAAATTATTCAACATTGATTGAAGATAAAACTCACTTTAATACAAAATTTCTTTTTTTTTGTCAAACATTGCTTAAGGGGTTTCTAGGACAAACAAGGCCACTTGACACACTTTTCACTTATATATTGGGAAAAACACATTGATGTATTAAAAAAACACTTTATAAAACATGAATACTCATTCCATCCTTTCTTTGTACTTGAAACCACAAGAATGACCAAAATTGTCTTTTAGGCCTAGTAAGCCTAATTAAGCCTTCTTTATGATTTTTACCCAAATGAAGGATTTATTATATTCCTTAAGGTTTGTTCTAGTTTAACACATCATGATAAATACATTTTAAAACATTACATAACCTCCTCCCACTTACAATTCAAATAAATTATAATTTTGTGTTCTTAGTTGTAATGCAAGTAGGTCTTTAAGTTTGTCACAGCTAAGTTTTGTCCATAACTTCATTAATAAACATTAGATCAACACAAAACCTTATTTAATGTACTCCTAACATGGAAATAATAATTCACACCAATATGATTGATTCACACCAATTTTTAGAATTTTTCTACGGTTCATTTGTCCAAAAAGTGAATTTTTCTCTTGAAACCCTAGGTTCGTCAGTGACAAGGTAACAAGCACTATAAATTCTATAATTTGAGTTTTACTTACTTTAAAAACTTCATTCCAATTGTAAAATGTCTGTACAATATTTATCTATAACATCAAATTGTTTTAAAACTTTAGATGATCTCCAAGACATGAAAATATCTAAAAAATTAAACCTACATTACATAGAATTATGTGTTTTTTGAACTCAGACCTATGAATTCAAGGATTTAGAGAAAAATATCACACATAAAAACATGAAAATTTGTGTATAATTCCAAAAGGAACATATGAACACGTTTCAATGTCAAAACCCACACTCTTTTATTCAAAATTTCTTTAGAATAGTTGATTATAGGCCTTCAAATGCTTTAAACTCCCATACATCCCTAAAAGCTTTTGTCAAGAGTAAATAGATAATCCAATTACAAGTTTCATCTGTTCAACATACCTATATATGTCAAATCACCATACATAAGTCAATTTTAACCCCTTAGACTCTTAATTTTTTCAAATACTTGATCATCAACCTATAAGTAACTTCTCAAGATAATATTGCATAAAAGAACTTTATGGAAACATAATTTAACACCAATTATCATAATGAAATTTACCAAATTACAGGTAAACCTTTTTATTTCCTTAATTATTAATAATTAAATAATCAAACCTCCTTCTTAAATTATTTTAATGTCATTATAGGACCTTACAAAGGCCTGAAAACCTCAACAAACCAAGACAAGACCAATGACTTTGAAAAACTAAGACCTCCTTTGCCCCTTCATTAGCTTTTATAACTCTTTCTAGTTCCTTTATTCATGGCTTAAGATTTATCACTTTAAAACTAAGTTTCTAAACTTAGTTTATTGGAACAATTCTTTCTCAACCAACATCCTCCTACATTGGGTTTGTTTTGATGATTATTTGGGTACCTTTTACCCCAAGTAATTTGACCTTGTAACATATACTATTGACTCGTCCCTCCTTGGTGAGAAATACTTACAATAAATTATATTTCATGAAGAATTCCCCCTAAAAATAATTAATGGATCATTTTCCCTACACCTCTAATAAGACCCTTACATGCTTAAATATACAAATGTTAGCTTTTTGGAGGGAAAATTGCATATAAACCTAATGAATTAATAATCACACTTGAACATGACCTTTTCAAGCTTCAAATGAGATTTATAAGTGATTACTACATAATATTTATCCATATTCCCTCTATACACAATTTGAATACAATTTTGGAGGGAAATGGATTATAAACTAGTACAAGGTAGATTTGAAGCTTAGAAAGGCTTCCTGCACACCTCCTAAGAATTAAAAAACTACTTATTGATCTCATTTACAAATTGAAGACTATATTTACAAGATTGGGGATGATGTTCCTGCATCAAGGATGGTCTTAACTTACTCCTCTAACATCTCCAATATAAAATTTTCTCCCATATAACATTTTTCACGTGGAATGAGACCATTTTATACGACTGTAAGTGCAAAAAACCAAAAATTAAGGGTTATATGAGTTCAAATGAAATTATATACGTGAAACTAATATATAAATTCTTGAATCACACTCAACTTGATGTAATATATTGAGAGACACATAATATAAGACTCAATACCTCTTTATTACATGGATAAAATACTTCAAAAGTTTATACAGAGCTCTTTTGCATAAGGTAGACCTGTATATCATTATGTATAACCTTTATTATGAAGAAAATGAGTCTTTTTATGCTTGGATTTGTTCTTGTTCACTTCCTCCTTGTTAGGATAAATCATTATCAAGTTGTTGAATTACATTCGAAGCTTGGAATGAACCAAACTTGTTCAAGATACTCTCTTACTCGCTTGGTCTCAACATATAAAATTGAATTCATAAGGCTTATTATGAGGTTACAATGCCTTTTAAGTCCTAATAAGATAACTATGACTGCAAACAAACTTAAGATACCTCTAGCTACGTGGTAGGCCTTATAGAAACTTAATAAACACATAATTCATTACAATATTGTCATATAATTACATAAATACATTTAAAAATTCAAATTGCATTTTTTGGAGGGAAAATCTCCAAAGACCCTAAAGGACCTAAGACACACCTAGAAGGATCTTGCAATTCACTCTATCTTCCATCTAATCTATTTAGAAGTCTGCCACTTTAGATAATCTACAACTTTAACCCTATTATTATTGACTCAATCACCCGACAAGGCCTATGAAATTCTCAAGACAATTATATTGAGCTTATTGAGGCTTTTACAAAAGTTCAAAACACCAATTAGGTCTCCAAATGACCAAGAAAACTTGACTCAATCCTAAAAAACCACTACAGGACTATGGTAGGCCTTTTAGGTCTTAAGAAAGATGTTTATTATTCTAGTTTCCTCTCAACAACCCATTGAATGACCTCTTTAATGGATATAGATTGCCTATAAAGGTGAGAAATCAATCTTTGTTCCATTGGTTTCTCAAAAGATTAACTTAATAATAGTTATGCTCTTTTAGGTTTGTGTAGGCCTAATTTTACCTTCTTGAAGGAACTTGGGATTGATTCAACTGCCTATTGATTTGTATTGCCTATTCAAATCTTTTGTAGTGATCACACAACCTTAACAAACCTTCATACGAAGTTTGGAGCCAAAGAACAAGATAAAATAATTGAATTAATATGGGTGTAAGTTAAACTAATGAATTATTGTCTGAGTTGGAAGAAATCCATTCCAAAGAAGATATATTTTTTAAATATAAATCAAGGTATAATTGGTTAATTCAAGGAGATAAGAATGATTATTTTTGCACAATCCAGTCAAATAAAATTAAAACTCAAAAATCATACAAAATTCATAGTGAAAAATCTCATTAGTAAGATTTTGTATATAATATGACCAATTATATTATTCCCACTATCACATGAATTTCAATCATCTAAAATTATCAAATCACCTAAAATTATCAAATGTGGATCAATGGTCAAATATTATACTTCATTGTTGATAATGGAAGTCAAAAAAACCTCATTTCTTTTAAATTATTTTTACAATATAATAATAAAATCCATAAAGTCTTACAAAATAAAAGCATAATAGAATGTCAGGTGAATGCCATATAGGCACATGTACAATGTCAATAATGCATAGATTACCATATAGGCATACAAAAAAGCGCATCATGTAAGATGTGAACTAATCATCAAATAGCCTCCCTCTCTTTACCTTCCTCGAAGAAGACCCTCCCTGGGATCTCGTGCTAGTAGATGGATATCTTTTGAATGCCTTGGATTGCTCCACGATCTGACTGTGGGTCCTACGTTCATAGATTGCTTGTAATTGAACCTATTCAAATATAAGTATTATTAGAAAACTAATGTAAAATACATGCAACCAAGTTTAGAAATTAATTTTAAAATAGAATAAAATAACATTTAAACATGCACTTACTGCAATCTCATGGTCTCGTTCAATCTGATTTTGACACTCAATTGGGTCAGTGGTAGGTTGATCTACATGAACAGACATCTGAAATGAGGAAGAAACATGAGATGTTTCCCTACTAATCATTTGAATGGGACTATCAAATGTCATGGGAAAACCCTGCATACACAATACATTCACTTAAGTTATATTTGTTGGGCAAGTGTGTAGTAAAATTATTAAAATATATATTTTTTACAATTCAAAATTACAAGTTAATATGTACCTCTATAAGGGCCTATGCGGATGATATTGTTGCAGCAATGCCTATGTTTGTCTCCACTCATAATGATGGAGTGTCTACTCAAGACATCAACTAAACAAACAAGGTCTCACTTATTTTTCTATAAAGTATCAAATATATATGGCAATCTTTTCTCCTTCATTAAACCAAGAGTGTAAGATGTACTCAAAATTTTACCTCTATATAAGTAAAAGGTGTTGTGATAACATAGGTAAATGTAATAGTGGATGGGTCAACAATTGGCTCCATATATGTAAAGAATGGTTGTGTAAGATCTAATCCTACAAACGTGCATTGTGATGATGAAGGATAAAAGATCAACTCCTCCTAAAACATAACAAATTACATATATATTATTCATTTTCTATGTAAATTAATTGTTAGATTTTAAATTTGTAAATATAGCTTAAATTTGACATGACATTTATATAAAAGATACATGCATCTATGTAGTGTCCAATGACTGCACACCAAATGTGTGTGCCAAAAACTCTTTACTCAATATTATATCATCCAACCCCTTTAAACTGTTAGTGTCATCATCATCAGAAGGTCCAATAAATATAGCTCCACAAGATTTTCAAGGATGGGGTCAGGTATGCACATTAGGTGGTGTACCTCCAGCATCAATCACTAAAATCCTACTCATATGTTAAATGAGTATATCAGTAAAGGCACTAAGTGCATGTAGAGTGTCAATATCCATGACCTCCTTCATCGTAGAGGGGATCTTGGCATGAAGTAGCTTTTTGGTAGGGATCCTTTCAGGTCAATTACGTGCATGATGTGCACCTAGCTAATCTTACGTAGAACTTTTCCCTCAGCCCTAAAACTCACCAGAATCAAAATAATTTAGAATCTCATTGAGGATAAACTCACAGTAGAATTTCTTCAAAAAATACAATGGGACCCCATGGTTGTTACATGATGGATAATCAAACACCATCCACCATCCACCATCGGTCCCAAAAATTGGCTTTGATCAAATTGTGTTGGCACCTATGGATTGGGAAACATTTAGCAATTATTAGAAATGATGTATTGGTGGTTGGGTCGATGAATAACACACAAATAGATGATTTTGATATTTTTTTGGTTTTGACCTCACGTGCTGACAATTTTATAGCATAATAGTGATAACAATTTTTTAGCATAATAAGCCCTACAATTATTCTGATATGATGTCCATCTATCAATTTGACTCATTATCGAGTCAACTTAACCTAATATTGACTCTAGGTTATTGGCTAGATAGGTGCGGTGGTTGTTGGCGGATGTGGGATCCCTCATTCTCCTGATCATTTGCTTAATTTCAATTATGGTTTCCAAAATGTGTGAATCTAGATCCTCTTAGTTGCCTAGGGGATCTTGTGTAATTGTAGGAGGGTTAGGTGGAGGAATATGAGGGTTAGGACAATTAGGTGGAAGGTTAGCCAAAGGATTCGGAGGGTCAAGTGGAGGATTTGTCATAGGATTAGTAGGGTTAAGTGGAGGGTTAAGAGGATGGTTATGGTCTCTTGTAGTGGATTGGTCTGTTTAAAACAAACAATTTTCAAATTAAACAATGTAAAAAACAAAAAATTGGTAAAATACAAGGTTAATAGATGTCATTTTTTATCACTTACCTTGTTTATGTGGTGACATCATGAAGTTTGGGATGTGTTGAGATTTTCAATGGAATTTTGGTGAGTTTTAAGCTCTTTGGAGGAGAAACGTGATCATAAAATAAGACTTAAGACATGGGAAAATGTGAAATGGAGGTCCTTTGTCATGGTTTTTAAAAAATAATAGGAAACACATACACATTACCATAAAGTGTATGCATTATGGCTCAGTATTTACTGAGCCAAACTTTGAATAACACGTATGTGTTAATGGGTATGTCCATAGAATTGTCCCCTAACTCCGTGCACATACCCTAATTTCTCTTCCCTACATGCCATAATAATATCATCATAATAAACATGCATACCTTAAGTTTAATGTGGTCCTTGATCCTTCCAAGAAATAGGTTGTTTAAGTTCTCATTTGTAATCATATACACTCACAAGGATAGTTTATGTAATCCTTGGGCTACCCTTCCTATCATATCTTTGTAAATTATCTAAAGTAATTAACTTTCACACTATTTTTATAGTGCATCTACAGTTTCTCCGTAAAAACTGATCGGGTGGCATTGGGAGTCTTTTTCTTCTATTGAGTACACAACCATCACTACCTAATGAATTGTGTAGGTTATAAATATGAGGAAGCTATTATAACCTTATTCCCACATGGGATTTGATTACATAAAAATAATTATTCATATGATTGATCCAGGTAAGTGGATCTTGTCTTCTAACTTATGCATTCCAACTTCAATAGTAGGTTCCAATACCTGTAATTAGTGGTGGCCATGGGTTCTGGTTGCAAAAAATTTGGATTAGGATTAGGCTGACCTATAGATCCACTTTGGGTTGCATATTTTATTTTAAAACTAGCATATTCTTGACAAGGTTTTCAATAATATACAATTTCTTATTGATGTTATCCAAATCTCCTTGTCTAGCCATTTCAAACTTGATACTATCCATATCTATTTTTTTATACCATCTCAGACTTCATGTTTTACATATTCTCATCCATTAGGTGCACCTTAAAATATATCACATAAATTCCCTATTTTAAGTCCCACCCAATATGAACTCAGAGTTTGTCTCATCTTTTTTAAGATGTTTCCCTAGTGTGTATGAATTGCTACCTCAACCTCTAGTTTTGACCTTATCATTTTGAGACTTGATAGTTTATAATTTCACCTTTGACCCAAATTTAACTAAAATATGTTAGATTTAAGTTGACCTTAAATCAAAAAAATTAAATAATTGGCCTCCAATAAAAAAAATTAAGTTTTTTTTAAAATGTAAAGAAATCAAAATAATTCCAAAAACTATGTCATATAGATAAAATTTATGAAAAACACTAAAATCGTAATAATTCTCTCAAAAATGATCACAAAAATATAAAAAATGGATTGTTCCTTACATGAATGAATCCTAAAATTCACTAAAAAATTATAAAAAATCACAAAGTTTTGCAAGATATGGGTTATTCTTCAAAACTAGGATTTCACATAACATTTACCAAAATCAAAACTCTGATATCACTTGTTTTATATAATATTATATCACTGAAGTAGAATCACAAAAATATAACATGATATGATGTAAAATAAATTATAATATTAATTATATAACCAATCTACTCTGAGGGTGGGAATTCCATGACCTTATAATAAGAAAAAAATTTGTAATGTGAGGTTACGAGAGAGCCCTACTCATCCTTATTTATAGACATAATTAGGTATGGTCAAATCCATTTACCCTAATGAATTCATATTAAGGAAACACATAATTAATGATTTAAAATATAAAATTTAAGTGTTCCATAAATTAACCCACACATATCACGATACACATTGTAAGTTAAGGGCATAGCCTTCAATATTTAATATATGCATTAAGAAATTTAATTATGGCCTTGGAATTGACTTGTATGATTTATATTTTAAATTTACGAAACTATCACAAGATATTATGGTATTTTAAGATAACATTTTGGATATATTATTTTTTCTAATATAGTGGGGCTAAATAAAATTAAAATTTTATTTCATGTTGTGTCTAATATTGGATCATTCAATAATTTTCATGGTCGACCATGGATACATCAAATGCAACCAATACCTTCTGCTATAAATCGATGTTCAAATTTTGGACATGAAGTTCAAGTGGTTAAAATTCAAAAAGAGTTTTTTTCCAATGGAACAAACCAATAATGAACTGGTCTACGTAGTAGTTCCATAAGAATAATTTTAAAATGATGCAATTAATATCAAATAATTTGGCTTCAAATAACATGATAGAAATAAGAATATTCATCTCAAATTCTCCTCGTCATGAAAACATACATGGTATGATAATTACAACATTTAAATAAAAATGCATAAATTAGCTCCAATCAGCGTACAATCATCACATATTGTATTTCCAAGACAAAGACATAATCTTAAATAAAATAAATGTATGAGAGACACTAGTCATCAAGGTAGTTACTTAGTGAACAATGTGACAAACAAATATGATCATTATGATAATGATTTTATATTCTTAGATGAATGGGAATCAAAGCAGACTATGGATCATGTTATGATTCTTAGTGCTTCAACTATTGTATATTATGATGATTATCATGAGTATTCTAGCATTATTTATTATCTTAGCTAAAAGATATATATATCACTGAACTTAAGCACTCTTTATTAGTATAATGTATTATATTAATTATCTATTTTATATTGTTAACTTCAGTTTATGTTACATGTTTATAGATTTCTTCTATGTTTCCCATTATTTGCATGTCTTCTTAAATTCTTTTACCTTTATCTTGTTAAGTTTTGGTGTGAAATAATTGGCATATTATGACTACGTTAGAGTACCCAGTGTATGATTCACGATCATCTACTTATTGGTGGAGGCTTTACTACAATTATAAATCATATACATGTCATTGATGAGATTTTATAAATAATCCATTATTTATATACAAAAATTATATTCTCATGACTATGGATTTATAGTAAGTTGGGGGCATATCCCATTCTCTCTTTGGAGGAATTTCAGACACATCTCATGGCACCATTTAGAGTTATATATTTCATAATTTCCTTTATCATGATCTTATGTTCATGTTTATATTGCAAGTTGCATGTGTCCTTATGTGCTTTCATATATGTTCATATGCCTCTAATGCTTGTTATGTTCTTTCTTTTAATATTCCTTTATGCTTTATTATATAGGCACATTTTTTGTCATGTGATTTTTGAGATAATTTAATTTCTTTCTTTGTATTTGTTGTAGGTTCCTTGTCTATCTATGTATAATTTTCATCTCACATGTTTATGTTTTATATGTTTTCCTTGTTTACTCTATGTAAATTCATTGATTTCAATGTTTTCTTTGTATTGCTTCCTTCTTTACTTATTCATGCGCTTTGGGTGATATTACATGATCTATGTTTGATATGATTTCTTTGTTTACTCTATGTGACTTCATAAATTTCATTGTTTCCTCTGTGTGTTATGTTTGCCCTATATTTGTATATTGTGTGTATGGTGTAATTCCTCTATGCTTCATGTATTTTTCTTAATTTTTATGTTTACATTGTTTTTGTTGTGTTTTTTGGTGCCATGATTTATATCATGCACAAATCCTTTTATTTTCCATGATTCATATCATGAAAATATTTTCTCATTTTTTATGTGGTTTCGATGATTCCTCCCATGCATCTATTGGGGGAAAAGTACGATAATTGTACTTAGTATAGATATATATGCTACTACACTACTCTTATTGTGGAAAATTACCTTATGCTTCATTGAGTACTTATTTCCCATAAGGAGAATAGTATTCCTATGATTATACATTTATTACATTTCACCTACTTGGGGCATATTATACTTATGCTTGTATAGACTAAATTATAGGCCCGTGTGGTGAAATGTATTTGCAACATGCATGATTTAAAGATGTCATCTTTATATGTTATACAACAATGACTTTATTTCCTATATTACACATAATGCTCATAATTCATTTCTTTTTAGATATGTCCTTCACAGGTTTATCCCATATCTCAAAGAGTGGAACATATTCCCACCCATATTTATTGTTAGACTCAAAGACCGAGGACATTTCATACCATATCATGCTTCTCTTAACAAAGGCAATTATAGGTTAATTATTCCTAGATGTTCCCAACACATGGATATTATTTCCACCATGGGATACATTCAAAACATTTCTTAACCTTAATCTGTTATATATTAAATCATATTTATTTAACTTTGATTTTTTATCACTAAAGTTTTTACTCAAATACATGCAAGATTAAGCACAAGCTTTGAAACTTAAACATCTACAAAGGTATTCTTATTTTGAATAGATTCAGAGATGCAACAAACTTGTATAGGGGAACCCTCACAATATCAACTAACCTACATGTATAGTTTCTAGTTTTAATTTACTAGATTTTAGCAAGTTATCATCATTGATAAATGGTAAAGTGGTTTACATAAATAATGTACTACACTATGTTAGAGTAGGGGTTTTCTTTTTTCCCATATTTATTTATTATGGACTTTTTTCCCCCATTTAGAGTTTTCATACTTTCATGGAGAAGCTTGTTTATGTGTGCAAGTTGACTGGGTGACCAAGAAGTACCTCTATTGACTAGCTATTTTGGATATGGAAGTTACTCATCTATTATTAGCCCTATCGACCACCTTTTGTGGAGGAGTTACTTGACTATTATGTGGTTTGTTGACCACCTTTTGTGGGGGATTTACTTGCTTACTTTCCTATATATACTCATCTCATTTGAGAGTTTTTCAACTTAATGAAAGATTGGGTTTTGCTCTACTTACTTTTTATCTCTTGTAATATTGTCTTTGATTGATTTCATTTTACTTCAACAACATTGTGGTGTGCACAAGCTTCATCTCATGTGATCTTGACCTTTGATTTCATGTTATCCAAAACTGAGGACGTCTTCGATATGGTATCAGAGCCACCTGTGGTAATCGTATGTCTGATTTTTTATTGTTGTTATCTTTTGAAATCACGATATTTTTATTTGTAAAATAAGCTTGGTGTAAAATCCATTTGTGAGAGTTTTCGTTCTTGGTGGAGTCATTTTTTTTGTAGATCTAGTTTATTGGCAACCATTACCACAGTTTTTGTGGTTTCTTTGTGAATGTGTGTTATGTGTGCCTTGGTGCATTTTCCTACAAAAGCCCTATGTGCCTCTATATAGCATCAAGTTTGATCTTATGTTCGATATCGGCTTGTGTGTTTGGCCTCAGCTTAGCCTCAGCTAGTTTTGTGTGTTTAGGAGACTGTTCGACCTTAGTTATGTGTTGCTTCCAGGCAACCCGCATCTACAACATTTTTACTAGTTGAGTCTACTCTCATTGTCACCCAGTCATAACCATCATTCCATGTGTGTGAGTTATTCAAGCAACATCACAAAAGACTCGTATAGTTTCAAAAGGATTTAGAGTTTCTTCCAAAACAAGTCAAGTTTATTCAAAGTTTGCCCTAAAATTTCTAAAAATCTAACATATTAAATCCCTCTTTTTTAACTTGATTTAAAACAAGGTTAAATAGGCTACTTTTCTTTGAATGCACGAATAATGCATAAGAGGATTGGTCAAGTTTAGCATTGTTAGTGAAAAAAATTTGATTGTTTTTTAATAAAAATAATATATTGTGGGCAATATTTAAAAAGGAATTGTTAGTCATATTTTCAATTGCTCATTTTGTATACTTGTCTTGGACGTATTTTCAGCTGACCCTGGCATCCTCACCTAGTCTTGCAAAGCACGTCTTTTCAAAATATACACTGGTTGTTCTAGATACATTCTCGATTGTACCTGACATCTTTTGAGCATGCATCATTTGTAACATTTGGCGGGGGGGTCTCCATTTCATAGTTCAAAGGGTGTACTTTCTTTTGAGTTACTCTTTCTTTCTACTTCATTTCTACAAGAACAACTTGCATACTACTACAACTCAACTCAACACTAAAATGGATTCAAGTTTAAACCCACTGACTCCCTTTAACTATCATGAATGAAAAATCCAGAAGGTAATCATTTTGAGTAAGGGTTTGTATAGGATAACGATGAGTGATGAAACAAAACCTAGCACTGATGCAGAGAAATTTAAGTGGTATAATCGTAGTGAGGAAGCCTATGGGCTATTATGTCTTTTTGTAATGTATGATCTCATATTTCACTTAGAGCCTGCCAAATCACCCCATGATAAATGAACCATTCTGAGTAAACAATTTGAGGAGCAAAATGTGATGAAAGGGAACGAGTTTGAGAATGAACTCATTAGCCTAAATCATTGCAAATTTGACACCCTTCAAAGTTTCTTCACTAAGTTTAAGTCCTTAAGGTTGCATTTGAAAGAATGTGGGATAAAGAAAGAAGTTAACTTATTCTTTCTATACTCTCTAAACTAGATCCTGACTATTTAGACTTTGTCTCTACTTTTCATGCCACTAAAAATCCTTTGGGCACTGTATAAAAAATTACATCTTTAGATGTTTTCATTGTCAACTTAACTAGAAAGTAAGATAAGTTGATCCAGATGAGCACATTGAAACTCACAAAACCTCAAGCACTAATTGTTGGGAATGGGAAAGCAAAGACTTCAAACAAAGAGAAGAAGAAGAATAAGAATCAAGATAAGAAGAAAGAATCAACCTCTGTCAAAACCAACACTGAAGCCTCCTCTTCCAACAAGAAACCTAAGAAAGAGAAGATAAGTGTGTCTATTGTAAGAAAAATTGGCATGATGAAAACAAGTGCATGAAGAAGCAAATAGATCACCTAACTCATCTCCTAGAGAAGAACAACATAGGTGTTCCAGAGTCAATCAAGTAGAATTCATCTACCCAAGATCCTACTAAGGCAAAGGGCAAGGGTAAAGAGAAAGAAAAGGACAAGGCTCTTGTAATAGTTGCAGATTCAACATCTTCATGGGTTATTGACTCGGGTGCTTCTCACCACATGGGTTCTTTACTGATTGAGTTTTCTTCTTTAGAGCCTTGTAGCATGTCTTCTATCAGTTTGTGTGATGACACTTATGTACCAATTGTAGGAAGAGGGTCTATTGAAATGGAAGGAGGAACATTCAATAATGTTCTAAGTGTTCCTTCTCTTTCAACCACTCCTAGTAGTGTATCAAATCACTCATATCAGCGAAGGCATGAGGGTTGAAGTTTTACCAGATTCAATTATCATCAGGGAGTTGCATAGTGATTCTACAGTGACAATGGGCAGGGTAGATCACCAAACCAGGTTATACACCTCACATTTTGCCGTTGAGTCTTCTTCAGTTGCATACTGACTCATTCAAATGGAGTTAGCAAATTAAGACGAGCAGTTTGGCCACCTTAACTACCGCTACCTTAAACAATTTAGCAAAAATGACATAGTCATAAGGTTGCCTCGAGTCTAATTCTCTAAGGGACTTTGTGAGGGTTGCTCTCTTGGAAAGCATCCCGAAGCAAATTTTGACAAAGACAAAGCTTGGAGGGTTTCACAAGCATTAGAGTTAGTACACAGTGATGTATATGAGCATTTTTCCAATCTATCTTTACAAGGGCTAAATACATTCTTGCTTTCATTTATGATTTCTCAAGATATACATGGATCTACTTCCTTGAGCAAAAGTCTAAAGTGTTTGAATATTTTCAAGACTGAGAAACAATCTGAATACTCCATCAAGGTTCTTCGCATTGAGAATGGAAGTGAATATGTACACAACATATTTGAGCAGTTTTGCACCACAGAGGGGATTGATTTGTAGCGGACAGTGGCTTATAGTCCTTCATAGAATGGAGTTGCAGAACACAAGAATAGATCCTTGAAATAAATGGCTAACTATATGATTCACTCTAAGTCCTTGGCACCTTAGTATTGGGCCGAAGTGATTAATTATGCTTGTTATATTCAAAACAAGGTTTCTCAAAAAGTTTTGAAAGACATAATACCCTTTGAACTTGGGCATGGAAGGACCCTGAAATTGAGCACTTTAAGGTTTTTGGATCACCAGCTATGGCACGTATACCAAAGAAGATACGCAAAGCTATGGAACCTCAATCAAACCTTGTATCTTTGTAGATTACCCAGATGGTGTTAAGGGGTACTGCCTTCTACATCCAACCACACATGAGTTGTTCATAGAGAGAAGTGTTCACTTTCAGTTGAGTCCCAAAGACTCAACACTTAACACTTCTTCTGTTTCATTGGATTGACTTAGACTTGATGATTCTTCTTTTGACTTGGATCATCCAGAGCAGGTTTCTAAACTAGGATCTTCTTCTTCCAATCCTGACAGTAAGGACAATGATGGGGAGTCATTCACATCCACCTCTAGTCATGTTTCAAAGGATGAGAAGTCAACCCCTGACTCACCCACATCTGAGCCCCTTTGGGCCAGGTACACTTTAGAGTGCAAGTACTTGGGCAATGAACCCATCATATGACAGACGTACTTCGACAGATTATCAAAGTAGTCCACATGCCTTCTTTGTTTTAGTTTTGGATGCACGAACATTTTTAGAGGCTTTATGCATCCCTGAGCGGGATAGTGTTATGCAAAGAGAATATTCTTCTTTAAATCAAAAATCACACTTGAGATTTGACTTCACTTCCTAAGGGAAGGAAGATGGTTCGATGTAAGGGGATGTATCGGACCAAGTTTGCAGCAGATGGGTCGGTCGATAAGTACATGGTGAGATTGGTTGTCAAAGATTTTTCACAGGTAGTCGACATTGACTATTCAGAGGCCCTTGCCCTGTTGTAAAGATGACTTCAATCCGACTCACACTAACTATAGTCGTAGCACATAATTGGGATGTGCACCAGATGGATGTAAAAAGTGTCTTTCTTCATGGAAACTTTGAGGAAGAGATCTACATGGAGCGGCGACCTGGATTCATTCAGGATTCATTCTTAGTTTGCAAACTTAAGAAATCCATCTATGGCCTAAAACAAGCCCATCGGACCTGGTACGTCAAGATGGATTCCTTCCTCCTTACTTCAAGTTTCACCAAGTGTCATTCAAACCCCAATGTATACTTCTTGCAGCTAGATGATTTTTTACTGATACTAAGTCTTTATGTTGATGATCTTTTGATCATCGAGAGTTCATCATCGTCTATTACAATAGTGAAGAGCTCTACAAGACAAATTTGAAATGACAAACTTGGGTATTCTGCATTATTTTCTCGGCATTGAGATTTTATAATCCGATTCAAGAATTTCACTTGCACAGTGTAAGTATGCTTTCGATCTTTTGGCTCGATTTTGCATAGCTGATTTTAAGCCATCTCCGACTCCATTTCTATCAAGGATTAGATAGCTTGAGGATAATTCTTCTACACCTTTGGTCAATGCCACTTGACATCAACAGTTTTTTGGCAACCTTATTTCTCTAACTCATCCCAACGCTGATATTTCATAAGCAGTAGAACTTGTCTTCAAATTCATGCAAGAACCCCATGCGTTGCACTGGAAAGCAGTGAAGAGGATCTTGCTCTACATTCAAGAATCTTACAAAGTTGAGTTTCATTACAGATTTGGCATAAAGGTTGACTTAGTTGGCTTTATAGATTCAGATTGGATAGAAAATTCTCAGAATCGCAAGTCCACTTCAAGTTACAATTTTTTTTTGAGATTTGGTCCTATCAGTTGGTCTAGCAAGAAACAAAATGATATTGTTATATCATTCACAAAAACAAAGTACAAATGATATGTTAACGCAACTACTGAGGCTATTTAGCTTCAAGGGATTCAATCTGAGTTTGGCATTCCATTCAGATAGCCCACCATCATCTATTGTGACAACTAAAGTACTGTACAGATATACACGAATTCGATTCAACACCAAAGGATCATACAAATTGAGATTCACATGCATTTATCCGATAACTTATTCATGATCAAGTCATCAACTTAAAATTTTGTCAGTCTTCAAGGTAGGTTGCAGATATATTTACCAAACCCTTCAATGAAAGCAAATTCATTCATCTATGAGTTCTTGAGGTGTGGTCTACATTAGCAACATCAACTTAGAGGGGGGCTTATAACGTCTTCTCTTCTTCTACATCTCTCTTTTGGGTGGAGTTTTTCCTATAAGTTCTCTTTTTCTCTACTTTATGAGAGATTGCTTTGTATATAAGTACATCATTAGGGCTAGTTGTCAGATCCCATTTGTTTTTTATACTGCCCACCTAAATTGTGCTTATAAGAGGGTGTCAAAATATAGATTTTCTTTTTTTTATAATTATTTATTATAGACTTTTTTCCCTCACTTGGAGTTTTCCTATTTTCATGAACAAACTTGTTTATATGTACAAGTTGATTGGATGACTAGAAAGTAACTCCCTTGACTGGCTATTCTTGACCCTGTTAACCACATTTTGTGAAAGATTTGTTTGCTTTCCTATATGTACTCATCTTATTTGAGAGTTTTTCAACATAATGAAATATCAAGGGTTTTGTTGCACTTCTTATTTATCTCTTGCAATAGTCTTTGAGTGATTTCATTTTACTTCAACAATTTTGTGGTATGTACAAGCTTCATCTCATATGATCTCAACCCTTGCATTCGCATCATCCATAACTGACAACATCTCCGATAACATTAACTTATTCAAATGTACCTTAACCTTATTTAGTTAATAACTTAATAGCAGGCCACACTACAAACCAGAGTAAGAATCCTAAACTTCTTGTTCACAATAGGTTTATTCCAAGTTTTTCCCACCTTATTGTAGGTGGAGAAATGCCAATTACATCTTTAGAGATACAGACTCTTAAGATTTGGAAAATTCCTAAGGGTTTTGAAAGTCAAGCTAATTGGCGGCCATTTCCCTTGGAAATACAAAAGCTTGAGCTCAATTGACAATGATAGTAACTTCATTTGTGATTAGAAACCCCCCAAGGAAGTTCTTTTTCCCTAGCTTATCACATGAAAGAATCAGACTCCTCAAAACATAGTGTTGGATCTGTTAGTTTCCTCTTCCTTAGGTAGGCAAGCGACACCATTCAGATCCAAAGTGGTTTCAAAGTGAGGCATGAGAACCATTCAGCTTTCATCCAGCTGCAAAAGCCATTTATTCCAGTCTAGATTTAAGCTTGTTCCCAGCAAGAGTTGCCTTCAAAGGCTCTCACAGCGATTTCTGAAGGATGGTGAGGGAAATTGTGTCCTGTTGAACTAATTGGGAATCTATCCGTGTGGAGGCTTTCCCTTAGTCTTCCATGTGATTTTCCCTCTCCAGGGGTTGTGCTGATTGTAACTTTCTTTTTCGATTTTAAAAGAAAATTAAAATGATACCACTTCGTACAAATTACACAAAAACACATTTAAGAGGAAGTAATACAAGTTTGGCATCCAGAACTGAACTAGTTCTCCTTTTTAACATCAATGTAAACCCACCATCCAAGTTCAAAGTAGGGAACAAATTAATAACCTATCAGACAAAATCATTAGCTCTAAAGCAAGCGTTATATTAAAGGTGCATTCACGTATGCTTATCCGTTTACTACTGCTCAAAGAAAGTTGACCTAGATCGTTCAGCCTTACGCAATACAAGTAATTATGGTTTTGTACAGCCATGCAAGAAATATATTTGTAAAAGATCTATATAACCAGGGAAAATAAAGCAACTTTATTTTTTAAACAGGAATATCCAGTTCACTGCCCTGTCTAATTTCACACTTCTATTCGTAGGATTCATGAGTGTGTTTGCTCTTTGATGAAACAATGTCCAGATTTTGTGAAGATAAGTGATGTGCAAGTAGGAAATGAATTCAGTAATGATGTAATTAAAACTACCTTTACCATTAGCACATAAAATATGTTCAATTATATTTTGAGAAATATAAAAGCACAAAGTCCTGTAGAGTTTTAACCAATTTGTAACTCAATGTAAATTCTCCACATTTGGACAGTGTTGGCAGCAATTGAATCGAGGCACGTCAAATAGCTAGTTATGACTAAATAATGAAGTATACAAAGTTACAAACACTATCTTGGTTGGGAGAGCTTCCATAAATATAATCCATGATTAGCTGCTCCTTCATCCATTTAACCGGTAAATATGTGCAATCCAAATTACTTTGCCTCCATACAGGTGAGCAATTCCACCCATACATTTCAGGGAATTACGAATCAAATGGTCTAGATGCCCATAATGTCTAAAATACAAATAATTTCTTCAATTTCTCGAGCTACTGTTACAACGCACAATAACAAATTTGTACAGAAGTTTGAGTAGATGGAAACCAGCCCTTAAATAGGTGCTGATTCAATGAGCGAAGCTTGATATGCATTACCATTAGAGGGTCTTAAAGGAAGCACACCCTAAAAAGCCTTCAAGACAGAGTGAGCATTTCTGATTTCATAAAACCAGAACATTTGTATTCTGGATTTGATGACGATAAAAATGCTTGCATACAATTCCTGTTCAAACGGAAGTCAATTGAAACGAACTACAATGCAAGATATATCGTCCTTGCTTTCACGATTCACTGCTTCACTTGTCAAACGCTTTGCTGCCACTTGGGGATCTCTGATTTTCTTGATAAAATCAACTGCCTCTTGATTTTTCATTACCTGGATGCCATAAAAACTAAAACTTGACTACCAGAGATCCCAGGTCAGGGTAATGTCCAAGTACCATTAACAGAAAGCAATATCATAAATAAGCCTTAATAGCATAAGCTAAGAAAAGATAAAACATTATATGCATGGATAATGAAAAGCAACCTTCCACAAACCATCACTGGCAAGAATCAAAAACTCAGCTCCTGAATCAACGTCAACTTCTCTTACATCAGGGTCTGACCGTAAATGCGATTTAAGGCTTTTGTCTCCAAATGCTCGAGAAACAGCTAGCTGTCCATCCACTCTGGGCACATCTCCTGCAATAGAAATCCTTAAAAGTTATAAGAATACAACAAAACACAAAGAATATGACTTCAGCTAATTTTAAAATGGATTTGTAAAGGCTGTTCAAATCATTTATTTCAAGGGAGCCTAGGGAGGCTATGTCCTTGTCACTAACTACAAATCCCTATATGGAGTCAGACAGGCACACAATGCTAATCAGTGCGCCTGCACGTGTAGGAACCTTAATAAAAGGCTACAACAAGATGGCCTGACCAGTGACAGTGGACCAAACCTTCCACATCCAGAGCCCCCTTTAAAGTACGACATGTGCATGCAGAAGGAAGCTATGATAAACCAAGCTCATCAAGATAAATTAACCATAGGAGGACCTATACAATATTCAATATTGTATTGAGAATATTTATTACGCAGCAAAATGATATAACATAGTGCAACATTATCCGGCACAGATAACAACCATATTTGTCCTGCAATGTTTGACAGCAAAGGACAATAACAGCCAGACTAAACCTGTTTCTTAGAATCTATGTGAGAAAACAAGGTAAGTTACAAGATTCCTAGTTCAGAACCATAATATTGAACCTGGCATATTTGAGACAAAGCCTCCTCTAATCTCAATGCTTCCACGCTCTGCACTGGTGCCTGGCTCATGATCGATTGAGAGCTGAATAGCTTTTCCATTCCGGCACAAAACTGCTCTGGAGTCCCCAACATTTGCAACAAAGAGTTTTCTACCATCTAGCAGGATGGCTGTGACAGCAGTGGAACCACCTTGACCCAAGCCTGGTGTCTCTCTGAGAATAGCCTTGTCAGTTTTCTCATACGCTTTGGTGATTGCCCTGGTAGGATGAAACCAAAATTCTTCCTGAAAGAAAACATTGACCTAATTAGACTCTAAATTCTAGTCATATAGAATCAAGTCTAACCCACCTCAACATAAATTGATGATAGCTGAAGAGACTGCAATACAATGTACACTACAAAGTCTAATGTAGATACTTTGCCATTTTCATTAATTACATGCTTTGATTTCTAAACCAGAAATGAAAATGTCAATTCACCATTACGACAAGAGGCTATAAAGCAGCAACAATGCAACATACATAAACTGGTCTCATCATCTATAAGCACTCACCTCACTCAAAATATTGTGAAACAAATTCTTCTGCAAGTATGAAGCCACATCGCTACCTAAATGACCATCAAAGATGGCAAACAATCCCAACTCGTGGCCTTTCGTTTTTTTGAACTCGGCTGCATGATAATCCTCCATAGGGTGACTTGACTTGCCTTTAACTAGACTGAATCCATGAACAATTTTGTTGGGACTTTGGCGGCTCTTCCCCTTTCCAGTATTACCAGATGGGCCCACACCCCTGCCCCTCTACAAGATACATGGATTCATTTATGAGAGACAAGAAATGAATTCTATTTTCTTCTGATTGAATTATAATTACAAAAATAAAGAAACAAGAAAACAGGAAGAAAATTAGAAGCCACATCCATAGCCCTCTATAATATGCCGGTTAAAAGCGTTACATAGTTATTGATTTTTAAAATAAATACTTTAAAGTAAAGCTTCCTAAAAATAAGGTTTCAAAACATATTGATGATCATTTTCAGCCAAAAAAATAGTTATTTTTTTTAAATTTGTAAAAGCTTTAAAAGTACAATGTTTTTATGAGCAGCTTGTAAAAGAAAATCAATATTTCTATAAAAAATCTTCAAAAAAGAGCTTATAAAACATTAAGAATGCAACCCATAAACAGTCTTTATGTTAAAAATTAAAATATCTCCTGTAAGAAGATGTCGATCCAGATACGCATTACTAATACAGATAATGTGCTTTTCAGATAACCTGGGATATGATATGGCGCGAATACCCATTTAAAAACATTTATGTGCATACATACATACACACACATATATATAGAAAACAATAAATTTACTTGTGGCGTAGATGTTGAACTCCGTATGTTTGTTTCTTGGAGTGCTCTTTTACTTTTATAATTCCAAGATTTTATTTTTTATTATACAGACTTGTGTTTGTAAAATAATAAAAATAAATATTAGCTGCAAATGGTGCCAGTTTTTAAATTTGATGCTGTCTCTGTTCGCCAGATAAATTTTAGTATTGATGTTCTTAGTACGTTGAAATGAATGGATAATGATTGCCCTGTTTTATACTCTATTTGTCATTACACTTATTCTTGTGAGAAAAAATATAATCCTTATGAAGATATTAATGTCTCGGCCACAAAAGCTTTGGACTATTAGATACATACCAGTTAAGTAGCTATAACCAGATACGTATTAAATACACACATACAGATACAAGTTAGGTACCCCATAATATCTCGAAATTTAGGATCTCCCAAATTCTCAATTGTGTCTTAACCAGTTATGCTACATACAAGCATGCATACACAATAGAACAGGGAGAGCTAAAGAGCCTTTTTGCCTGACAGACCTTATTCTTCAACAGCACTAATAGATGTAAATTTCACATTTTAAAATTACAAGAAATAACTTTTAGGAAAATGGAAGAACTTTCAGAAGATCGCAAGGCTTTCAAAGTAATAACACAGTTCATATGCTACCTAGGATTTTAGAATAGGCATTTACCCTGGTCTTCTAAAATAGCATGCCAAAGCCTCCAAACAGATCCACTGGCATGCTTGCATCTTTGATTTCTAATACATCTTTTTCTTAAGCCAAGTAGATTCAGTGTTTGAAACCATATGGCATGTTGTGATTGCCTTCTTCGTCTATCAAAGGCAAACCTATAATGCAATTGTAAAGATTCAAGTGTCCTTGGTCTCCTCCAGCATACTAAAGCATGCATATAAGAGCAAGGTCTTTTTGGCATAGCCAAAAAAGCATAGTGTTTAGGACAATCCCCAAGTTCATCTTGTGTTCAAATTATATTCAAGTCAAGTCATTGAAGCCATACTAGTCCATTTCCAATAGAATAGTCATAAGTTCCTCTAATAACCTCTAAGCCAAAGGCATTTGCCAAAGTATGATGAAGCCTCTTGCATCCTTGTCTATAAGGCGAGACCCTTGGGGTTCACTAAAAGCCTAATACTACGAATTTCTCTTCCTGGTGCCACTGCCACAAAATATACATTGATGATAGAATATTGGTAGCTACCTATGGCTTTTAAAGCATGTGGCAATGGAGCCAAAAAGTACCACATACATGCCTACAACCATCATTCTAACAAAAGGGGCTTAAAATCCTCTCTTTTCCCCCTTTTGAATAGCATGCACAGTAGACTAGCAAGACTAAAACGTCCTAAAAGAGTGGAAGTTGAAACATCAATGGCCTCTACAATTACCAAAATTGACTGACAGAAAATCATACAGTTTTATGGGTGTTGACACGCCCCACAGCGTAGCATGAATGCATGACCCAAACAAGGTAACTAATAACTAAGACACACTATGAAGCAAAATATTACAATCAAGTAGCTAGAATACATTAAAATATGTAACTCTTGCACAAACATCCACTAGCCAAAAGAAAATCAAGCATCCACTCAATGCAGCTGCAGAAATTCCTTAACTTCTATTAGGCCAAAATTTATTCACCTCTACCTAAACTAAACCGAGTGGCTTGTGTGACTGGTAAACCATGGCATTGTAGCGAGGCTTGATGCAGTCACCCACGTTTCCCTGTGAATCTTTGTACAGCAACTCAACCCTCCTTATCACAATCTTCAGGTGACACCTAAGGACTCACCTAATGATTAGCTAGTGGACTTAACTCGAACATCATAACACACACACCTGCCAACCTTCCTCTTTATCTATGTATGAAAATGTCAATTTAGCAATATTATCCTCATGTATGTTAAACCTATAGTTATCATGTGATTTCCCCAATAGTCAAGCAAACTTGCGCAAGGAAATGAAGACACTTTGATTTTTCTTTTCTTTCCTTCTATAGATGGTTCATATTTTCTCTTCATTGGCTTTGAAGACAAAGACCATTTACTGTTGTCTTATGCTTGCCTGTTCTTCCCTTCATCTCCTTTCTTCATATTGGCAGGTTTGGAGCCAATATGATGCGCCCCCGCCACGAGCCCCTTCCCCAACAGTGTTAACCTTAAAGGCAATCTGATGTGCCTCTCCCTTGGCAAAGCTAGCCTTGAGTCCAACTTGACGCGTCGCCATTTACATAGATTTGGGGAGCTAAATGAGCATAACTTAGCGAAGCACTTTTGGGTCATTTATGATCCAAAATCATAATTTAATTGTTTATTTACATCTTTTGTTTTGGTTATTCGGTTAGTTGAAACCCGTTGGTTGTAAAAACCAACTATCGTAAACCTATAAAAGTTTACGATAAATCATGTATATAGCTAAGCTTTACATTGAATACATTTTTGTCTAATTCTTCCAATATCCTCGATCCATCAGTGGTATCAGAGCCACGATTTTAAGGACGACAGCGCTGAGACCTCGTTATGGCAGATTGAAGGCTTCATACAAAAAGCCATGGTGAGAAAAGGAGGAAGCCACGTGAAAGATCCCGGTTGAAGGAGAACGTTGGGCATCAAGCAATGTTTTAAAGCGCTTCAGGCAGTAGTTCGGTGCCTTTATTGAGCAGTATGGCGAAATTGATATTGTTTGCACCCTCGTTGTGGAGCAAATTTGAATAATATGATGTACAGAAAAATTAAAGTTGAAAGTTAGTCTTAGGGCATCATAGTCTAGATTTGGTATTCGTGACACTAAAGATTAAGAAAAGGAAGGAGGAATCAGAGTGTCACGCAGCAGCATATGGCGATGTCTGACCAGGGCAGCTGGCATGGGATTGTTGACATTCTTGATCGGTAGTCCTCCCGGCCCGTGAACCTTCAAACAAAAGAAAAAGGGTTCTGCGTTTGCAACAAAAGATAGCAAGCAACAAGTAGTTTAAGAAGCGATCCCTAAAAATCATAACCTGAGGTGGACAAATTCTGCATGCTGGAAGAAGTTCTGCTTGTTGGAAGCAGATTTCAAAACCTAAAATCAAGTGAAGTTTTTTCCCATGGGCTCCACCAGACAAAGGCGCCACGCTCCGCCAGATAAAAGCGGTAGTTAAAATGCGGTAATTCTGTTTCACGGAGGTGAAAACTTGTTCCATGCATATATGTATTTTTTTTAATTTCTTCCACATCTGCGAATTACAGTATATAAGGCATATTTTCCTATAATATTTCATGCAAGTTTGAAATTGAGTTGCTCAAATAAGTTTTGTTAGTCACTTGCTCAAAGAAATGTCAAGGGTTCAAAACCCTTTGGATATATATTTTGGCCAAAGTTTCCTTTTTTTGACCTTATTTGATTTTGTATAAAGACCAATAAAAGGACAAATTGTAAAGGGCGAATCTTTTAAATTTATGGAGATATAAGCTATCATTAGTACAAATTTATGACAAGTACCAAAATCGTAATATTGTAAACAAAAGTTATTTAGTGGGTCAAGGCCAAACCCGATAGCATTCCCTCTTCTTTGACTTGATTGTCTTTTTGATAGCACCATGACAAAAAATGTATGCTTAATTTCTAAAAATGGATGCTTGACACCTAAAAACTATAAGGAATGGAGCTTACATATGGAAAACACGCTCATTTTTAATGACTTGTGGGAAATAACAGAAAAAGAAATCACACCACCCACTGAAGTGGCCAAATTGGTTGAATACCAAAAACGTGATAAACGCACACTCACACTGCTAAAATCATCCTGCACTGCACAGGTAATTATTCATATTGAAGCTGTTAAATATAGCGCATGGAAAACATGAAAAGTGTTATTTGTATCACAAACACCCTGCAGACAAGAAAATTGAAAGTATGCAACTTTTAAACAATAAACTAGCAGATGATGAAGACATCTCAAAATATATTTCACGAATGAAGACATTGAAACAAGAATATCGTATGACAGATGGAAAAATTGATGATGACATGCTTATTTCCACTAAATGGCCTCAATTTTGCATACACCAACTTTGTCGAAATGTTGCAGCTTAGTGATAAGCTCAATGGTGCAACATTTGATTCTATTTGTGAGTTGTTGACTCAACATGAGCGACGATTTGCAAAGAAGAGTAAGCCTACTTAAGAGGCTCACTATACAAAGGCAAGGTCAAAACATAGAGAACATTGCCATGTACAGAGGCAATTTCAGAAGCATTCTCTGAAACACTCTCCAAGACACCCTCCATGTCATTCTACACAGTCTCCACAACATTCTCATCGGCACTCTCCAAGATCTTCAAAACACAAACATCACCTTAGACACTCTTCTCACTCCAATGGTTCTTCCAATGATTCAAATTCTTTTGGATCTCATCGACACAAGGAAGAGTCCAGATGTTTCAAATGTGGTGGTATTGGACATCTTGTATGTATATGTCATTCTCGACGACCCCGCTCTCCATACAAAAAGAAAGTTGAAGCAAATTATGTGGATCATTCTAGTGGCATATCTTCTGATTACTCCAACTATTCAAGTTATTCTGACACTTCCTCTGATCGAGGGGTGTCTTATATGGCCGAGGTCTATGGTCCCAATGGACCTGACAGACTATTTTGAGTGATCAATTATTCACCCATCTTGTGCAAGCTACTAGGCTCACGACTAAGATCTGTTGTAGTAGCATTTTTTGGCTTGTGTTATTGATTTCTTCTAGTTTTGGCTTTCTATAGTTGATATTCATGACATGGAGCAGACATGATTTTTTTATTTTGTTTATCCCAATGCACAGCGTCTCACCTCTCATTTGATAGGAGGAGAAGATATCACATTGGTTGGTCTTCGATAAGTCGTCGATGAAAGTACGAGTTGACAGGGGTTGCTAGCACCAACAATGTTGAGCAAAGGTTTTCAACGATTGTTGGGCATCCATGCGATGTACCATACACAATACAGGTTGGTCACTTTGACTGGTTTTTAGGTGGACCTTTGTGTGGATTGATGGAGTTGGACAAAGTTTGATCTGGTTCTACTAAAGTACGATACGGATGATCACAAGAAATGAGCAAGCTTTGATCGTGTTCATCAGACTTTTATGCCACAACTCGCAGGGTGGACTTCTTTCTAGAGCGACATTGGTTTTGATCTCGTACACCAGTTGCAGTTGCTTCAGAGTTTTTTTTATGACTTCAAAGTCATTACTCTCATTTTTTCATTTTTTATACCCCTTTGGATCAAGGGGGAGTTTGTTGAGTCATGATCTAAAATCATAATTAGTGTTTATTTACTTGTTTTGTTTTGGTTATTCAAGGTAGTTGAAACCCTTTAGTTGGTTGTAAAAACCAAATATCGTAAACCTATAAAAGTTTATGATAAATCATGTACATAGTTATGCCTTACATTGAATACATTTTTGTCTAATTCCTCCAATATTCTCGATCCATCAATTACCCCAACTCACACCACCCTTTGCATACACTAGGGGAACTTTGGGAGCAAAGGCATAAAAATTTTCCCTATAGCATCGATCTCGAGGATATGCAAGATCAAGGACAATGACCATGATTCTTTCACTAGGCCAAGGAACACGGTGGATGCATGTTCTCCTCTCCTTGTGAACCTTCCTTTCCATTTTGGGTATGTTCAATATGATTTACAAGTTTGTCGTAGCACTTTTAAGAGGGTGGGAGAGATTCTTGGCATGTCCGTATGTGGCAAAGGGACTCCAAGGGGTCCTTATCCAAACAAGCAACCAAATTTTAGTCCCTTTGGAATATGAACTCAGTTCTCAGCCATTGAAGACATATTTCCCTGCCAAAAGTGACAGTTTTGAATCTTGATGTTTGCAAAATGAAATCGTACTTGTCAAATTAGAAGTTTATAGTCACTTTATACCATAAGTAGACTAGACACATGAGACCTAGGCCTCAAAGTACAACTTGATTGTCTATATAAAGTGAATTCAGTTCTTAATTCTCCATAAAATCCGCCATGAGCAGCACTAGCTGAAATATTGGTTATAACCTCTTTTATTTACTTCCCTTGACTTGCCTTCGGTGCAGAGTTGTCAGTGTTGTATAGGTATTGCAGATTTTTGATGCTCTGCCCAACCTGTGAAGCTTTTAGTATTTTGCGATGCTTTTATATCTCACAAAGCTTTTTTCACTTTGTGGTGCTCAACTTTTGTATTGGTCGTCATGACCTGTGAAAATCTTTTAGTTTTGCGGTGCTGCTTAATGTCCCCAAAATTTCACACTTGGAAATTTTGGATTACCCCTATTGAAATTTTTATCTTGTCTTATGAGAGTCAGTTATCCTTGTCAAAACTCAGTCCCCTGAATAAGACTTAAGACTATAGTAGTTTTCACTATAATCGCTTTCATTATTAAAATTGCTCCAAAAGGTTAGAAAATGGTTGTCTGGGTCATTATCATAAAACTCATTTGTCCATTTTTTCAAGAAATTCAAAAAACGAAGTGTTTGGGCTCATTTCTAAGCCAACTCGGGTTCTCTAGGTTGCTTTACTTATTCAAAATGACAAAAGTGAAGTAAGTTGTCATCGCAAACCCGAGTTACACAATCCAGATTAAATTGGAATTGTGAAATGAAATCATAAAAGCTAAGTAGATTTGTAAACCCGCAAAACACTAA
This sequence comes from Torreya grandis, assembly GCA_037957365.1. NCBI lineage: Eukaryota > Viridiplantae > Streptophyta > Pinopsida > Cupressales > Taxaceae > Torreya > Torreya grandis. Next base: position 514,985 of record JARHVA010004203.1, read on the forward strand.
TTAAAACAACCCGGGGTTCCGAAGTTACATTACTTCACTTGTTTAAATCATAAGTAAAAGCAATAAAGGTTCATACGCCCGAAGTCTTCATAAGCTTATAGACCGAATCGGAGTTACGGAGTTACTTGACTTCTTAGACCAAATTAAGCGAAGTAATTCATAAAAACCGACAGTTGGCAAGACACTTACGTGGCTACCCTCACCCGTGTCACTTAGTTGTCATTAATGCATGGGTTAATATAAATATTAAAAAAGTCCAATTCATTTCCCACCTGGCTTTCGAATTCTCTAGTCTAGTTGTTGCCCCTACTAATCCCGAGCGACATTGTTTGAGCTTCTAGAGCGATTTTGGCGCAAAATCTTCACAACCCATTTGCAGTCAAGGTATTTAGTTTGTTTCTCCTTCGGTTTCATGTTCCATTCTGGTTGTATATCTCGTTTTTATGTGGTGAAATTTTATGCGTCGTTTTGAAAGTTTTTTTGTAATTTCTTGTTTTGCTTGCAATTGTAAGTCATTTTTGCATGCATGGTGTTGTTAAAACCTTGTAATTTTTTTAGAAATACTTTGCATATGAAAATCTCAAACAAAATCCCAAAAAACAAAATATTTTTGCAAATGCCTAGTCTTGACGTAGATTATCTACCCAAACTCTTCATGACTTGTTACTCGGAATCCCAAGCCTAAAAAATTGGTCTCATGTTATACAAAGTTCTCGAGAGACATTGCCTACTCGGATTTTCAATTACTAATTGCTTACTCGGAGTTCCAACTATTTATTGTTTCTACTTCATCAAGTTTTTCAACTCTAGTAACTTGTCCAAAGAAATCCGAAGTTGTAAATACCTGTCACTCACTCGGAGCCTTCAACTCTGTCGACTTGAGAAATACTCGAACCTTCCCGGTATTGCAACACCCTGTTACTTAGAATGAGTTTCCTAGAGTTTTCAAGGTTTACTATTGCTTGAAGTTCCTAATACCTAAAGCTTGCTTAGATTTGTTACATAAAACAACTTAACTTAGTTGTTCAACCTTTTCTAAAATCAACAGGAACAATTATTGAGTTTTCAAAAGCATTTACCAAGTCTTTCCAGTGTTAGTCACAACAAATGTCAGAAGTAAAAGAAGAAGCAACTCTAATTCAAGAAGTTCTTAAGCTTGCACTTGAAAAAGTTCTAGGGCTAAGTAGGAAAGGAAAGACTAAAACAAAGAAAGTTAGCAAATCAAAAGTAGGGATGAAGTATAAATACCATGGATATCCCATTGAGTCTTGCATTGCATCCAAAGTGTCAAAAATCAATGACACTGACATGGAACATGCTTCCATAATTGAGTTGTTGGAAAGATCTAAAGCCACAATCAAAACACCATTCATACTATCAATGACAAACAATGGAATTCTGCAAGCTGCAGTTTTCTCAAGCTCTACACAACTACCTGAATTCGTTCTAGAATGTGCTAAGTATTATGATTCTCTCACTAGAACAGTAAAAGATATTGCAAGCAATGTGGTGATCAGATTAGATATTTAGCATTTTGATTACTGTTTGAAGATCCCAGCAAGACCTAAAGTGCTAGACTTATCAATGAAAAACGTTTAAGACCTCTGAAAGAGTAAAATAACAGATTGTATCAAGATAATAAATACTATTTATCTAAAGAAACCAAAACAGCGCTCAAGGTTTCCAAGGCAAATAGTGAGGTCTGTTTTGGTCCAAGAAGTTGATGACATCACACAGTGATTATGTAGAATCAATGGAGAGAAAAATACCAAGAACTTTTCCACCTAGATGTATGCTTACATAAAGGCTATTGATGTCAATAGGAGTTCTGCTAAGATTGAAAGGTCAAGAATGATAAGTGACAACATTGATCATCAGTTGAGTAATGTATTGCAAACTCTGGATTTCAAAATGACTTCATATTTAGTATATGTTGCAACATCTAATGGAGTCTTTTCTACGTTGACTACAAAAGGGTTGATGCCAACAGATCCCATTTATGAATACTACCCTGAATTGACGTTTTTTTAATATTTCAAGCACTATAAAACGGTAAATGATGCATTCTTCTGTGAAGTCATTTGTATATTAAATGTTGTTTTGAAGGCCAAGAGAGTATCTGATGCAGCTTGGGAGGCAATTTCCCATTTTGGATGTATTTTTATTCAATTCTTGAATTTCACATACATCAGAGTTGGTAGTTTCACAGGAACACCAATAAATTGCCAAGGTACCCTAGTGATAAATGAATTCTAATGGAATTATGTAGACCGCTGGTGGAATTACATGATCTTCAGTCAAAAGTACACCATTCTTAGTTGGTTTTCTTGTTATTATTGACCAATATCATTGTGCAAGCATTTATAAGGCCAAAAATGTACACACAGAGATGTATCATAACTATAATCAATCACATTTTGAGGCTAGAGCAAATTTTGATTGCAGAGACAGCACAAAGCACAGTTTCTCTTGAATATATGCATATCACTGCCCTAAAAGACTTTTGGATTGATTGCAGAAACGAAATTGAGGTAAAAAAAAGAGATAATCGCAAGATGACTGATCAACAAATTCGCTCATTTGATTTGGCTATAATTCCTAAAGACATGGAAGATGATGAACAAGTAATTCTTGATTCTTATTATGCAATGGAAGGAGATAATACTCCACTCCTAGAAATTGATTACAAGAAGAATCAAGTAAAGAATATTGTTAAAAGGACTTCAATGGTTCTTGCTATGACTTTAACATGGCTTCTTAGTAAGGGCTACTGCATGGATTATAATCAACAACAAATGGTGATACTGATGTAGACAGAGGTGGGGTATAATCAACAACAAATGGTGATACATTCAGCTACTTCCACTAGCACAGATTTCTCCTCATTACAAGCAGTACCTGAATCAAAAGACGAAATAAATTTGGAAGAGATAGACTTGCAATTTCTGAAAAGTCTTGATCATACGGGTAAGAAGCCCAATAATGCCAGAGTGACTTCAAAACTAATAATTGAGCCTTCGCAAAAAAAAATTGCAGAAATAACAATTCCTCCACAGGGTAAGTATAAGAGTGAAATCATTGAAGAAGACTTGGCAATTACAAAGGTATCCCTAGGGAAAATCACTACAGAGGTCCTGAAGCAAGACACACAGACTCTTATCAATAATACCCTTTTTCGAAAGCTTGATGAAGAAAACGCTGATAAAGCCAATCTAAAGGAACAAATTACTAAGTTGTGTGAAATAATTGTCAAAGTGGCAGGATCATTACTTTCAGAGGATATAATTGATCATCAAACAATAACTTTGTTAGAAGAAACTAGTGATAAGGCCAAAGTAGTTGATGAATGGATAGAGAAAATGATACACTCTGCACAAAAATGGTTCCCTGAGGTTCCAAGCAATTTAGTTGATATCGAGAATAAATTGGCACAACTAAAAACAATGATGGCGATTGAAAATGAATGTGGAATATCTGAATTGCAACAGGACAGCATTCAACAAATAAATGCTTTAAGTGAAAAAATTTTGATTGAAGAAAAGATTGTTCCAGAGGGATCAGTGATAAAAGCAAAACAAGAACACATCATATCTCTTCGCATGCACATTTTTGGAGCAATGCTTGAAGAAATGAAGACTCCGGAAGAAGATGCTCGCAACATAAAAATAGATCTGGAGGATTTCATCTTCTATCTCACGAATGTTTGGTCAGAAGAACCGCCAAGGACACATGAACAATTACATCAAGAATTTAAGCACGTGATTAAAGAGGCCACAACTCCATTCAAAGTGAAATCAATAAAGGAGTTAATGAAAAGTCATCAACAAGTCAAAACGCTGGAACCCAATCTTGAGAAAGTGAAAGGTTATAGTTAGAAGCTGGAAAATGAGCTACTAAGATTTGAAACAGAAAAGCAATCAATTGCCAAGACAAATGATGCAGCCATTCAATTTATCTTGTCACAAACACATCAACTACAAAAAAAAGTGCAAAAAAGTTCATAAATTAAAGTGATTACTATTACTTCTCTTCTCAACTTCTATTTTCTTCAAACGACTTGAGAAATATATTTGAAGTAATTTTGTTTTAAGTAGTTACTCTAAAATGAATGTCACTCAGAAAAATTACTTATAAAAGTAAGTTGCTTTATAACATGAAAGACTCAAGTAACTTAGCTAGATGTTATTACTTGAAGTCATTTTGTAAAAACAGAGTACTTGAGCGAGCTAAGCGCAACATGCAAGAAGTTGTATTTGATCCAAACAATAAAACCAAGAAGAGCTACATGTCATCAGCCCGTTGCACACCACACATGAGAAATTCAAGGAAGATGTCTCCCAATGGTTTTCAAAATTTCACGCAGCGCATGAGAAATTCAAGTTGTCTCTTATTTGTATTTGATATCTGAAAGTGGTATAAATGTGAGAGAAAACCTGCATATCGAGGGATGGTAATTTGGAAAAGCAATTGTAACTGTTATACAAAAAAGATAAGCAATCTGAAACTGTGTTTAGATTTCTGTATGTTTTTGTATGAACTTTGTTCAATGTGAATAAAAAGAAAGTTGTTTTCTAAGAAACTTTGCACCTAAGGAGATCTTTCGGTGCATTCTGTGAGGATTAAAATGATAAACTTTGTGTTATTGTTAAATCTGAATATGAATTCAAATTTTCCTTAATCATTTGTTGAAAGAATTATCACATCTTGTATGTTTATCTGTTTGTACAGATACAATAAGCTCTGCAAAAACTACTTGTTGTGAAGTACAATTTATTTCTTTTTCACAGATTCTAGTTTTTTTCATTCTCCACTTTCTAAGAACTTTGTATAATCTTTGAATCAGCTATTTGTTGCAAAATCACTCTGTTATGGTTCATAAACTTTGTGATTAAAGTAATACCCGAAAATAAGATAACTTGTGTATAACCTGTGCATAATTTGTATAAATTGTAAAAAACTGGAAGTGTGAATAGTCGAAGTAGATAAACATAAGCACACGAGAGCTTCACTGTTAAATGAAGGGGATTTAATCCCATGACTGCCTAGGTATCTTTTGCTAGCCTACAAAATATCTAGCCAACACTTCCCACAAGGTCGCAAAGCTTTCAGCGTTGTGATGCTTCTCCTGACCTGAGAAACTCATTTTCTTCTGCCTTGCACTACTCTTGCGAAGCTTCACAAAGCTTTCCCTTGCCTTTTACCCTCTCTTTTTGCATTTCCTTTGGTACCTAGACCCTGCATCAAGGGAGGAGGATGCCAAATCCTTCCTAGGGAAGCAACTCATAGGGGTTTAAATAAACTAAAAAAATCAACAAACAAAATCAATGGACAAGATCTTCAAAGCACAAACCCAAAATAAAGAATAAGTGACAGTGGAAAATCCAAAGGAAACAACCAAAAGGAGCCAACGGATTGCAAAGATCAATAAAACCTAATGAAAGCAATTGCATGTATTTCTCATGGTAAATAATTAATGTCATTGTCATTTTAAGCCTTTAAAAAGGGGTGGCCCCAAATTTGAAAAATTTGGACGTATTCGTGACGATAGTTTCCAACAGGGTACTAGATTTTTTTCAAGAAACCTTTCCAAGTATCTATAGATGTAATATCATCCTCATGGACAATGCAGTAGTTACTCCATATTTTTACAGTCATGGAAACTCTCAAAAGGGCAAAGGTAATCTTTTCTAAATCAAAAAACAAATTGACAACATAGGAGCAGATCAGGTTAAGCCAATTATCTAGACTAACATTTATCATATTTTGCCTTCAAATATAGGAATATCCATATTGATTTGTACCTTGTATAGTGTTTGGCCTCCAAACAACTTCTGGGTTGATGAATACGATGGGTCTGAAGAGGCTTGAAAATGCTACAAGGGTTGAGCAAATTGATCAACTATCCTAGCTTCTTCCCATGTGCAGTGTTGTTTTAAGTCATCTCTTTGTCACTGCAAAGCATTCTCTATCACCTTCTCAAACATTTCTGAAATCAACAACTTTGGTGTCAATTTGTTTTGCCATATGTTGGCATCATGGGAAGTGACTAGTAAGGTAATAGGAAGGGTCATGGGTTTCGAGACCAAACTTCCTATAGTCAAACCTTTGTGTGATGGGGCATACAAAACACAAAAAAGGATTCAGATGAGAAGCTCGCTCTGATACCAATGATCCAAGATCATAGGCGAACCGGGAACAACACAATAAATCAGATTCTTGTAGTGTGCAGATCCGTATATGAATGATAGGGTGCAAGAACAGTATTCAAAGTGCTAAATCAAAGAGAAAACAAGAACAATGGAACTCCATGCTAGAACTGTGATGATGTTGAGAATGTGTTCTAAGGTATGCATGAAGTTGTCATTGATGTCATTCTGAGTTGTCATTGTTGTTCTTGATGATTGAGTTCATAAGCCATGTACTTGATAGACCTAGTGAGGAGACACAGGCTTGGTAGCATGATGAGGTAAGCATATATGAGACTTGGGAGTTGATGGGTGGCAGTGTGTGAGCAAGGTATGAGGTCATTTGACATGAGAATGAAGTTTTGAGAACAATATAGCAGTTTTCAAGGCATGATCAAGGTCTAAGTGTGATTCGCAGTTCAAGGCCCAATGAGCAAAGAGACCTAGTGTGGCCTAATGAGGGGTCAAGATCATTTCCCAAGGTGTCAGAGCTCTTGAGAGCATTGACAAAGGTATGAAAGGTTGTGTTAAGTGTGTTGACCAAGTTCAAGGTCATAACCTAAAGGAGAAAGCATGAAAATAGGTGTTAAGGTTTTCCGTGTGTACAGAATGGGGTGTTGTAAACACGAGAAGGAATTTCTTATGCTCATTGACATGTGCAACCTTTGCATGAAACCCTGAGCAGTTCATGGAAGTTGAGGAAGGTTCCTAGCTTGAATTTCTTGGCATTAGTTTTGGAGTTGAGGGGCAATCCTTTATGAACGATTGCTAAGAAGGAAAACCAATCAAAACCCTCATAATGACCCGATAGGAAAGATCTTGTCGGTTATGGCTCAGAATGGTGTTGGTGACCTAGTTTGATGTTTGGAACATGTAAAGGACTCTTCCAGGTTTCTTCAAGTGGTTTTGTTTTGCCATAAGAATAAGTAGAAGCTAAAGGAAACCCTATGTTTCTCGAAATTTTGATGTAGCAGGTAGGGTTGACCAAGTCAAAGCATGCAAATGGATGGAAGATGATGTGTGAGACTTGTAGTTTATGCCCATGTAAGTTTCTAAGCAGGTTGCAGACCTAAAATGTGCTAAACCGGTCATGGAAGTTGGCCTATCATTAAACGGGCCTAATGAGCAAGACAATAAGAAAACTAGGCAGTAGTGAGAAAGAAATTAGGGATTGGTTGCAGAGGATTAGGGATGGATCCAAATGCATGAAGTCATTATTCAAGACCGATACCTCATATCCCCTTTGTTTAAAAGTTTTGGTGATGCACACAAACATGCTAAAATTTGTTCTCAAAATGATTTGTCTCACAGTGAAATCTGTGTAGGGTGAAGATGTGAGATAGGTTTGTAAAACCAATATTGATATTAAACCTTGTAATCTATCTTTTCCAAGATGCTCTAAGGATGTTGAAGGTTCATATAAACCCATCGGAAGATCATAAAAGTATTCCCACAGGTGTTCTAAGACTTGATCTTCTTGACTATGTTTTTGATGCTACAGGTAGTTTTCTGTGTATGAGTGAGAATGTTGTTTCTGAGTCTTTTTGTATAGAGTTGATGAATCCAATGCACATGAAGTTGTTCTTGAGATCTCATAGGTTCATTTGAACACATTTGTATGCATGAGAAACTCCTATGAAGGTGTGAAACGTCAAAGACTTTTGACTGGGTTCTTCTGGCCTGTGTGCAGTTCTGAGTGAGCATATGAAGTTGATCAGTTAGAGATCTTTCGCATGTTTGATAAATTCTAATGAACATGATGTTGACCCTGAGGTCATGGATATTATATCCATGTGTTTGGTTAGTATGGTTATGTGGCAAAGTTCAGTCTATGATTCAGATTTGCAAGACAAACTTTATGGCAATAAGAAGACCTAATGGCGAGTAGACCTAATTGTGTGGTTCGAGTGAAATGAACTAAATGGTGTTGGGGCATAAGGTGAGCTTAACAGGGGTCTAATCGAAGTGTGTATGAAGTGTTTCATCGGTTTGTGGAGGCTCAAGGTGTTCCAAGGAGGCCTAAGTGAAACGTGTGCTTAGAAAAGACCTAATTGCATTAGGTCTCTATTAGGCCTAATGATGGTTTTTGACCTTAAGGGTAATGACCGACCTATGTAATAGTTATTTCACTTATGAAACGTGTATGTTGATCTATTCCAAGGGTGATCCAAGAATGGTGAGGGTCCTGGCCGATCAAGATGGATAAGAGCAAGAGTGAAGTATAAAGAGAAGGTCTAATAGGCCTGATTTGACTAGTTAGAATATTGACCATATGAGTGAATGATATAGAGTTTTGGAAACCAGGTATAGGGCTTGAAGATTATCAGAGAGGTGTGTTGAATATGCCATGAAGATTTGTGTTTCTACAGGTGATGAGCATGGTCATTTGACCTAATTTTGCCAAGGAAAAGGCTAGTTGAGTGAGAAGGCCTAATAGGCTATTTGAGTAAGATAGAAGAGTGAAAAGAGCAAAAGGAGGTCATCTTCAGTTAGTGAGCAACAGGTGTTCTAAAGTGATCAGAGGTTCAAGGTAGTTAAGTTGGTGTTGAGTTACCTAGGGGGTTGGAGCCTCCTTGCAAGTTGGTGCTTGTTAAAGGACTAGTTGAGTTGGTGCTTGACTAGTGAGGGGTTGGTGCTACTTGTGAGATTGGTGCCTCATTAAAAGTTTGATTCATTGTTTATAAGACTGTAGTCCAAGTTGTGCATCAATGGGTTTTATTCCCCAAAGGGGTTTTCCACGTAAATCTTGTGTTCATGTGTTATGTTTCCACTTCTTGCTCATATGAATGATTGTTTATGCATTGCCATATCTCTAGATCTGTTTGTTTGATTAATGGATGATATATGGAATTGAAATAAGAGTTTGCACACTGATTCACCCCCACCCCTCTCAGTGCTTATGCCTCCAACAGATGCAAGATTATACTATGCCAGTTTTGTACAATGATCCAAGAGATCGGATGTATGAACCACAAGACTCCTATCTACTTTATGATTCGATGAATAGCTATGTTACAATAATGTAAAATGGGGAAGAAACATCATGGCAATTACAGGGAATGCAGCTGCTTGCATTCCACTGGTTTTGATTCTTTGTTTTGTTAGTTTCTGCAGATGTCATTGAAAAACTCTTTTGATCAATGTTAACACTATAAAAGTTGTGGGGCATCAAATATGACGATTATGGTTGTCACAATGACCACATGTGCTTCAGTTGATGTTGAAGTCAGTGGTCATGACCGAAAGTCACACGGACTCATGCCCTTATACCACAAAACGATCAAAGTCCTAAATCCTCCTAGATCACTATCGCTCTTCTACACTATCCTCCATCCCACAGATATAACGACACGCTAGTTCTTAAACTTGCTCCTTTTCTCATAATTTCTTGCTTTAATCTCAATTCATGTACTCATTCTTGCACTCTAATTATTCCTTCACAATGACATCATCTTCCCTCCTCCATGATTGGGCTTCTATACATGACGCATACTCCAATGCTTCTTCAAACATCTTTAATACATCTTTAGTGTCTTTTCCAAACATCCACAATTTCATCCTAATATAGTGCCATACCATTGAATTCGATGGGGCCTTTTGTTTCCCCTAAATTATTTCCTCCACTAGTGGTGTTTCCACCACCTCTACATCGTTTGGATCTACCATTCATCCTTTATCCTTTTTAATTGGGCTTGTTATAGTTAAAAGTTTCCTTCCTTTGTCCCTGCTCAATTCAATTTAAAAGTCCTCTTTCTCAATTCTTGCATCAAATTCTTCTACTACTTTTCCGTCTTAAAAGACTTCAAGTACTTCAAGAATTCTCCCCACAAGTATATTTTTTCTAGTTGTTGTAGTAACTCCCATGGTACCGCACTAAACAATTTGATTCTCCTCTTGGTCCATCTTGTAAAAAGCTATTTGGATGGTTATCTATGAATACTCATTTGAACAAGTGAACAATCCAGTAGGATGCAATAATGCTTTATTTACTTCCCTAGTTGTGTGTTGCGGGATAGGGGGTGGCATTGGTTAGGGGGGTTCATCTCAATTTCTTTTAGAAGTTCTCTTCAGGGAAGGGCCTTTGTTGCGGTCTCACAAATAACCCTCTCCTAATATTTATTTTGCTATCATGTTTTATTTCTTCTTTGAGCTCTTCTTCCCATGTTAATATTGCATCATCTAATTCTTCATTAAAAGGGAGGCAATGGTAACTTACCGCAATTAGCTTAGATGGTCCCATCAGGGTGACCAAATTTCTACATCGCCCTCCGCTTCATCTCAGTTTGTAACCACTGCAATTGCTTTTTGGATCTCCATTCTTCATTCTACATGAGGTCTCAATGATACCTCTTCTTATTCTCCTGAGTTAAGCAAAGCAATGTAAGAATTATCTTGAACCAACTCTGCAACCTCCAGCGCTTCACCCATCTCTGCATCTTCTTTTTGTGTTCTTGTATTTTCTAGAATATTCGTCTTTTATGAAATTAAGTTTGTAACTATGGAAAAAACTCTCCATTTTTTCTCGTCTAATTTCGCTCTTTCAGGCTCTATCATATTATACTTTGAAAGCAAATCAATGGCATACTTTGGTTGTGAGATAAGGATGGTGTCCTCTACCTATGTTACTTGGATGCCAAGGAAGGAATGATGTAATCCAAGATCAATCATTTCAAAAGCTTGCTTTAGTTCACTTTTCATATGTTCAATCATGCTTGGTGAGGAACCTATGAGTACTAAATCATCAACAAATAAAACAATAATTAGAATATTACCATTTTCAATCTTGATGTAGACATTGTTGTCAAATTGGCATCTAGTAAATCCTTTCTTGATGAACTTATCAATCTTTTCATACCAAGCTCTCGGAGCATTTTTGAGTCCATACAAGGACTTCTTTAGCTTGCATATGAATCTAGTGTCTTCGTGTTTCTCAAATCTGGGAGGCTGTTCCATATATATTTCCTCTTGAAGATTCCCATGAAGAAAAGTACATTTCACATCCATTTGATGGACCTCCCATCCAAAGGTAGTTACTAAAGAAAGTATAATCCTAATAGATTCCATTTTGACTACTAGTTCAAAGTTTTCTATGTTATCTATTCCTTTTTTTTTGTAAAAAACGTTTTGCTACAAGGCATGCCTTAAATCTCTCGATCCCTCCATCTGAGACATATTTCGTCTTATAGACCCATTTGTATTTTATCACAATATTTCCCTTAGGATGAGGCACTATTTCCCATGTAATTCTTAATTAAGTATTTGTACTCTTTGTTCATCGCCTCTTCCCATTCATTATTTCCTCTAGCTTCTTCATATGTTTGTGGATCACATGAATCCATCACTTTAGCCATGACTGTATTATTTGTTTTCCTGCTTCTAGTCATCAAAGGAATAAACAGGTCTCCCATGTTCTCTTTGGCTTCAGTTAACAATGTGATGGTCCATTTAGGAATCTTCTTTACCTCTTGAACAACCGGTTCTTTAATCTCTTTTGTTTCAATCACATTATTAGTGTTGTCTTCATATTCAAAAAACATCACCAACATTCTCACCATTGTTTTCTTCCATATAGTTATAATAGATGGCTTTGCTTCAATTTGACAAACATGAGTGAAGTTCCCATAGGAGAGATATGGTTCAAAGGGGACCAATGATGGTGCCAAACATTCTTGACATGTACATTTTTTTGCATCCTTGAGAACGACTTCTCATCAAATGTAACATCTCTTCTTGTGATGGCATCGGAGATGGTAGGAACCCACTACCTATATGCTTTTGACACCCTTGAATACCCCATTATCATGCATTTGTGGTTTTTCTGGTCTAACTTATTTCTCTTCTCATCTAGGATATGTGCCCAAGCAATGCATCTAAAAACCCGAAAACAAGTAATGGTAGGCTTTCTCTTGTGCAATTTTTCATAGGAAGTGACATCTTGTATAGCCTTAGTGGGAACCCTATTAAGAATATAATTTGCACAATGTATTTCTTCCCCCTAGAATTTATCATGTAATCCCTTTGCTTGTAGCATACATCTAGCCATTTGGGTGAGTGTTTTGTTCTTTCTTTCAACTACACTGTTCTATTGAGAGTTGTAAATAACTGATCTTTGTCATATGGTCCCATGTTGATAACAAAAGTTTCGAACTCGTTGCTTCCATATTCTACCACCCCACCCCCAAATCAGATTTGATACATTTAATGAAATCCCCTAATTGTTTTTCTACCATTGCTTTGAATTGAATTGAATAAACTTTTCTAGAACCAAGATTTTTCTTTTGAAAAGGAGATCCAACACATTCTAGTGTTATCATCAATAGAAGTCAATATACACCTTGCTTCGGATAGAGAGGGGTGATCCATATAGCATAGATCCAAATGTATGAGATCAAGTGACTACGTAGCTCTCCATGCCTTGCCTTTCTCAAACTTCTATTTATGGTGCTTGCCTAGCACACATCTTCAGAAATTCCCTTTCACGAACTAATGGAGGGAAGCCCACATACCATCTTTAGGTGACCCATCAACTCTGTGCTTTTAAAATTCAAGTGCCCCAACCTTTCATGCCATAAGTGACTTTCCTCATCAACCTTAATGATTCCTGCAAAGGGGCTTTGAGACTTGTTCTCACCAAAATCTATTAACTTGTAAGATGTCTCTTTTGTCCAAGGACCTTGTAGACATGACACAAAAATTGTTGTTAATATTATTGACAACAAACTTGTCCAGCCAAAATTCAACCTTCTTCCTTTGTTGAGCAATTTGATAAACAGAAAGCAAATTCATACCAAGATCAGGTACATGGTATACATCATGTATCACACCAATATTCAAAATAATTTCTCCATTACCAACAATTTCAAAGGTAGAATAATCATTTATAAACACTTTCTTATCATTAGGAGAGCTTAGGGAAGAAAATAAAGAAGCCTTATTGGACATGTGATGAGTACAACTTGAATCAAGAATCCATTCGCTTTTGGAAGTAGTAGCATTTAGTGCAATTTTGGCAATCAAGGCATTGCTCTCATCCCCTTTATCTTCTTCATGATCTTCCTCCCTTACATAACTCACTTTAAACTCCCATAGTTTATTCAATTCCACATCCTTTGCTTCATCTTCATCTTTCTTCTTTTGGCAGCAATGGAAAGCCTTGTCTCCAATTCTTCCACAATAGAAACATCCTTTGTGGCCTCGTCCTCTTCCTCTAAAGGAGGATCCCTTTCTTTGATCTTCTTTGTCACGGTTTTCTTTATTTCTAGATCCTCTCCCCTAAGTGTTCTCCCTTCTTTCGGATCTCCAAGATTCTCCTTTTTCAGTTTTTCTTAGATGGGTATGTTGCTTGTTCCCAATCTGCCCTAGCCTCATAAGTTTCTCTTGCTCCATGATCGACATTTGACAAAATTCTTCAAAGGAAACTTGAGCTTTGTCTTTGAACATTACTTTGTTGGAGATGAAAGAGGATAGGAATGATTCATAAGAGGCTTTAGATTTTCTATCACGACATTCACAAGATTTTGATCTTTATTTTGAAACTCCATTCCGCAATCTCCAAGTTGGTATAGAATATCTTTGATCTTTAAGATATTTCTCAATTTTGTCAAATTTTGTTGAATCAAGCTTAATCAATTCTTTCTCGAGCTTGTATCTCCAAATTTCATCAAGTACATTGAAGATCTTCCCTAAAGTGTCCCACACATCGTGAGGAGTGTCTTTGTCCAACTTATGGAATCTCAACTCGACTAACACATTTTTTATTATCATCACTTTGGCTTTGTCAAGTCAATTTAAGTATTCAACTTGCTTTACTTTGTCCTTTGGTGCAGGTTCTGATCCATCCACTACTCGCCACAAGCCTTCACTCATCAATAAGAGCTTCATCTCTTGAGCCCATGCTCTATAGTCTACCCTTGTGAGTACCAGTACGGTCATATTCTTATAAGTGGCCAAAATTCCCAAAACACAAAATTGTACCCCCTTCCAAGACAAGTATATTGGAGTTGTGAATCTGGCCGTAGTTCTACTACTAGACCGTACTTTATTTTCAAATTTTCTTCCTTTGTGGAAGAAAAAACCCTAGCTCCAAATGGCCTTTGTGCCCTATTTTTGTTGGAAACCTTCTTCACACAGTACCTTCGTCTGAAATTTTCAGAACAACTCTCCTTCACAACAGCTACAATATCATAGGATTCTCGTCTACGATCTCCATTCCTTGTGAATTTGCGATAGCTCCGACTAGCCGTGGTGGGTCTAACCAAGGGTCAAACCCTCGACTCTAATATTGTGTTAAGATAGTTATAAATTTGTCATCACATCAACAGTTATCAACTTCACAAAACAAGAAAAGAATACACAATGCACAAAGAACAAATTCAGATGTTGGTGGTGTCAAACGACACCTAAGATCAATACAATATAAGAATCTCAGTCAAATTACTTGCCGTAAAAAGGCACAAATGCCTTACCTAAATAACATTCTAGGAGGGGGTAAAATCCCAAATCTCCTTAGAGACCGACCTTGCAAATATTATCAACAATTATCATCACATTCCCAAAGAGTCAGCTATAGCTTGTTACTCATATGGGCCTTACAAAGGATTTTCCTTGCTAACATAGCAAGTGACGCCCAAGTGTCACCTTGCAATACTTCCTCACACTCTGCCTGATGTTGACATTAATACATCAACTTCTAGTAATCACCAATGAGATGTCTTGCTAATGTTGGTTAGGGGCAGAGCAGGGACTTTACAATAATCCCTTTGTCTGCTCACCTTCAGCTTTGTGGACAAACATCAGTTTTGATGACAGTGTCCAACTCTCTCTCTTTCTTCCAAGAAGCAAAAAAAAATCTTCAACTTCAAATATGTGTCTTCAACACGCAATCTTCAAGTTGGATGAAGGAAATGTCACCCGTCCTTTCTTCCCTTTTGACCAAAATGTAGACACCCCAGATGTTGTGAACTGAGAAATGGTTCACACCATAGAGGATCTATTGGACGGTCATGAATGTTCATACATCAGCTACCCATCTCATGATGTTAGAGAATAATTGCTCATATAAGAGTGAAGTCTAAGGTGAGATTCTCTCCCTTGATAAAAATGCATACATGCTTTGCGATTTCAATGTACTTAAAAATTTCCTCCTAATGTGATTTTGCTTCAATGATAGCTTCCATCAGATTGTTGGGGACTTCAAAGACAAATGTCCTCTACAATTTTACTTTGACACTTTCCTCTAAACTTTAACCCATACTACAACCAAGGTTATCGCCAATGTTGATGGAATTATGGTATGCTAATCTTGAAATATAATGGCACCAAAATGCAGAAGTGATTTTCCATGTTACAAGATATAGTTCAGAGCAACATAGAAGATACATGAGGAATGTAGCAATCAAGGGGGCAGTCCATTCGCACAAAACATAATTGTAAATATGTTTTCTAATATTACTTTGGGAGTAGTATGCAAATGATAGATTATTCTCTATTTCAATATGGGACCCTCGAATATGTAACGAATAATCCCCCTTGGGGTTCGATTACAGATCATATTGTTGGGAAGGAAGAACTGAGGGCATTGGAAGGTTGCAAAACCACTAATGAAAAAATTGAAATATGCACTTGTTACTTCATTACAAAAGTAGAAAAAAAAATATACCCAAAACATCTATTAACACCCTTGTCAATGAGCATCTAGAGACTATTCACCCTACTAGCTCTACTTTGGAGGATTTCAATTTCTCGTGATTTTAAAATTTGTATAAATATAATTCAACGCGGAATACATGTTTTGCAATTGCAACACAAAAAACTTCATCTTATCTTTGTGTTGTCCAAACTCCACAAAATGTAGAAACTAGAGGTAAAAGCTAGTTCTTTAGGGCCATCTCAACTTCATATCAGCTTCATCTCATGCTGAGTTCACAAAAAAATGTGAAAACAATAGATAGATTTCTTTCATGCCATCTC
This sequence comes from Torreya grandis, assembly GCA_037957365.1. Taxonomy (NCBI): domain Eukaryota; kingdom Viridiplantae; phylum Streptophyta; class Pinopsida; order Cupressales; family Taxaceae; genus Torreya; species Torreya grandis. The sequence continues at coordinate 531,139 of JARHVA010004203.1, forward strand.
TCACCATGCCAACAGCCACTGAGGTCATGGCTTCAAACCTAAACAGTGCCACATCTCAACATTATAACAATAGAGAATTGAGCAATTAAAGTCCAATTAAAAAACAACATACATCAGCAAAAGAGTATTAATTCGAAAAAGCACCAAAGAACAAACCCCTAGACCATGTCAACAAAGGCATGATATAAGTTACAGTAAGCACTTGAGAGGTAATGCTTAAAAATGACAAAGGTTGCACAAGGTTTACTTTTAAACATTGTTCCAATTGTGTTCTCTTCAAATGGTACCTCCCTACAGTCAAGGTTTAGATTGATTATGCAAAATAAGTCAAGGAGAATATGAAAACATTATTGGTGCAAACATTCAGTCGCATATAGTTTCATTTTACTTAGGGTTATCATTTAGCCTATGTTTTCATAATTCATACTTTCTATGTACTTAGAAAATAGGAATAGACTCATCTTTTGGGTAGCCAATAAGAATCCACCATTCCCTCGGCCAATCAAGTGCGCCTATTTTCAGGCCAATCAAAAATAGGGAAAGGAACCTTAGAATTCCTATAACTTTTTGTTTCTCATCTTGTATGTATGAGATCCTGCAAGAAAACTTGTAAAGAGAAGTTAAGATATTCAAATTTATTTTAATTTACTGTGTTTTTTGTATAGATTTCAGCATATAGAAGTTGTGAAGTAATTTTGCAAATAGATTCTGGGTAAATAATAGTCAAATTATTTTCTGTTCTTACATGTCATCAAAGCAATCTTTTGCAATTCACTCTCTGTGAGATCTCAGGATAAAAATATTAGTGATTGTGGCACTCTTGTGATCTTTCTCATCTCTTTTTTTGTTTTTCTCGTAGAAATCCTTTTCTTTCCTCCTCAAATCTTTGTATTTTGTGCAAATTTAAATTTTAAGGGTTTTGAGGGCTCCTTGCGGATTTGTCCTAGTTTGGGGTGGTTCAACAAGAACCCAAAAAGTAGACCATGAAAATAATGCTTTTGAATGTAGGCAATGTTTTGAGTATGACCATTTGGCTGTTGCATGTCCTCATCTACAGGAACCAAGCCAAAATCAATTGGATCTCAGGAAACAATGGCTTCCAAGTGGTTCAAAGAAAGAGAAAACAAAAATCTACCTGGTGGAAGTGGCTCAACAAGAACCCAAAAAGTAGACTATGAGATGTATGCAATGTTTTGAGTATGACTATTTGGTTGTTACATGTCCACGTCTACAGGCTCCAAGCCAAAATCAATTGGATAAGAACACTATCTTACGCGACAATGGCTTCCAAGTGGTTCAAAGAAAGAGAATAAAAATCTACATGGTGGAAGGGAGCCACATAGGGTGAGCCAAAAAAGGAATCTGAGGAATGAGTGCTACCAAACACTCGAACTATCACAAAGTACATAAGAAATGGAGATCTCTGTGAATAACACGGATGGAAAAACAGAATTTTCCCTGGAAGAAAGACAAAAAACGGCAATGAAGAGGAAAAAGGATCATAGAAGCCCTTCTCCGAATGAAATTCAACAAACCTCACATCTAGAAGGGGGACAACATTTGCAGCTTCAAATCATCCCAACAAGTTCGGAGGGAAAAAATAAAATTCGACATTAATGGTTTATTTCAATCCTTTGCTTATTTTTGGTTTAACTGTAAAAAACATGCATGCACGTTATGTTAAAAGGATGCATGCATGTTCTACCATAAAATAGGTATGTATGAAACTTTTTGGAGTCGCATGCATGCATGGATGCTTGTGTTTCTTTGCATGCATGGGTGCTTGTATGTCTTTGCATGCATGCAAAAATAAAAACTTGCTCTGATAGGGAAAAGCAGCTGTTTGATTTTTGGCAAAAAAAAAACTGTGTACTTGTAAGATGTAACTTGGTAATACAATTTTTATTTATCATAAAAAAAATTAAGGGTTTTGAAACTTTTTTGGCTTTTTAGATTGAAAAATCCAAATAAAAATATCATTTTTCAGTGATAGGTTTTTGAAAACATTTATAGGTTTTCATTTTCAGGTACTTAACAGGGGATTTCGGGATGTTTTTAGGTTGTTTTCCAATTTTCTAGGGGGTTTCAGCAATTTTTGGGAAAGGGCAAATAATTTTCAAAAAAAAAATACCACTTCACGGTTGATTTTTATTAAATCTTTGAAGTAGGCAAGGCAAAAGGGTTTCAATCATTTTACAGGATGTCTTCAAGGGTTTTCTGGTTTTTTAGGCCATTCTGAAAACCAAATCTCCAGCTTCTGAGTTTTTTCTATGGTTTCATAATTTTTACAAATTTTCCTAGATTTTTTTTTCCCTCGTGATTGTGGGATATTCTGAAATTTCCCAAACAAAAATAAAAATTATGTAGGTCACCCATAGCCCAAAGCGGCCTTCTCTGCAAACAAGCGACGCCTCGCCCTCCGCCACCCTCGCTCCTCCCTTCACTTGTGGCCCACCTCCCTCGCCCTACCTTCTGGATGCTCTGTTGGCACCTTTGTCGGCCCCCACCTCACTCCCTGTGCCTATGCACGTAGACTATACCCCTACCACCCCACCCCGTCCACAACCCTCCCCCATCAGTGCCCCACTCACCCAGCCGCCCATCCCCTATCGACCTTGATGACCTGCACCATCTACCCCCATATCAATCCGCATGCCTCCCTTTTGGCCCCCGTGAGGCCATTTGTCCCATATCTATTTTTTTAGGGTATTTTGCATTGGACTCATCTTGGAAGCCCCCAAGGGCATTGTTTTTCATTAAAAGGATTTTTTACGATCGTCAAAGACCAAAGGGTGTATCTGATATGAAAGAAGGTCACGCTTCCCACAAAAAGTCTCTTTTCACCTATCACACTTTGGTGTCCCGTGCATAACTTTTTTCAATAGCTCACATTTCATGATCTTTGTCACTGTGTGTCAGGTCTAGGTGTCCGTTTTTTTATTGAAGTAGCTTTTTTTTTGCAACACTTCCAAATTTACAATCCTAAGCACCTTAAATTATATGGAAACCACATTTATTGTTGTGAGGCCTTTCAGGGCCCTTATGCCACTCATTTTTCAACAAGTCATATTTTGTGGTCAATGGCTCCAAAATTGATCTTTTTTTACCCTTGTTTTTTCATGAATTTTTCAGATTTGCAGTCAGTATTCACTCATACATAAACATCATTTTTTTTATCATTTTCATTCAATTTGTAATCAGGTAAACAACTAGAGGAATTTTTTTGTCTATTTCGGTGCTTTGCTTCTTTATAAGGATATTTTCAAGGCTTTGTGTTGCCTTGACTTATTGTAATGGCTTCATGCCACAACCTACAAAACACTCACGCAAGCAAATAATATCCTACAATCGCAAAATGACATGTTCTCTGAAGTATCTGCACTTCAAAAGGACATTATCATATTTGTTGAAGAGAAAAGGACACTCCAAAAAACAACTCCCTATGTCTCACAAATTTTAGACAAAAATGCCCTTATCCAAACATTGTAGGAACTATTGCCTTGTTGTAACAACAGCTTGACATTGTGTACTTTGCTACTATTGCATCTAGTCCACCTATACATCCTTCAGACTTTGGCAAGCATCCTCTTGATGCACTTTTATATGGTGATTTAACCCCAGACCATTCGTCGCGTTCAGTACATGTTGCACGTGTTTGTCAAGCTTGCGGAACACAATTATGTTGACACTGTTGGTGTGCTTGCATTATTCCAGAAGCACACTACTAGCATTGGTTCTCGTTTTCTCTGCATTGTGGGACATTTTGGCAAGGCCTTGGAAAGCAAGATTAGGGCATTGTGTCGCCCATCAAGCATGTTTATTGGATATGTCGTCAAGGCATTAACTATATATCACTTACTTCTCCCTCTTCTTCGGGACCACTTCTTGAGAACTCTACCCCAATGTTTGTGAGCTCCACACTAACAAAGGACTTTGAGTGTCATCACCCACTTGCATCCGGGCACGTGAACTCCTCTGCACACCTCTCCAGGTATCAGAGCCCTGAGAGTTCCTCTGCACATTTCATAAAGCATGAGAAAATTGACACCTCATTAGAAATATCCAAGCATAACAGCTCTGGCAGGCATAAGAGTTCAAATTCTTACCTAATTCAAGTGCTTCTTTGCATGCTCCATTTGTACACATGGCCCCAAATCTCATGCAGGGGTCTTCTTCTACCATTTGAGTTCCTCTTGGATGGATTTTGATCGGTTGTGGAGACATCAACAACATTTCTTGCATAGGTTATATTGACAATCATCTTTTGTTCATCCACTTCACTTACGTTTTGATCATCCTACAATAGTAGTGTTCCCTCTTGTAGCAAATTTCGAGACATTATTATGGCTCGTCAAAAGATTGATTGTCTCCCTTTGAGTGTGAAGCGACCTTTGGTGGCCCTAGCATCTGTCATTTCTTCTTTAATGTTTTTTGGGATCCATGCGACAGATTTCCCAATATCGTTAATTGAGATCCTTAAGGCGTATCTCATGCTTTGTATGCCATCTTGACAACATTCTTTATCGAAGTGTGTTTTTCAAGAACCATATGACAATTGTCCCATCACCATTTGTTGTCAAAAAAAAAAATTACGTGTTGCAAATTGCTTTGTTGAGTGACATCCTTGGGGCACATCTCACTATTTTTTGGCAAACCTTTTATGTTATTGTACTACTTTTTTGTGAGATCGTTGCAGCGAATCTCATTACTCGCAACCATTCTTTGGATTTATCGTACATGGGTACCTCATCATGCCTAGCGTCGAGACCCATCTCTAAGATTTGAGCCTCTTCTTTTTTTGTGCATGTTCCCCTAAGTTGCATTTAAGGGGGAGTGTTGGCGTAGACATTCAGTTGCACATAGTTTCAATTTAGTTAGGGTATCATTTAGCCTAAATTTTCATATTTCATATTTTATATTTTCTATATATTTAAAAAATAGGAAATGGGCTTTTACCTTTTGGATAGCCATTAGGAATCCACCATTTCATTGCCCAATCAAGGTCGCCTATTTTCAGCCAATCAGAAAAAGAGAAGCAAAACTTATAATTCCTATAAAAAAAATCTCCTCCTATACGTATGAAATTTGAGAGATAGCTTGTAAGGAGAAATTATTATACACAAAGTTTTTTCTATTTCATGTGTTGATTTATAGCTTTCAACATATGGAAGTTGTGAAGTGGTTTTGCAGATGGATTCTAGATAAAGAATAGTAAGATTCTTTCCTTTTCTGACAAACAGTGAAGATTGCAATAAAGAGTTAGGGATACCAACCACAATGTTTGTTACAGATAATCTAGTAATCATGCCAATAAAAAACCTCTAGTTCATATTGCCATCATCCTTAGAAAGTTGATGTAACAAAAACTAGGCAATACAAACAATATTTGTGAAAAGCTTGGAAAGGATTTTTTAGAGACAATCATATGCCCTACTATGTTTTGTTATTCAAAATGCTACCTCAAATACAAGATGATGTTGCTAGGTAGGGGTACATACAAAATACAATTTCTTCACCAAATCTATGCCAAAATGTACAAAAATTTCCTACAACAAAATTTGTCAATCATCATTGAAAAATGCTCTTACTTATTCCTTAATGATAACCATAATTCACAAAGCATTAAGTTCATGCAAGAGATCTAGACCTAAGTGAGGCAACAAAAGTAGATTTTAGGCAAACCCGTGGTAAGATAAAGATTGCAAGCAGCAAAAAGAATGTTTAAGAAATTGGGAATGGATAAAGTAAAAAGGCTTATGAAAAATTAGTGAGGTCTAAAGAGAGAGTATATGCGAACGAGGAAAATTTTGATTTCTCTTGGGAAGCATAATCCTAGAGACTTTTGCACAGAGTTGCATCAAAATAGAAAACAGGTAGAGAACAACAATACAAATTCCCTCTGGCTAGAGTATATAAAATTATTGTATCAGCAAGACCAAGATAAAGACATTCCCAACATGCCTCCAATAATCAATGCAATGGCTAAACTCATTCTCCATGAGGGCATAAGGGATTAGGAAGCTAGCAATGAGTATAGAGTGCGACATGGATGGGTTACAATGAAAATATTTAAAGGGGTGTTTGGAAGCTCTCACAACACACATCAAAAGCATATTCAATGGTGTCATTCAGAATAATTTTCCATAGATTGGATGACCAGTGTCATCATTCCTCTCTTCAAAGGTAGAGATGTCAACAATGTTGGAAATAGTATCAACCTTCCCAACCATTGTAACTTTTTTTTTGCTTAACAAAAAACACAAAGACACAAGTGTGTAAGTGTGTCATATGCCTTCCATTTCTCTTCCTTCTTTCAACATTCATTTGTTAACATTGGTATCAAAGCCACTATTCGAGAAAGCCCTAGTCGGGTACAAACAAAGAAGAAGACGTCAAAGTTCGAGGATGCCCTAGGAAGAAGGGTACAAACAGTAAAGTTGAGGCATTAGGGTACGAAAACGTGCAACAGAGAGGTCATGAAAACCAAAAGAATCAAGGAAATGAAAAAACGACGGTGGAGTAAAAAGCAATTTGCAGCAAACGAAAATGTGAGTAGCAATTGAATCGTGTAGTCCAGAGCATGCAAAACAAAACGCGAACGAAAAAGACAGCAGAAGGATCACAATTTTGCAGCAAAAAAATCTGACGAGAAGGAAACGCCAGCGAATCAGGGCAAGGGAAGGACAATGTCGTCAATCACGTTTTCAGTCATGACATGATGCAAACCAAAAAAACATAAACCGGAGCAGCACACTCAAACAAGACAAAATAGAATGACGTTGACCAAAAATACAATCGTGATAGGAGGAATCAGTCCAACATGAGGAGGAATAGACCAGTTTCAAATGCGACAGGGAATTCGTTCTAGGGCACGATCATGCAACAATCACAACACATTGTTAGGACACGAAACAAGAAATAATATGAAAAACTTCCAATGATTTTGTCACTAGGGCAAGAGATAGTCAAAGATTTTGTGTTGTAAATAAAGTAAATGTTCTTCGAAGTTCATATCTACAACACATTTAGATTTTAAGTTGTATATTTTCCTGTTGCTTTGATTTCCAAGTCAAAAGTTAGCCTTGTACACAGAATGTGTGTTGCATTTATTTTCAGGGCAAAACTATACATTTCCAATTGCATTGATTTCTGAGTCAGCAAACTATACTTTTCTTGTTACATTTATTCTCAAGTCTAAAAACTATATTTTTCTCTTTATATTGTTTTCCGAGTGTAAAATGGCCAATTTTCAAAATTTTGGTTCTGCCAAAAGCACAAAAGTTAACTGGCCATAATTATAATGTTTAGTCATAAGATTTTGACAATTGCGAAATATCGTGATTGTGACTAAATCATTTTCGACACTGAAGTAAGCCCTATTACAAACTTTGTTGATTATGATAAATGTCATAAAGAGGCCTTGTTGTTGAAGCTATCTGTGTCAGATGAAATGATTCTTGAGGTCCAAAATGCCACTAAGGCAAGTGTGTTGTAGACCAATTTGAGAAATAAATACCGAACTGTGGAGAAAAGTTGGTTCAGTACTTGAAGAATCTACTCTTTTTTAGAAAGATGTCGAAGGATGAGTACCTGTCAGAACATATTCAAATGAAAGATCTTCAAAATCAATTAAGAGCCATTAACAAAAAGGTCAATTATGATGACATGGTGGCTCTTGATTTGAACACTTTAACGCTCCCATATGAATCTTTCGTGGGGGCTTTACATTTGATGGCAAAAAGTAATAACCTGACATTTGATCAGATTAGTTCTTATTTGTTGCAAAAAGAACACAGAATGAGTCCAATGCTGGACAAACAAAAAGTGCGTTAGTTGTTTAGTCAAAAAGAAAATGGAAACCTATTCCTACTGATTCATCTTCTAAATATCAAGAAAAATATTTTTATTGTCATAAGATTGGGCATCTCAAAAAGGATTGCTAGAAGCGACCGTATGCACTTTCCCAAGAAAACAGTCAAGCAAAAAATGTGACAACAATTAACAAAAGACGGGATTTTGAAAAAAATTATGCCCTTGTGGCATTATTCTCGAACATTAGTACTAGCAGATGTTGGTTCATTGATTATGGCACATCTCGATATTTCACATGTTGTAAGGAAAGATATATCAAATTCACTGCAAGTACAAACTTTTTTGATTCAATTTTATTAGTTTGATGGTCAAACATATGCTAAAAGATATTAACATAGTATTGAATAATCTATAAAAATCAAAGGAATGTTAAGTGTATTCCTAGCATGAATAAAAATCTCTCATCTGTTAGTCAATTAACGAAAAATCCCGACATTGTTGTATATTTCTCTAAGAAACAGTGTTTTGTGTCTAATGTCAAACAAGACAGAGTGGTTGTCCTATGTTTGGGCAAGGTGGCTTGTATAGGCTTGTTGACCCTGTCACATTCAACGTAAATGCGCGTGTCAAAGAAGACTCCACCATACAGGATGTGCAGAAAGATGAAATTCCTTATAGGTTTATTGACCCTAATCCAGTCAACTTACATGTACTAGTTGTGGAGGGAATATCCACTATAAACGACATGCAGAAGGATGCAATTCCTCAATCTCAATGACATGCACAAGTAATTGTTCAGGAGGATGTGATATGCCTTTGTCACAGGCACTAGCTTAGAAGACCAAAAACAAGGTTGTTACTTTAGAAGGGCATGATGATTTTATAAGGTTGTTACTTTAGAAAAGCATGATGATTTTGCTCTCGCTTTTCACCTTTGTATGTTACTTGACTACAAATGGGTGGACATAAATTGTAGTTTGAACAAGTACAAGGCTCGTCTTGTTGCAAATGGTTTTCCGAGCATGAGGGAATAGATGAGAAGACGGTTTCTTCTCATATTGCAGAGTTGGTTTTTACTCCCACTGCTACTGCGAAGATGGTCACATTTTGGTTGCTTCTCTCCAGAGGTTTGGACGAGGAGGTCTACACGGTGCAGCCAAAAGGTTTTGGGGTTGGTCGTGATCATTTGGTTTGAAACATGATTAAGTCCTTGTATGGACTTAAGTAGGCTCCACAAGCCTAATGTGCACCCAAAAGGTTTTGGGGTTGGTCGTGATCATTTGGTTTGCAGGGTGATTAAGTCCTTGTACGGACTTAAGTAGGCTCCACAACCCTGATATACTTTTTTTATCAGCATCTCTAGGATTCTGGATTCAAAACTATGGAGATCAAGTTGAAGTTATCAACCATGATGATTCATCATCGATCAATGAATCATCCTACAACGAATTGGTGGACAACTTGATACATCTTATGTCTACACAGTTGGATCTTTGTTTTGTTGTTCGCTATCTTTTTTGGTTTTTGTCTACACCAAAGTTTATACATTAGACAACAGCAAAATGTCAGACGATTGCAAATTTCATGTTGATGTCTTTAGAACAATCTGTAAATATAATGACTAAACTCTTTGGTTCCATTGTGTTTGTAAAATTTCAGGACAAACTTGGAGTAGTCTTCAAATTAATCATTAAGGGAAGGTGTTAAAATTATTAACTAATTGTTAGTTGAGCATTAACTAATTGGTGGTTATCAACCTTCCCAACCGTTGTAACTTCTTTTTTGCTTTAAAAAATAGACGGACAAACAAGTGTGTAAGTGTGTCGTATGCCTTCCATTTCTCTTCATTCTTTCAACATTCATTTGCTAACAACATAGTTATAGTTGTGTAAGAGGTTACATGAGTTGTGATAACAACTCAACCCCATAGAATAGGGATTTGGATATGGTTGACTCCTCGTTAATAAGAGATCAAGCCCCTATATTTACCTCACTATTATGAATAAAATTCAATTAGTTTATTTTCCCTGATATGTTATCAAAGCGGGGATCTTGAGAGTATGGGGAAAAGCCATGTACTTAGTGTTGCTCCTCTATATGAATGCTTTTAATGGTATTTTGTTGTTTTTTAGAATAGCATTTATATTTAATAGAGTTTTAGTGAAAGGGAGGCATTCAAATAGAATAGTTTGAGTTTATTCTAGTGGGAGATACACTGCAAACACAACTACAATCAAAGGCACAATTTTTTAATATACAAATTGTTGTAACAGGTTTTGATCAAGCACCTATGAAGTGCCTAAGGAATAGCAATGGGTTGCATAGGAGCATAGGAGAGTTTGCAAAATATCTAAACTTGATATTGCTTTGTTTCCTACAAGCTAGCAAAGACACAAATCTAGTCCACAAAGCCAAAGGAGGAGGAGAGTTCAACAATAATTGGTTCACCAAATAGAGGAAAAAATTCAAGGAAAATCTTGAACATCAGACTTTATTATCTCTCATTTCCAGCTCTACCATAGCCGACATCGTTCCTCTGTCACATCTACACCAGCGTCATTGTACCTCTATACAATATTACCATGCATTCTCTTGTGCATTTTTGCCATTCAAACCTACTTCCACCTTCCCATGTGCTCCCTCAAGGTAAAAATTTGCAGCGGGTGTGTTATTGAGTTTAAGGCGCAAAGTCCACCATTTCCGTTGATTTGTGTTGTGCGCATAGCACGTCTGCATGTAGTCCCGCACGCATTGCATGCAACAATCCCAACATCTCCAAATCCATGATAACTTATGATGCATACGTGCACTTCTTGCCTGCCAAGCTACAATCGCCTTTCAATACCTATCGACTCTATCACTAACACCTGTCCGTTCTTCTGTCAATACCATTGTCAACACCATGGAACAAAGTTATTTGTTCAAATAAGCCTCAAATGGCTTAAAAGCAATAAGGCATTTTGCTTTTTTATAGTTTGTTATATAGTCTGAAAAATCACAGAGAGTCTCTATTGTCGGTCCCTTGTTTTGTATGTCATTAGTTATCAATTTTCATGGTAGTCCAAATAAAGCAGACATGTCTAAATGTCAATTTTTTACCTTGTATGGATGTATTTACGAGCAAACCCAATGTCCAACTAAATATGTCCATTTTAAGGGGGGGTATTTCTTCATTAAAAAAACATGCAATTGAGCTAATTCAAGCAGGTGGTTGGAGGAAACAGCAGAAGAAGACCCATTAACAACCTCGACTTCGCCACTAACTCAAAGGTTGCAAACTGCTATAGTGGCAAAATCAAATGTACCAAACCAACTAAAGTCAAGAATGGTTTCTAATGGCAGTGGTGACCATTTATGTTGTTCGTGATTAGGTGGCAATGAGCAAGTACAATGGCTATTAATGTGTGTGTGTGTGATCAGTGATGTTGTGTTCTCATTGAGGTTAAATTGTAAACAAATGTGTGTCTATGTTTACATATATGGTGTATCAATGATGATATGTTCTCACTGAAAGTAAACAAAAGTGTCTTTATTTACATATATAGGTCATCACAAATAGCTAAGTGTGTCCCTATTCGTGCATACCTAGTGTGTTTGTAAACAAATGTGTATGTTCACACAGATATGAAGTATGAACTAATATGTGTGCCCCGATTCATATTTCGATTGGTGATGTGTTCTCATGCATGAATTGGTTGATATGTTCTCATCCAACAACGTATGTGTCAAATTACATATTTGCTCTAGTTTGTGTGTAGTGTTCATTTTCCTTATGTTCATACTGGGGGGGGGCGGGAGGAGGATGTTGAAAAAAGTCCTTTATTAGTTAGTACCAATATAGTATTAGTTGTGTAATAGGTTATGTTAGTTGTGATAACAACTCACCCCTATATAATAGGGATTTAGATATGGATGACTCATTAATAGGAGATCATGCACCTATATATACCTTAGAATTATGAATAAAATTCAATCAATTTATTTTTTTCGATAAACAATCCCTCAAACTATCATACTATAATGATTAATCTTCTTTTTGGAAAACTATTTGGGAGCATGATAGAGCATAAAATTAGCAGTTGGACAGAAAGGGAAGGGAAGAGGGTGAAAGGACAAGCGGGTTTCAAACCAAAACATTCCACAATAGATCATTGCATCACTCTTAGGCACCTGATTGAAAACATATGGGATAAACAAGAGCAAGAAGTTTTTAGTTGATTTGTTGATTTCAAGAAAACATTCAACACAATGCCCAAAAGCAAACACTGGAGCAGAACAGAGATATGAATCCGAAGATGTATAGAGCAGTAGTTCACAAGCTTTACAATCAAGTTCAAGCCAAAATCAGAATAGGTAAAGGATTTTCAGAATGCTTCGGGAGCAACATCATTGTCAAGCAAGGATGTCAACTATCCCCCACTTTGTTTGGGCTATACATAGACAAGTTATAAGAGTGGATAAACAAAGTTGGAGGTGGGGGTGTTAACTAGTTATGTGGTAAAGTTGCTCCTAAATGCAGATGACCTTATCTTAATGGCAAAAACAGCACATAGCTTGAGAAAGCAGTTGATGGCTCTAGAGTTGTATCGTCAAAAGGTAGGGAAGTGAACACCAGCAAAACCAACAGCATGATCTTTTCCTTGTAAAGAAAAAAGAAGCAAATAAACTTCTTATTTGAAAGAAGCCCTTTGCAAGTGGCGGACGAATGTAATACCTTGGTCTTGATTTCCACACCAAAGACTTTCCCGTTGGAGAAATTGGTTTTGATCCAGATGCTGAGTTACCTAAAGAAAATGGATAGCATAGAACCTCACTGCACCGCTGGCCCAAAATGGTAGAGGGGGGAAGAGTTAAGAAGATGAATGAGCACACGGATGAAACCGAATAACAAGTGAATGAGTAAATGGCACATTAACATACAAGAGTGTCCAAGCACCAATGAGGAAATAAAAAGGTGTGTGCAAGAAAAAGACAAGGTAACCATGTGGACAAAGCAGCTCGGGTGAAAAAGAGAGTACTATGACGTAGAATTGAATCCCACTTGTGACCATGAGCAAAAAGCTTACATAGGAGCAGAAATCAAATGGAAGGTGAAATTTTTGATAGTTCAACTAAGGACTAGCTCGCATCGTCTTATATGCAAGATTGGCAGGTGGACAAAGTCTAAAGAAGAATGGGCAAAGAGAATGTCATTTTCGTACTTCAAGGTTAGTGGCCACTGAGTGGCACTACATCATGGATTGCCCAGCTTACAAGGATATCCAAATCAAGTACACCAATAGCTTGAAAGTTTGACTCCTTGACTACCATGTTTAAAGAGGAGAGATTAGCAAAAACAATTAATGTTTAATCAAGATACATAGCAAAAGATCCAATATCAAGAAGGAAATGGATATAGCGCAAACACAACCTGCCAGCGCTATCTTAGAGAGTTGTTTGTACACAAAACAAATTAGTTGCTATCCTTTGGACCCATAAACTGCTTGGTCTTATGGACATTATTAAAAGCAGTCATTCATTTATTCATCCCCCATGACCACCAAGTCACATTAACACAAAGACCACTTAATATAGGGGGACTTGTCCACCAATTGTTGAACATCGGTATCATTGCACTATGTGCCCCATCTTACATCTAGACTACACCCTGACAGAGTTAGAAGCTTTGGGTAAGCCTTAGAGAAAATCTTAAAGAGAACATGGGGGTGGGCTTGAGTTTGTAATACAGTTAATGGTGTATGCACACATTACCATAAAGTTCAATTCTTGCCTCTAGGCCCCCCCATGGCAACACATGGGATTGGGCATGGGTCCCTAATATGGTTGTGTATACGCATTGCCATAAGTCAGAACTTAGAGTACCCTAAAGTATCCAAGAGCTCTATCATGGGCACCTTAAAGTATCCATGGGGAAGACTGGAACTAGGGTAAATGAACTTATAGCAATGTGTGTACACCATGTAACCATATACCCAAACTCACCACCATGTGTTGCGTTGAGGCCAGCACTCAAACTTAGGGTAATATGTATGTGCACCATGTAACCATATTACATAGGTAGGAATCAAATTTATGGTAATAAGTGTGTGCCCTATGTAACCATTTTACATACCCAAGCCAACCCTTATGTTCTATTTGAGATCCACCCTAAGGTTCACCTAACCTAATTATGTCTGTCGAGATGCAATCTAGCGATAAAATAGGAAAATACAACCCTCACTAAATACATCAGCATTTCTTATGCCACAAGCACCAAGCTTTACTTTAACATGGGGAGCATTCCTGCCTAATTTTGAACTTGGGTTATTGCACTAAGTACCCCATCTTATCGCAAAACCATTGCAAACAAACTTTAAAGGTTTCGGTAAACCTTAGGACAAAGCTCAAATAAAACATGTGGATGGGATGAGGTTTTTATCAAGGTTACATGGCGTATAAAGCATTCCCATAGGTTTGAGCCTACCTCATAGTTCCCCCATGCCGATAGAGAGGTAGGCTTGGATCTTTAATATAGTTGTGGGTGCACACATATATTGTCATAAGTTTGAACGCTATCTACAAAAACCATGCTACAAACCTAAGCCCAACCCTGTGTGTAGCCATGGAGACCCCCAAAGGTAGGGGTCACACTTATGGAAATGCATATGTACACCATGTAATCACATTATGGACTCAAGCCCACCCCCTTGTTCTCTTTGAGAACTAACCTAAGGTTTAACTAAACCTCTTTCAATTTGTGGGGTTGGTCTAGCAGTAAGAAGGGGCACTTAGTGCTATCATGATACAACTTCAAAACACGATAGGCACATCCCATGTTAAGTAGCCTCCATGTAATGTGGCTTAGTGATTACGACAGAAGAGTTCATTTCCGACGAATCCTTGATCCTAGGGTGGTATGATCTAGTGGCTAGCTTCTTGGCTAGATAAATATATTTTAATATGACAAAGATGGTAGCGTGTAATGAGAAGGCATTCCACTCCTAGAAAATTTAAAGACTGATTTAGCTAGCAAAAAAATTACATATATTGTAAATGGAACATTGCGTTCAAAATTCCCACCACATGGATGAAAGGTGAAGGCATCAAATGCCTCTCCAAATATCACTATACACAAACATTACATCTTATTTTTTGCAAGGGTGAAGAAATGCCCCACACCACAGCATGGCATATGACTAAACTGAGGTGGAGCCAAGAACACACCCAATATTCTAGTTAATTCGAATACAAAAAACTCGCAACCATTCTCATAAAATCTTCTACTTCCTTTTTAAACTACCAATCTTTCAAGATGCCTAGTCACTCCAATGAGGATCCAATTTATAGGCTAGAGAAGGTGTGAAGTTTTCATCCAACAAACAAGCTAAGTGAGACGAGGATCTTGAAGATTGGTGAACGGTTTGTCTTCTGAAGGTGGATGGTAAACTGAAAATTGGGATTAACCAACCTAGAATAGAAATTTATCTATTAAAGCTCCCATGCTCAGATATGCCTATTTTTAGGAGTGACTTTCTGCAAGTTATCCTTAACAGATTTCTCGTGTTTGGAAAACAAAAGAGAAGATAGATAATAATGTTTGCCAAAGGATATTATTTTGGTAATCTTTTCAAGTTTGCAGGATGGACAGAATATTTTTTGAGGAAGGCTCCAATTACACTAACAACGATAGCTTATATTATGAGATGTCAGAATGTTGGCTCCAATCCATAGGAGGGAAACCTGAAAAGAGCACCAATCTGGATTCACCGATTCTCATTACATATTTAGTTCTGGAACAAATATTTATTTAGAGGTAAAGGTAATTGCCTGGAAGAATACATCATTATCACAGTTAATCTTACTCTAGAAAGGTTTTACGTGATGTAAGCTCCAAGTGTGTATCAACTTGGACTTAAGCGACCCCCTTGTGAGAAGATATTTTCGAGGTAGGAGAATATGTTAGGGAGCAGCAAGTAGATTATGGAAATCCCCTCCCCTTCCCAACTATCCAACCCCTTCCCTTCCCCCTCAAGTGTAGCGAGTTTTGTGAATATAGCGACCTTGAAAAATTGAATTGATCACATCATCTCTATTCAAGCTGCCTAACTTTTATCCAATCGCCACTGCTTCCATCATCTCAATTCATCTCAAAAATGATCCATGAATATAGCGACTCAAAAATAACCTGTCATCTCTTAGGTGATTTCCAACCTCCACCACTTCCCTCAACTTTTGTTTGGAATTGAATTGATCACATCACTGTTGTACGTTTCTATGTGCTTCTCATTACAATATAGCAACACGATCAAGCATGCTATGTTGAGGTCTTCTAAGAATATAAGTACTGATTATCGAATTTTTCAGCCTGAAAAAGACATGGAAAAAACCCAAAGTCAAAGCCTTGGCATATTGGATGCCACCAATCATATGTCAGACCACAAAAGAGAAAAAGTCTGTCAATAAGAAGTGGAACACTACATACCTAAGGTGGCTCGTGTGAACATGACTTGAGGGAACATGGCAGCAAAAAACCAATTCTATAAAACCGAACCATTGACAACTGCACGATTAATGAGAGCCACCGGTACCCAATAACACAACAAGAAAGTGAGAAAGAAATTAAATCAATGTCCATTGTTAACCAAAAAATAGATCAATGAAACTCAAAGTACATAAGAAAGCAATGGCAGCAAAAACCTATAGCGCCTCCTATTTAAAAATTTGCAGCAAAAGGGTTTGTATTTTAACAAAGAGACCCTAAGGAGGAAAGATGTCCCGCATGCATATAAAATGGACAAGAAAATCAATATCCAGATTGGACAAATGACAAAGTAGGGAGCAAAGGCAGAAACCCTTCACTAACCCTCCCTGACATCAGAAGTAACATCTGCAACACTGCACAAAAAGATCACCGAGTATGTAGCTAAAAATGTCATCTAGAGTGTATCTTGTGTTGAAAGAGTTTCAACAAATCTTTCCTTAGTGGAATCAAAGAGATCCCTTAAAACCAAAAAGAGGAATCACACATCACATAAAAGGTTGATGAACCCTTGGTGGAAGTGAAGAACCTAATAATACAACGTTCAACACACTGTGAATTGGGTGCAAGAGTAGCTCTGACATTGTTCCACCTAAAGGATCTCAAAGCATGGGTCAATCTAGTTTCAAAACAGGATAACTTACACGTGTTCAAGCAAAGCAAGCAAAACCTCTATAACAACCATACCTCTCTCCAAATGAAATATTCTTTACAAATAGTTTAAGGCGACTCTCTACACAGTAGGTTGAAAATAGTTCAGAAAATGAGTATTGTTAGTAGCACAATTTGTAAACCTCAGCATGAGGCCATTGGAATAGCGTCTACAAGTACTTTGCATGCTCACCAGTGCACGTACTCATTGCTCAAAGTTCCATTTGCATTCCCTCCATAATAGTATCTGGGAAACATAAGTAGCATAATTATTCATTGTTCATGTAAAGATCTTGCACCCTGCCTATAACGGTCTTTTTTTATCAATTTGGTATTAGATTGCTAATCACAGGAAGGCAAATGAATAAACTAAAATCAAATCACCTACATAAGTGTGATTCCTCCATTGTACGAGGGTACCTGATCAGGCACATAATTTGTTGGGACCCATACTGATGACTTTTGTCTTTTTCAATGGCTTTTATGATTGGGTGGTTGACTTTTGACCTTGTTCTAATTTATCCTGCACCTCTCTCACGTCATGGATGTCTGGTTGGTTGCATTTTGTCATTTGAAGCATATCTGTCAAGTCTTCCGCAGCTTCAGCATCTTTTGCCATCCTGATCATATCAGCGATTGCTTCTTTGCCAGAAGCCTAGTTTTGGTTTTTCCCCAACCACATCGTGAAGCATTTACAACGTACCTTGGCCGTGCATCTTTAGTTCCAGCTATATCATTTTGGAGGCATATTTTTATAACTTCTCGAGGGGATTGGTTATACTGCAACATTGGTCAATCCATATTTTGTTTTTGGATCATTTTTACCAGGCAAATTATATTCTGATTGTACATGGGTACCTCATCAAGCTTTATTGTCAGGACCCATACTGAGGAGTTTATGGTTTCTTGATAGTTTTTCTTCTTGCATATCCATTGTGCTTCATTTGTATTTTCAACTTCACCATTTTGAGCATCTTGGTGTTTCAGTGGTGGAATCCAACCATTCAAATGGAGCTACAAAGGTCTTTCAGTGTGAGACAAATTTTGACAGGTTGACAACTTCTGGAATAGTACCGGCAACCCCAATACCAACATATCTTCTTGAAACATCCATTGCACCTTCCCACCTAGTTTAGCATCAGCGAGGGATATTGTATACTGATTCCTTGGTATGATCCTTTCACTATGTTCAAGACCCTACAGTTTCAAAATGATCATTGTATTAGCACCATTTTTCCTATCTTGACTTGATAGTTACAGTGGTCCATTACTCATGTAGTCTGAAAAGATGGAATAGCATCCCTAAGGACACTCGACTTTTTTCAGTACTTCTCGGCATCATCATATTGTACATGAGTACTTGATCATGCCTTTGTTGGTGGGACTCGTTTTTTAATATCTTTTCTCATTTCTTCCTCAAGTAAATCTTACAATAGGATGTCGACATATATGAATACACCTATTTTGTCGATTTGCTTAGGCTAGATTAAAGTTTCTTGGTTATGCACACTAAGTTTACTAGTTGTGCATTTAATAATTGTAAACAAAGATAATTCTCGTGATTATCTCGATCTTCTAGAGGATAGATTAAATAGAATATTTCCATTTTAGATTGTTTTAACTTTAATTAGTTTAATTCTATCTACATGTCTCATGCATGCATATTTCCCAGTTGCTTACTTCTAACTTTGGCTAGGGAATCTTTTCCCACCTCTACCTTCCCATTGGTATAAATAGAGAATAGTGTTGTACTATCTTTTGATTGGTTAATGAAGTTTATTACAAAGTCTTCTCTATGTCAATTGTTGTTGTGTCAAATTTGTATATTTTGACTATGGAAGAATGTTTGGGCAACAGTGACCCCTGGTGAAATTGACTGAGTTGCAGGTCAATTTCAACAAAGGAACCCTAGATTACAAAATAAGTAACTATAAAACCCTAAAGAAATGTAAACATTACAATCGGGTAAACTTGAAATGGTTAAGCCCTTAATCACAAAAGCCAAGTGCAAATAATCCTATGAGGATAAGACCCCTCAAGGAAGCATGGAGTTGAAAAATACAAGCATGATAGGACACCAAAAATGTCCTATGTGTGTAGTAAGGTTTGCGCCTAAAGAACCAACATCATCATCGTCATCTATCACTACAAAATGGAATGCAAGATCTGATAATGCTCATACAAGAAAGTCTAGGGTTAACAGGTCCAAGATGAAAGCTCCTACAAAGAAGTCGGATACTCCTAGAACCTCCCCTAACATCCATGGTCGATGAACCTCTAGTCGTAGAGAAAAACTAGTAATGTAAGCTTGCCTCCGTGACCTAACCTATGCACAAGAGGAAGGTTTAACCCCAATATGAAGCCAACCCACTCCACCTAGACTGAGATTGGGACACCCTAGTAACAATGTACAAAGAAGAACATTGTCTCACACATGCATCCTATCTAAGTGTGAATCAAACATATCCAACAGAGACTGAGATTGGCAATAATCAGTGTGACAACTTTGAGGTTTGTATAAGTGTTGCAAAATTCTGCATCCCAGAATAATTGCACTATTTGTCGGGTAAATTTTAAAATTCTCAGACTTGGAATAGCCCAAGAATTAATTCCCTTTTGAAAAGCAAGGACCACCTTGTGTCTAAAATATTTTAAGCCAAGGCTACCAAAAAGCTTTTAAAAGCTAAGATATATAAGCCCACGAAGGGCCATGCATGAAGGAGAAAGCAAAGTTTCTTACCTTTATTAAAATAAGCAAGGGCCCACCTTTACTTACAAGATTTTTAGCCTTTGAATAATAGAAACCCATGGGAGTAGAAGGCAAAAAGGTAGGGAGTCTATTTAAAAGCTATAAGCTTTTATGAATTTAAATATTAGAACATTGGAAGGCATACACTTTTAAGCTTCCCTAGCAAACAGTGGAAAATATTAAAGGCTCCAACCAGATTTTCAGATTCATGAGAAAATTTTGGTGGAGGCAAACATAGAAATGTGTGGAAATATCGAGCAGATTTTGGTATTGATGCTAGCTGCAATTTTTTGACATGCAAATGCACAGATCAAAGCTTTTGCTCCTCCTCTTTCTTCTCCATTTTGTAATTAAATAGGTAGAATCTCCCTATGATTTGGGTCTTCACCCCATGGAATTTTTCTAGCTCTTCTTCAAAGCTTCATTGTGAAAATCCTTGCCTCGGCAATTGCTTTAATTTCATTTTTATGTTAGCTTGGACAACACCTTGTGAAGAGTTTTTAGCTATATTTCTGCCCTTATTCTTTATTTGAGCATAAGTATTCAATAATTTACTTCTTGCAAATTACTTCTGGAAATGATTCATTTCAACTTGCAGCCCTTGCTCTATGCATTATTCCTTTAAACGGGTGGGGATACTTCTACTTTGGTGCATCACCCCCCTTTTGCTTCGTTGTTTTTAATTTACTTCTCTCTTTTCACCCCCAATATGCATTAGAATAGCGCTAGAGTAGGAGGAATTGACTTCTCAATCCCAAAGGTTGTGTCATTGCTATTCCCACGTGGTGGAACTTCCCAATTGTGGTGCTCTATGGCTAGTGAAATGCATTGTACATTTCCGAGCATCAACAATAAGGATCTATGTCGAAGAATGACATCCTCACAAAGAAAAAGGACCAAGCACCTCTAATTCATAACCCAAAATAAAGTGAAAAAAGAACCCCTGAGTCTCTGAATGGGCAATGGTATTGCCCTTGAATCTTATAGTAGATAGGGCATCTAGAAATTAAATAATCCCCATTCTCTACCTCCTAGAGGAGGCACAAAATGTAGATCCTTTCAAGTCAGAATGAAAAGAAATAGACTAATAAACTAATGCAAGAGAAATGCTAGTAGAATCTAAATCTATAATAGAAACGAAAAAATGGCACGAGCGCACACGCACAATACACAATATTTTATTTGGAAAAACCCTTTCAGTAAAAAACCCAACACAATAACCTTCTTCCTTATTGCATTACAATACAATAACGTACTTCAAATCTTTGTTTTACCCTAATGCATGTGCGAGTATATGTAGCACATCATTAGGAAACCGCCAAGCAATATTACAATACAATGGGTACAAAACGATGGGCCATGAAACCACACATACATTACTATGGGTAAAAAACATGGGCCATGAAACCACACATACATTACTACAGGAAAAACAATGAGCTGTCCAAAATATGTATGCATTACCCCAAATTTTCAAAACATACATCCATTATTTAAAAATCCCCCAACAAACTCCAATTATACGTGTTGAGCTATAAAATACCTAAGAGGCGTAAATCATGCAAAGTATACATCACATATCCAAAAATCTCCCAGTTGTTGAACAACGACATACTTTCAACAGCTAAGGGTGGTCATGCCCATAGATTTTTTGCATCGATAAAACTTCTCAATACTCACAACTTTTGTTAATGAATCAACCACATTCTCCAAATTATCGACATTTTCCAACACCATGTCTTCGACCATGTCTGTACAAAATGATATTGTACATCAACATGGTTCAATCGAGCATGATAAACAGGGTTCTTTGCCAAACATATTGCACTTTGGCTGTAACAATCTATCCTCACTGCTTTCTATAAGATTCCAACAGTTGACACACTATCTATAATCATACAGCTTCCTTACTTCAATGAGTGGTTGCCATGTACTCAACTTTTGTAGTTGATAGTGCAACCATTGCCTACCTCTTGCTCATCTAATTGACTGGTCCACCAAACAGGCTAAACACATAACCACTTGTGGATCTTCAATAGTCAAAACCTCCAGTCTATTGAGCATCAACAAAACCATGTACATTTATTGTTTTATTCTGCTTAGTTTTCCTTGGTAGCAAATTGCATAATCCAAAGTTCAATGCATATATCTAAAGATCCTTTTCACAGCAATCCAAAGCTACTTCCCTGAGTTGGATATATATCTGTTCAAAACTCCCGCTACATGAGCAATGTCAAATCTTGTACAAAGCATGGCATACATCAAGCTTCCAACAACACTTATATAAAGAACCTGAGATATATCCTCCATCTCTTCTTTTGACTTGTAACACTATTCAGCAGATACATGTCTCATTCAATATGTCCCATCTTATTGGAGCAAAAGGCCTTCGAGCATTACAAACTAAAGGTATGGCTGAAAGAATTTCTAATTGTCCTTTAGATTTTGAATTATAAGAGCATTGTGTAAATGGCAAACAAACTTTGGTAAAGTTTTCCATTAGTGTTACAAGAGTAGATGGAATTTTGCAATTAATACATAGTGATGTGTTTGGAGCTATGAAAGTTCCATCACTAGGAAAATGTTTGTATTATGTTTCTTTTATAGATGATTACTAGAGAAAAACTTGAGTATATTGTATTAAGCATAAATTTGAGATTTTCAGTATAGTTTAGGGCTCTTGTAGAAAACCAACAAGAGAAGAATATGATAAAGGTTTTAAGAAGTGATAATGGTGAGGAATATTGCTCAAATGAATTTGAGTGGTTTTGTAAGCAATGTGAAATAGCAAGGCAAAAGACAACTCTATATACACCACATCAAATAGAGTTGCAAAAAGAATGAACATGACTCCGATGGATAAGGCTAGAAGCATGCTCAATGGTAAAGGTTTGAAAAAGAAATTTTTGGCAGAAGTAGTAATGACAAATTGTTACCTAATCAATTGATCGCCTACATCAGAGCTTGTTGATGAAACACCACAAGAAGAATAGACTAGAAAAAAACCCTCTATCTAATCGGGAGGACATTTTTGAATGTCCCCAATCCTCCCTGAACTTACACCATTGCATAGGGCTTGTTGAGAGCTTTTCGACGATATATGGAACTCGGGAAACAAAGCTCATTTGCCCCAGATATGGCTGGTCAAAGTTGGTCAACTGGTAGTCAGCTGATGAAGTGGCAAGTTTTGGGCACAGCGAAAAATGGGTTTGCTCGCCTCCGGTCTTCGACAATCGTAAAAGGGTCGGCTACGAGGACCATAGCCGGTGGATCCCACTTTTGTGATGGAAGGGGACTTTGTTGTCGTGATGTATTAGTGTAATTTTAATATTTTCAATTACAATATAGTTTTATATCATATTATCTTGTGTTGACAAGTGGCAGGTGAAAAAGTAGTCCACATGGCAATTATCGAGAGGTCCACGTGGTGGAACCTCAAGCCACCACGTGGCCTGCCACCATTCACATTCTCTAAGTCACAATGTTCGAGTACCAACTCATCCAGCCCAGCTTGGAGTCTAACCGACCCGAGTCTAACTCGGAATTCAATCCAACTCGAATGCCAGCTCAACCAAGCTCGTATCCTCCTTGAAGGTTCTAAGCTACCAATGCCCAAGTTTGGGCGTAGCAAAAGGGGTTGCAACGTGGCCGAAGCCACATCCTTTGTATTAACGGTAGCCTAATTTAAAGGCTTTCAACATCCATATCCCGTGAATGTGGGATTTGAATTCTGCACCCACCAAATAAAACAAGAGACGGTTAGGGAGGATTGAACCGCCAACCTCTTGTTACTATTTTAAGCCTTCGTTGTTCCACCAAAGATGGACGGTTGAAACGCAAACGGAGGGATCTTCTATTTGAAGAGGATTTACCCGCGGATGAAAGGAAAGGGTCAACCCCACGACCTCCGACAAAAAGATAAGCCTTCTTACCACTACCCTCGAAGGTGCAACATGTATGTAAAGGCACGAATTGTGTTTTATTGAGCATGAAAAATTTGGCTGTGTTTTTATTACACACAAACCAATTTGTAGAAAATGACCGATTAGGCCAATTTAGGAGCATTTTCAGATCTCGAAGTCTTCTGGAGATATGTTCAGATCTCAAAGATGCTCCTAATGGTGTAATTCGTTTCTCATTTGGAGTTTGCCATCATTTTGGAATCCATTTCATCGTTTTTTTATGAACTGAGGGAGACGACCATGCATGCACGTGCTTCAGGAAGGTGGAGGACAATTTGCTGATCTTTTTCAGAGTCCTTCGAAAATCTGAGAGCATATTATTTGCAGATTTTATATTTCCATTAATGATTGTAAGAGTTAATTGATGTACTTGCAATCTTTTGATTAGTGGAACGGTTCAAAAGAACCTGGAGACGTAGGCAATTCGCCAAACTTTGTAATCAACTTCTTTACATAGTGTGTTTGTTATTTTGCATTAGCATTTCCAGTTGATTTCTTGGAGTATTATTTTGGCATCTAAAAATTGCTCATAAGGATCCATTCATAAACATTTCATAGCACGGGGTTGGTGCTTGTTTTTTGATCTTTTTTGGTATCATAGTGGTTCTTGCCAGTTGCTAACAGTTTTTCCGCATTGTGTTAGTAAGCTTTTATTTGTGCATTGACACGGAAGTACAAGCTATTTGGGACCAACTTGAAGCAATGGATTTGTATCAGTGGATGCGGTTGCCCACGGTGGTGTTGTTATTGGGCATGATGATGCATATGGTTGTGTCATGCCGACGAGAGCAAGCACAACGGATGGCTAAACTAAACACGATTGTGGTGAATGTGAGTGCGCATCAGCGTTCACAAGACCGGAGGATCATTGAGCTCCAGAGAAGAATAGACTCCCTTCCCGCTCAGCGGGCAGAAGAGTTCAGACAAAAGAAACATCGTAAGAGGATCCCAGTGTACCAGTCAGACCTATTTGTAGTTACTACTCGAGACGCAGAATGTAGCATAGCATTGTAGGGTGTGATATTCTGATCGTGTACTACAAAGAAACGCAGACAGAGAAAAGGCTCCTGTCATTTTGAATACCAGTGAGCATTCGAAGTCCCTAGTTGGATAGAGAATACCATTTGGAACCCCGAACATTGTATTACACTCTGTGAGAGCTTCCAGACAGCATGTTCCAGTATTCTCAGAGGGATGGCTCATTAGACTCATTCGATTGAAAAATCAGTGTGAGCTATGCGAAAACGAACGTGGTATGCCGATTTAGCTTGCCAACTTCGCCACTGCCTCATGCCAAGATAGTTGGTATGCAAGATGGCACTATCCAAGGTATGGCAACATGCTTTTGTACCTTGAGATTTATGGTCGAGAGACAATTCTCAGACATAGTTACCATCGATGTCATTCTTTTGGAAATGGACGAGGTTGTCTTGAAAAAATTCTATCTCACCGCTCAGCAGACATTTATGACAGACAATGGAGATAGGCATAGAGCTTCGTCTGGATCACGGCTGGATAGTTCAATTCGAGACAGGGCATGTTACTCGACCTTGTCACAGCTATTTCAGCAAACTTCAGATTCGTATACACCAAGAGATCATCTTGAACCTGATGCATTGAACAAGTTGTACGAGGGATCATCCAATGATCCGCAGATCAACCATTGAGGGAGCCAGGACTACACCAAGGATTCGACTGCTGATAATGATCAGTATAAAATAGACTACCAAATGCCAATAATAAGCGGTGTCCACTGACCTGCCTGCATCACTGTCACAACCCAAATAGTGATGTTGCCAAAACACTGCCAAACAATCACCAAGTGTAACTTGCAAACCAATAGACATGTTGATCATGCCTTATACAACTTGCATATACTGTTGTCCAATCAAAATAGAATCTGCCCACCATACATGTGAGAAGATGATTTGAGTATGATAGACCTATCACTCAAATCTTCCCTACAGATGACTCCATACAAAAAAACAAATTGCCATGTTTAAGGGGTCTTACAATACATGTATATCCAGAATACAAACAGTGCTCATATGGGTCTTTTGACTAATGTGCAACAAAATAGTAGATGTATACCAAGACAATCCCCGTATGGGTCTTATTCATACATTCTACCTAACACATTATTCTATTGGTTTTATTAAAAATATGAGCATATAACAGATGGAAAAAACAAAAATGCTCAAAAAACATTTTTCAATAAGTTGACATCTAACTATGCCAAACTTTTATTACAACCTAAGATTCTTTCCCAGCAATCGAATCCTCGATGTAAGCCTCGCTCTCTCAATGGTTGATTTGTGGATCATTGGATGATCCCTTATACAACTCGTCCAATGCATCAGGTTCAAGATGATCTCCTGGTGTATACGAGTATGAAGTCTTGTTAAAATATCCATGACAAGGTCGACTAACATGCCCTGTCTCGAACTGAACTATCCAACTATGATCCAGACGAAGCTCTATGTCATCGTTGTCATCCATCATAAATGCCTACTAAGCGGTGAGATAGAAGTTTTCCAAGACAACCTTGTCCATTTCCAAAGAAATGACATCGAGGGTAACTATGTCTGAAAATCGTCTTCCGACCATAAAGCTCAAGGTACAAAAGCATGTTGTCATACCTTGGATAGTGCCATCTTGCATACCAACTGTCTTGACACGAGGCAGTGGCGAAGTTGGCAAGCTAAGTCGACATACCACATTAGCTGTCACATAGCTCACACTAATTTCCTAATCGAATGTGAGTCTAATGAGCCATCTCTCTGAGAATACTAGAACATGTTGTCTGGAAGCTCTCACAGAACGTAATACAATGTTTGAGGTTCCAAATGGTATTCTCTATACAACTAAGAACTCTAAACGCTGACTGGTACTTGGAATGATAGGACCTTTCCTCTGTCTGTGTTTCTATGCGGTGCATGATCAGAACATTACACCTTACAATGTTGTGCTACATGTCTGCGTCTCAAGCAGTAACTACAAATAGGTCTGACTGGTGCACTGGGATCCTCTCTACGATGTTTCTTCATTCTGAACTCTTTTGGTCGTTGGGCGAGTAGAGAGTCTATTCTCCTTTGGAGCTCAATGATCATCTAGTCTTGTGAACATTGATGTGCACTCACATTCACCACAATCGTGTTCAGCTCAACAATCTGTTGTCCCTACTCTCGTCGGCATGACACAACCATATGCATCATCGTGCCCAATAACAACACTGTGAGCAACTGCATCCACTGATACAAATCCAACGCTTCAAGTTGGTCCCAAATACCCTGTACTTCCGTGTCAATGCACAAATAGAAGCTTACTAACACAATGCGAAAAAACTATTAGCAACTAGCAAGAACCGCTCTAATACCAAAAATGATCTGAAAACAAGCACCAACCCCGTGCTATGAAATGTTTATGAACGGATTTTTATGACCAATTTTTAAATGCCGAAATAATACTCCAAGAAATCAACTGACAATGCTAATGTAAAATAACAAGCACACTATGCAAAGAAGTTGATTACGGAGTTCGACGAATTGCCTACGTCTCCAGGTTCTTTCAAACCGTTCCACTAATCAAAAGATTGCAAGTACATCAATTAACTCTTACAATCATTAATGGAAATATAAAACCTACAAATAATATGCTCTCAGATTTTTTAAGGACTATGAAAAACATCAACAAACTGTCCTCCACCTACCTGAAGCACATGCATGGTCATCTCCCTCAGTTCTCCATCAAAAAATAACTAAAATGGTTTCCAAAATGATGGCAAACGAACTCCAAATGAAAAACGAATCACACCATTAGGAGCGTCTCTAAGTTCTGAACATATCTCCAGAAGACTTCGAGATCTGAAAATGCTCCTAAATTGGCCTAATTGGCCATTTTCTACAAACTGGTTTGTGTACAATAAAAACAACCAAATTTTTCATGCTCAATAAAACACAATTTTTGTCTTTATATATATGTTGCACCTCTGGGCGTAGTGGTAAGAAGGCTTATCTTTTTGTCAGAGGTCGTGGGATCGAATCTCTCCATCCGCGAGCAAATCCTCTTTAAATAGATCCCTCTGTTTGCGTTTCAACCATCCACCTTTGGTGGAACGGCGAAGGCTTAAAATAGTAACGAGACGTTGGGGGTTTGATTCTCCCCAACCATCTCTTGTTTTATTTGGTGGGTGCGGAATTCAAATCCCACATTCACGGAATATGGACATTGAAAGCCTTCAAATTAGGCTACAGATAATACAAAGGATGTGGCTTCAGCGACATTGCAACCCCTTTCGCTACGCCCAAACTTGGGCATTGGTAGCTTAGAACCTTCGAGAAGGATACGAGCTCGGTCGAGCTAGCATTCAAGTTGGATTGAACTCCGAGTTGGACTCGAGTCGGTTAGACTCCGAGCTGGGATGGATGAGTTGGTACTCGAACATTGTGACTAGGAAAATGTGAATGGTGGCAGGCCACGTGGTGGTCTGAGGTTCCGTCATGTGGACCTCTCGATCATTGTCACGTTGACTACTTCTTCACCTACCACTTGTCAACACAAGATAATATGATATAAAACTATAGTGTAATTGAAAATATTAAAATTAAACTAATATATCATAGCGGCAGATTCTCCTTCCATCACAACAGCATGGTCCATTACGACCGTCGAAGACTGGAGGCGCACAAACCCATTTTTTGCCATGTGCCCAAAACTTGCCATGTCATCAGTTGACTACCAATTGACCAACTTTGACCAACCATATCTAAAGCAAACGAGCTTTGTTTCCCGAGTTCCGCATACCATCGAAAAGCTCTCAACGAGCCCTATGCAATGGTGCAAGTTCAAGGAGGATTGGGGACATTCAAAAATGTTCTCCAGATCAAAACTCAGATCTTGAAGTCTTTTGGAGATATGTTCAGAACTCAGAGACGCTCCTAATGGTGTAATTCGTTTCTCATTTGGAGTTCATTTGCCATCGTTTTGAAAGCCATTTCAGTCATTTTTTGATGGAGAACTGAGGAAGACAACCATGCACGTGCTTCAGGGAGGTGAACAGTTTGCTGATCTTTTTCAGAGTCCTTCAAAAATCTGAGAGCATATTATTCGCAAGTTTTATATTTCCATTAATGATTGTAAGAGTTAATTGTTGTACTTGCAATCTTTTGATTAGTGGAATGGTTAGAAAGAACCCGGAGACGTAGGCAATTCGCCTAACTCCGTAATCAACTTCTTTGCATAGTGTGCTTGTTATTTTGCATTAGCATTTCTAGTTGATTTCTTGGAGTATTATTTCAGCGTTTAAAAATTGCTCATAAGGATCCATTCATAAACATTTCATAGCACAAAGTTGGTGCTTGTTTTCGAATCACTATCCAACATCTTAAGGTTTTTGGTTGTGATGCTTATGTGCATATTCCAAAGGAAAAAAAGAAATAAGCTAGATTATAAATCAGCTAAGTGCATCTTTATTGGATATAGCAATGGTGTAAAAGGATATAAGCTTTGAAACTCATAAGCGAAAAAGACTATTTGCACTCGTAATAAAATCTTCATATAGGTTAAGGGGGTTCCAAAGCAGGAAGGATGGACAACTAAAGGAAGAACCATAAAAGGTGCAGGTTGAATTAGAAGAGGGAGAATCTGTAGCTGAATATGAAGAAACAGAAAAAGAACCAGAAAGGGAGTTGCCTAAGGAAGATTCAGGTGAACCAAATGATGATGAACTAGAAGAGGAGGTATCTCAAACTCCAATCTTGAGAAAATCTAATCTAATTAGGAGGAGACCAGAAAGGTATAGTCCACTTGATTTCCATCCTGCATTTCTTTTATTTGTGTTATTTGTTAATTGTTACTGATGAAGATCAAAATACTATGAGGATGGCCCTTGATTCAAAGGAAAATAATTGCTAAAGGCCATGGATGATGAAATGAAGTTCTTAGATAAAAATATGAAATGGGACTTGGTGAAATTGCAAGTTGGTAAAAACCCTGTTGGTTGCAAATGGGTGTTTAAGAAGTACAATGTAAAAGGTAAAATGGGGAAGTATAAGGCTGACTTGGTAGCAAAGAGATTTTCCTAGGTGGAGGGAATTAATTTTAGTGAGATTCTTTCTCCTGTTGCTAAATTAACTTATATTAGATTTCTTTTGGCAAGCACTCATTGCACTACGAACTACAAAAGTTGAGTACAGCGCAACCACTCATGCAACTAAGGAAGCTATATGGTTACACAAGTTGTGTTCAAATGTTGGTTTCGTACAGAAAGTCATGAGGATAGATTGTGACAATCAAAGTGCAATAAGTTTGACAAAAAATCCCACTTATCATGCTCGATCAAAGCATATTGATATACAATACCATCTTGTTAGAGACATGGTTGAACACAAGGTGTTTTTAGAAAATGCTGATATTTTGGATATTGCTATTGATTCACTAACAAAGGTTGTGAGTACTGAGAAATTTTCTTGGCAAAAAAAATCTAAGGGCATGGTTGCCCTCAATTGTCGAAAGTATGCAATTGTCACCCCCATGTAAAGTGTCCAATAAGTGAGAGATGTGTTGTATACTTTGTATGGTTTATACCCCTTAGGTATTGTATAATTTGGAATGTATAATGGGGGTTTGGGGCATAATGCATACACGGTTTGGACAGCCCATAGTAATGTTTGTGTGGTTTTCTAGGAGATTTTTTAATTATGGATGCGCACCCTGAAATTTTGGGAAAACACGTGTTTTCGACAACCCATGGTTTTCATCCATCATAATGTATGGGTGGTTTCATATTCCATGGTTTTGTATTCATTGTACTGTAATACCGCTTGGATGGTTACCTATTGATGTGCCTACGTATACTCGTTGAACTTTGAAGCATAATATTGTCTTGCAAACACTTGAATGTAATAAAGAAACAGATTGTTGTGTTGGGTTCTTTCCCAAGAGAGTTTTCCCAGATGAAAATATTGTTTACCATGTGTAAGCACCATTTTTCCTTTCTATTATAGATCTTGATTTTGATAGCACTGCTTCTCCTGCATAAGTTCATTGGTCTATCTCTCCTCATGATTCGGGACCCAAAAGAAAGTGAATAAAGAACCACTTGAGTCTCTGGATAGACAATGGTATCCCTTGAATCTTATAAAGATAGGGCATCTAGAAATTAAATTATCCTTATTCTCTACCTCCTACAGGGGGCAAAGACTGCAGACTGCAGATCCTTTCATGGCGAACTTGCCTCCTGACTTGGATTTTCACCTTACATTTGACAACAATGGCAGCCTCAAGTTGTATGAACCCTCCATGCTAGAGTGAGAATGATATGAGGAATATGCAATGTTGATAATGTGTTTAGATTCCAAATGAGGAAAAGCAATTAGACAAAGGTGCAATTCAATAAACTAAGGAGCAACCATCCCTATAAAGTACTACCAAGTTATAACTTATATTAAATTTGCAAAGCAAACAAGCTAGTAAGTAGTATGTTTGAGAGCGGGTGGAAAGAAATTTTTAGATTCAAGAAATGGAGTCCAACATTAAAAAAACAAACACGCATAATCAAAGTTTAGTAATTACTTTGATGAGCAGCACCATATCATACATCTTTAAACAATCATTGATGTCATCAAATACCAACATGTCAAACACCACAAATGTTGATGAAGCTAAAGGAACATCTTTGATGAGCAACGTCATATCCTACATCTTTAATAAGTCCTTATTGCCAAATAGCAACTTGTGAGACACCTCAAATGTGGATGAAGCTTTATGCAATAAAAATATTTAACCAAAATATGTTGATGAAAGAGCATCCTTGGATCTCTAAGTAATCCTACATTCAGGTATCCATAGACAAGTGCACTACGATTGCACTCATTAGTATCCATCTGTACAAAGAACATCCAGAAACGCAAAAAAGGGATGAGTGAATCCAGCTGCCTGCAAAGGAAATAACAGCCCAGCAACTTTGTATACATGTTTGCACTTTGTGTGCTCAGCAAAGCAGCAAATTCTAATGAAAGTTGTATACACATTTCTCTGTAAATTTTATCTTAATATAGCTGGTGATATCTCTTTGATCTTTACCTAAAGATTCTAACCTTGTTTATAAAAGCTTCTTTCAAACAATTAGGTGTCAAAGTATTAGCAACATCTAAGAAGAGTCCTTAGCAGATAGAGAAACTGGAAGAAGACACCACCTGAACCTAGCATCTCTTTGGCATGGCAATATTACTACAAATGAAAGCTTTCTTGATAGGAAGAATGCGTCACCTAACTTATTACTGGATAGATATGTTAAACATTTATGTAGCAATTGAATATAAAAGTCCTTTGCTTGAATCAGGCAATAAGTTGCTTACAAGCAAAACATAAGTCGAATGACTCAGGCTTTCAGCAACAACTCGACAAAGAGGTGTATTGGATCTGCCTATTTGATTATACAGAACATAAGGGACCTGATGATTGAAATGTTGGCAAATTCCTTAGCCTATAGCACCTTTCTTAAAGGCATACAGGACAGGAAGGTAGTGATTGAGAAGATATTGTTTTAATTGAAAACTCTGACAACTAGTTCTGCTTGGTTTGATCCAGATGTTCTTTTGGTTCATTGCTTTGTCTCTACAGATGATAGTGTGTGTTTTCCTCAGGTCTGGAATATATGCGCTTTAGCTCAATTTGTATAGTCAAAGATATAAGCTGTTTTATTATGGTAGTATCAAGTACGGGTACAAAGAAGGTCTAGTTTTTAAAAAAATTAGCATATGTCTAAACCAGGTGGAAATCTAAGAGTGACTGGTAATGTCCTTAGTTTCCTTTGGAATTCCGGATTATATGAAAGTAGGTTTAAGTTTTAAGTCAGGTCTCCCATCAATAGAAGCCCATGTATTTAGCCAAATATGGGAAAGCCCCGTCTATGGATGATACTAGATAGTATGGTTTTTCCTCAGGTCTGGTATAGTTATAATTGAAATCGACGCATGAGCTTCAGCCCAATTTTCTAGAGTCGTGCACAGAAGCAATCATACCATGGTCGTATGGGTATAAATAAGGCATATTTTTAACTTACGGCTATTTCTGGACTAGGTCAATGGTATTGTCCTTGGCTGTGTTTGCTATTGTGGTTATGTGTAAATGTTTTAAAGTTTTAGGCCAGGGCCTCCATCAAAAGAAGTCATGGGTATTCAGCCTTAAAAACAGCACCAGATGACTAGATATGCCAACTAAAATTACCTCACTTAAATTAATTATTAATTTTTATCTTGATTTGATGATTAATTACAAAGTCAGCAATGAAATGACTCTGCTCACCTTTCCCACGAGAAGAATAAAACTCAGGAGTACTTGGTTACAGAAGTATTGTGCCTGTGCAGCAAAATTATATGTGTGCATGAAATCTATAACAAATCAGGATTGACCTGTTTAAACCAGCCAGATTGGGCACTCAATTGGTGATTAAAAATAGGACACGTATTTGACAACCTCCAGTATCTTTTAATTTTATGCAGGACAGAATTATGTTTCATACATAAAATGGGCTGAGAAGAGGTAGGGTCTGCTGAAAATTGAAAAGGTAGGCTCTGCTGAAAATTATAAATATCGTAATAAAAAAGCCAACCAAGGAAAATGTTAGTGAAGCAATAAAACAACGGGTGTTCAATAATGCTCCATTAGCAAATGAACCTTCTGTTTTTTCATAATCCACAAAAGTA
Organism: Torreya grandis; assembly: GCA_037957365.1. Classification (NCBI taxonomy): domain Eukaryota; kingdom Viridiplantae; phylum Streptophyta; class Pinopsida; order Cupressales; family Taxaceae; genus Torreya; species Torreya grandis. The sequence continues at coordinate 564,538 of JARHVA010004203.1, forward strand.
TGGATAGGGTCATTCCACCTGGGTGCGGCCTACTGGTGCGGTCAAACTGTAAGTAGGAAAGCTCCTTTACCACGTGACCCAGGTGCGAATCCCGGTGGGCATGCTCCTGCAATTACGCACTTGTTGTACTTGAATTTCAATGAAACCCTCTCTGGGATTCAAATCGTTGATATTCTCTGTGGTGTTAATAATAGGTTTGACTCTGTATATATATATGTGAATATTACATGTGTGCATATTATATGCGTGTACAGGCAAAAAAATAGAACAGAGAATTTATCGGTAAATAGTTTTAGCACCATTCTAACAAAATGTCAACAATCTACTGGCACTGTCTACCTCTGATTCATCCACTTTTTCTTTCATCTTTATTTTGACATAAATAAATAGCGAAACTGATGACCAAAAAAATTAGTAGGCCCACAATTTCCTCGCACCTATTAACAGTGAAATAAACTAACCTTGTTGAAGCAGCCGAAACGTACACACATTTTATCTGAAGAAGTAATGCAACAGGTTATTCTAGCATTTCATCAGTGAGCCTAATTTCAATTGGACCTGAAGAAACCACTGCACATACATATCCGATCAGCCCTCAAATCCAAAACTGAAAATGTATTCAGTAAATCAATACCCTAAGAAAAAGCTTGGGAGGAAAATAGCAATGACCCAAAAACAAAAACAGAAACAGCTAACAAACTGTTACCTGGAAAACACAGGCCTGAAATGCAAAGAGAGTCAAACGTAAACTCTTCTGAAGGGGTGTTCTGAGGGCAGTTTGCAGGTTAAGAAAGAGGGTTTGGGTTTGGGTCAGCATGACTGACCCACCCACTTCCTATAATTAGATCACAACGTTTTGTTAAGGTTGAAAAATTCTTTTCCACCGACTTTTTAGGGAAAGTATAGTCACATGATAAGGGCTTTATCAGATCACGACTTCTTTTTTTAATGGGGTTTGCTGGCCTAGATCCCTGTGCACTTTGAGAGGTTCTTCTTGAGGGTGATTAACGCTCCAATGAAGGGCAGCAAGAAGGCAACAAAGGTGCGACAACAAACACCTTAACATGCAGCGATACCGCAAGATCCACAATCACGCTTACCGATAAAAATTCAACTTTGAGTTTTGCACATCAAAACAAATAGCAATCAAGCTTAACCCAGGGGTCCTTAAGTTTAGTTTGTTGGAATTGCAGAGGTTATCCGTGGAGACGTGGGCCTGGGTTAGGACCTATCGCGGAAGGCAAAGACATTATTTGTCTCATAGAGACACATGAGCATGAGGGATGTAAGACCCCATTGTTTGAAGGCTACTGGAAGATAGCAGTATGGAATGAGGCAGCGGCAAATGGTAAAGGTCATGGAGGTATAATGGTTCTAGTAAAAGAAAGAGAAGGTCGTGCCATTCAGTTGGAAAAGATTGATTCTAATAAACAATTCATATGGTTCAAAATCGTGGAAAATAACACTCTTCTCAGGATCGCAGCCTGTTATTTTGCTCCACAAGTATCTAAAACTTATAAAAAATATGGCTTAGATCACAATGACCCCTATGCTGCGTTAAAGAAAGATGTTGTTTTTTCGCAGCGTGGGGATGTTCTTCTTGTTGGAGATTTCAATGCTAGGACAGCGAATTGGCAAGCAAGTATTTTCAGCTCCGAAGTAAATGATAACCCTATTTGGCTCACAGAAGAGAGAAATCAGCAATGGGAAAGAATATCCGAAGATGCTAAACGCTGCAATCATTTTGGGGAAGAATTGATCACTTTATGTGGCACATTTGATCTAATAATCTGTAATGGTTTGGCTAGATGGGCTAAGTCGGGCAATTTCACTTGCAACACATACAACGGGGCAAGTGTGGTAGATTATGTAATTTGTTCGCAGAATTTGTATAAAAATATTAAAGAAGTTGAAATTGGAGAGCACATTTGGGATCTAAAATCAGATCATAGACCGCTGTACATAAATTTGTATTGGGCAGAGGATAGGCGGCTTGGGGAAAAAATCCAAGGCCCTCAACACCCACCTTCTCAGGGCAGAATTTTGTTAACTTCAGAAAACAGTAACACTTTCAGAGCTACTATTGAGGAACTTTGTATGGGACACCCTATGTATAAGCATGGTGTTAATAGTCATGACTTATCAAATCTGATTCACGAGGCTCTTTCAAAATGCAAGAGAGCAAAAAATAGAAAATCTGAAACTAATTGTTTTCCAACCAATGCATGGTTTGACAAGGAATGTAAGAGGGCCAGGAGGAACCTAAGGGAGTCGAATAAAACTAACCTCGACATTAAGGCCTACAAACAGATCCTAAAGAAGAAAAAAACTGATTTTATGTTCACAAGGAGAGAGGAGCTAATTTTCTTGGGCAGAAATAACCCCAAACGTTTCTGGAAAGAACTCCAACCAAGGAGAAAGCAAAATGAAAATAATATTACTGCCACCCAATGGTTTGAATATGCTAAGAAACTTTATGAACAAGAGGGTGGAGTGGGACAGCCACCTTTGGTCAACGATACTACAAACATTTTCACTGTGCAAGAGGTAGAGACAGGGATTAAGAAGTTGGGTGGAGGTAAAGCAAAAGATCTTGTTGCACTTCAAGCCGAATATTTGAAGTGGGGCATGAAAACTCTTGCACCGCACATCACTGAAATCTTCAACAAAATCTACCAAGAAGGGTTTCCGAAAGATTGGACAATCAGCGTTGCAATACCACTTTTTAAGAGTGGTGATGTTAACAATCCCTCCAACTACAGGACTATAATGATCAATCCCCTCTTTGCTAAACTTTTTGGCAGCATGATAGAAACTAGGATCAGCAAATGGGCAGAAGAAAACCATAAACGTGCTAAAGGGCAAGCTGGTTTTAGGACAAAGCACTCGACAGTGGATCACTGTGTCACTCTGAGACACATTATTGAAAAAGAGTGGGAGAAAAAGGAAGAGGTTTTTTGTTGCTTTGTTGACTTCAAAAAGGCTTTTGATACCGTTCCGAGAGACAAGCTTTGGTTTAGGATGGAAGAATTGGGGATTCCTAGGCATCTCAGAGCTGCTGTTCATAGGATGTACGAAGAGGTGAAAGTGAAAATCAGAACTTCAGATGGCATTTCAGAATGTTTTAGGAGTGATATCGGGGTCAAACAGGGTTGCCCTTTGTCTCCTACTTTATTTGGTTTATATATTGATAAAATGGAAGAGTGGTTAAACATACAAAAGGGCGAAGGCATTCAGCTAGGTGAATTTGTTATAAAGTTGCTCTTATATGCGGACGATCTCATTTTAATTACCAAATCTGCCTGTGGTTTGCAAGACCATCTATCTTCTCTTGAGCGCTTTTGCAGAATGGTGGGGATGCAGGTCAATATCAGCAAGACTAAGGTTATGATTTTCTCTAATAATAAAAAACAACATCAACATGAATTTTATTACAATGGAAGTCTTCTCGAAGAGGTTGCGGATTATAAATACCTTGGCATTGATTTCAACAAAAAGCTAAGCTGGTCTAGCTGCAGGTATAAAAGGACATTAGGTGGGTGGAAGGCTTTCTATGCTCTTCAGAATAAGTGCCGTGAAGCGGAGTGTGGGATTGGAAAACTATTCAAACCTTGTTCGGTCTTCTTGTGCTACCAGTTGTTCTTTACGGGTGTGAATTATGGGCCAGCAGCACTACTATAGCACAATGGAAACAAATTGAAGGAATCCAAAAGCGTTTGATTACAAGCAAGATTAAAATCAAAAGCACGGTTCCATATGACATCATGCTAAGTGAAATGGGGGCTGTTCCTATCGAGGCACTTGCTATGGTTCGCCTTTTAAGCTATTTAAAAAGAATCGAAAAAATGGAAGAGGATAGATGGCCTAAAGTTGTTTTTAGTGATACACTATGTAAGCGAAAAAGGACATGGATGCAACAAAACATCACATGGATGAGTAAATGGAATATTCAATTCAATATGTGCCCCACAAATAATAAAGAAATAAAAGTCTTTGTTATGGAGAAATTTTACAAGAGAAATTGGGGAAGCGAGATCGGGAGGAAGAAACTATATTATATAAATGAGTTCAACCCCACTTGTGATCAACTCCAAAAAGTGTACATAGGAGCCAACATTTCTTGGAGGGCTAAAACTCTTATTGCTCAGTTGAGAACCAACTCTCACCAACTTCGTTGTGAGACCGGGCGTTGGAAGAGGCCAAAGGAGGCTTAGGAAGAGAGAATTTGCAGATTTTGCAATTCTGGGAAAGTGGAAACTGAACAGCACTTTATTCTAGAATGTGAGGCCTACAAAGATAGCAGAGATAAATTTGTGGATACTATATGTGACAGTTCTTGGCATAACCTATTCAACGAAGAGCACATTGAGCAATTAGGGGGGCTCATCATCAGCCTACACAAGAAGCGAACAGTGCTACTTAAATCTGCTTGAGTTGTCTTGTTGTCCCATAGGCTATTTTTAGTCTCGTGGACGTTAAAATTTTTATTAATATATTATTTTAATGTGAGCTCACATATTTTTATACATGTTCTCTAAATAGAGTGTTTTGTGGAATACATAATGATTGAGAAGAATATTTTTTAATATATATATTAATTTTAAATTGATTAATCTATTGGAGTTTCGAAGTTTTATTTCGTATAAAACTTGGAAATGATTTTCGTAGATAAATTATGTAGAATAGTTTTATATAATAAGATGAAGTGAACCCATAAAAAATTACACATATAAAGAGTTCTTACAAAATTGTATGATGCTTCTAAAAAAGGAGGTCATTCCTCACAAACAATAAACAAGTAGAAAATAATTTAACAACTCTATTTGTTAGATCTAGGGCTCTGAAAACCTCTCTCGCATGTCTAAAATTTTATACAGAGCCCTAAGAAAATATCTCCTTTTCAAAATCCTTAATATGGCACTTGTAAATAGATAAAGAAATGTTTGTTTTAAGGCGTGTGCTTAGGTTTAGTAGGGTTTTTAAGCATCAACTACTTATCATGCCCCTCTACAACTCACAATATCGAAAACAACAAAGTATGATGCATTTCAACCAGGGAGTTTATGTGATGTAGTGTCTATGACATATGACTTTCAACGCTATAATAAATATTTGATTCCTTCTAAAATTTAATAGTAAATATTTCACATTTCCCTAAACTAATGAATCTCAACTCTAAATTTTTTAATTGATTCTTTGGCACATTTATTGTGTATCTTAAATACATTAATGCCCATATATATTTATACACCTCTTGAATTCGAGGGACCCTATTGGCATGCAAGTCAATAATCAATGGGTGAGAAAGCTAACAAGGAAGAACCCACGATCCCCATGATACCCAAAACAAGGGTTAGAAGGGTCCAATGCCAAAACCGTACATTGTATATTTTTGGGCCCACCATAACTATACAATGTATGTTTATGGGCAAATCTCTAGAAATCCAAGGAAGTAGGATTTATGGGGGGGAAGAAGAGAGGAGGGAAGAGAGAAATAGGGGCAACATGACTAGAAATAGCTAAAACATAGGAAAAACATGCCAATAAGAGCATAATTTGGACCTATAATCAACAAACACATAGGTATCCTGTAATAACATAATTTTACGATTAGTAAATATTGTTGGACTAATTTTATGTTTTTACATAATGCCTCACATTTATGTGTGTGTGTGTGTACATATCACATTATAACAAGGAGAGTGGAGACAAAAATTTACACTCTTGAAGCTTGTGCAACAACCCCAAGCTCCTATAAAACCTGCAAAAGACATGCATGCAAATAAATGCTCGTGATAATATTTTGTTGAAATCTATAGAAGATAAATTGGAAGTGATGCCCCTTTTTTTTTGAAATGTGAGGCACCCCTATATGAGTTCCCTACATCTCAGAAATTGTGCCAAGTGAGAATGACCTATAGAAGTCCATGTCATTGTACTTGTGTTGAATCCTACATGTATTTCTGAGTGTAATTTTTAGTAACCAATAATCAAGGCTAGACAAGTCTAATGTCATATAAAAAATTAATGTTAGGAAATCTCATGATTGTATATCATCGTAGGAACAAGTGTCATGTGTTGGAGATGTCTAGGAATAATCAACTTGTAATTGCCTTCATCTAAAGGAGCAAAAATAATGAGGAATGTCTAGAGTCTTGGAGACTGGAAATAAAATTGGTTGGAATATATGCCCCTTGTTGAAATGTGGGAGGAATATATGAAACACGTTATCTCAAAAGAAAAGGATTGTATGCATCATGTACAAGATAGTAAATAAAACCATTGATATATAGCATAAAAAATTGTTATCTTTGAAGTGTGTATGTTATAAATAGGTTGTCCCACATGTGCATATGATGTAATCTATATAAGCATAACTATAATATGCCCCACATGGGCAAAATGTAATTAGTATAATCATATTAGTAACATTTCCCTCATGGGAAACATAAGTAAATGAGGTAAGATAAATAAATATGCCCCATAAGAAGGTGATATAAGAGCAATTTAGTGGTAGGTATCTCAATGTTAAAGCATAATTATGGATTCTTGCCCCCAATAGATGTGTTGTAGAGGGGCATGATAAGTAGTTCATGCTTAAAAACCCTATTAACCCTAAGCACACGCCCCAAAACAAACTTTTCTTTATCTATTTACAAGTGCCATATTAAGGATTTTGAAAAGGATATCTTTTCTTAGGGCTTCGTATAAAATTTCAGACATGCGAGAGAGGTTTTTAGAGCCCTTGATCTAACAAATAGAGTTGTCAAATTATTTTCTACTTGTTTATTGTCTATGAGGAATGACCCTACTTTTTTAGAAGCATCCATACAGTTTTGGAAGGACTCTTTATATGCGTATTTTTTTATGGGTTCATTTCATCTTATTATATAAAATTATTTTACATAATTTATCTACGAAGATCATTTCCAAATTTTAAACGAAATAAAACTTCAAAACTCCAATAAATTAGTCAATTTAAAATTAATATATATGTTAAAAAATATAATAAGATTCAAAATGTAAGTAGTATAAACATATTAAAAATGGAAGTAGTATAAACATATTAGTAACATTTCCCTCATGGGAAACATAAGTAAACGAGGTAAGATAAATAAATATGCCCTATAAGAAGGTGATATAAAAGCAATTTAGTGGTAGGTATATCAATGTTAAAGCACAATTATGGATTCTTGCCCCTAATAGATGTGTGATGGGAATCATGGCAACACATGCAAGCAATGAGAAAGCATCTGTTTGATATGAATCATGGCAAATAAGAGAATTGTGCATGATATAAATCATGGCACCAACATACACAACACACCCATAGTAACACATGAAACTAGGAAAGCATGATGAATGTAGAGTAAGTACACCCCTCTTAGAGTATGTAGAAATAATCAAGGAAACCACACATAATAAACAATTAAAATAAATAAATTTGATGCATGAGCGTCTAGATTCACAAGCAATCTTGCATAAACCAAAAACATGAGTGTAACAAGTAGTGTTCAGGTTTATTTGTTTTATGCACACATTTGCGTAAGAATGCAATTTGGTGGATAATTGTGAGGTTTTTTGTAGCATTTGGAATCATTTGTGTAGTTATGCACAATGTTTTATGTCTCTTGATAAATTATATGCAATCATTGAGTGGCATGTTCAGTTTTGTAAAGTTTTTTCTATATTTTCTAAGTATGTGTAGTCTACACATCCCTTGTTTGTGATGAAGTCCAGTGAAACCCATTATTTATATGAGAATGTGGTAAATCGTGCATAAATTCTATTTAATGGGTGCACTCTTGAAAAGTTTTATGGAACTCTAATCCTAGTGCCTTGCACATCTATAGAGGCCTACCCATTACAAGTCGTGCAAGACTTCCTTTTGGTTTGGCCACGTATATATGTGTCTTGGTCTTTGAACGTGTCCATTTTTTTATGCACCTAGTTCATCGTACACAAATTGTGAAAATATATGTATGCAAGCTCAATTGTTGGGAAAGGAAGACAAGTCTTACAAATCTTTGTGAAATTCAACTTAGTTCTATTAACTTGAATGGTGGAATCGTCATTCAGAAGGAATGAAGTTAACAAGGGATTAATTATCGTGCAATGTCATGAGATTGTGCGTCAATTTACTCTACATAGTATCTCACCAAACACATGAAAACTCATGCAAACCATGTGCAACATTGTGATTCATTCATATGTTAATTTACATGCACACTTACTTGTGCACCAATTGTCAAAAAGTGTAACAACCAGTGGTTGAAGAGTTGTGTCAGGAAGATGAAATGTCACACGTGGGATAACTGAAATGATTCTAATTTTATAACGGGTCTTGGAGCATGTCTTTATAATGAGATAGACTAATTTCGAGAAAGGTTTTAATCCATAAAAGAAGAACAATTCAAAAATTTCAAAGAGAGCTATGAGGGACTTATTGTGAATCTATAGGCTCGAATAAAGAATCGTAGGAATTAATCACATCCATAATTGGATTGAGGTTATAACATTACATGTTTTTTATTCATAGTGTTGATATAAAGCATTTTGTTATGTGTTTTGTAATTTCCCTCATTAAATTCAATAAAAATATATATTGTTGTGTTTTTTTCCACACACATACCATGCATTTTTTTTCCATTGTTGAAGAGTGAGATCATAGGTTGTACATAGGTTTCATGGTCCAGGGTTGTCTTTCATTAGATCCTGTAATCATGAATTCATCAAAAACATATCAAACACAAAATATGTAGATAAATAATATCACATACAAAGTACACATGCCACACAAAGAGTATGCAAAGACAAACAATAAAATCACATCAAACACGAAGTAAACATGTCACACATAGAATATACATAGACAATCAAAGAAAGCACATGCAACACATAGTAGTAATGAAAGTACGTAACCAATCATAGAGCAAGTAAGGTAACAATATAATCAAACACTAATTAATCATAAATAAAATCAACATAACAGGCACATATATAAAAGCATTGAGCATATAAGACACATGCAATATATATCAGATAATACACGATCATACGAGAGCTCACTGTAATAAAAGAAGTCAAGAAAGATGTAAATTGAGATGGTACTAAGAAGTGACCCATAATTGCCCTCTAGTTTCCCCCAAGCGAACATGGGACATGCCCCCAACCTAATGTGAATCCATAATCATATGTATAAACATGTTGCATACAAATATTATATTTATCTCAACAACATAACCAATAACATGTATAATAGGTGTAGTGTAATCTCTATCAATAGGAAGATAGTCAAGTATCATACACTCATTACTATAACATAGTCATAATATGACCACTATTGCCCAAAAAAACTTAAAAAAACAAAGGCAAAGGAATTTTAAAAAACTTGACAATCATGGGAGACATAGAAGTAATAAATGAACATGTAATCTAGTAACCCACATATATCATTATTAAAACTCAAAGTAATCTAATTCATCATATAAATAGAGAGTTCTTAGGTTCCATGATATGCGATTTTTTAGCTAAGATAATATATAATTCTAGGAGGTCCATGATAATCATCGTAAGATATAACACTTGAAACACTATGACCACTAGTAGTATGCATAGTGAGTTGTGATACCCATGAATCTAAGGGTAATAAATCATCATCATCATATTTTTTTATCACATTGTTCACTCAATAACTACTTTGATGACTGGTGTCTCTTGTACATTGATTTTCTTTATGATTTTGTGTTTAGCTTCGAGATAAAGTATGCGATGTATGGAGCTTTATTGGAATTGAATCATGCCTTTGTATTTTGTGTGCCCTTCTTTTAAGCAAATGCGATAACAATTTTTACAATGTTTTTATGTATGCCACTCCATCCTTGGTTTGTTTTTTGAAAATATATTATTTCTTTGAATTGTAACTACTCGACCTTAATATCCAAATTTTAAACATTGATGTACAATAGAAGATATTACTTGTATTTGATGTGTCCATGGTTGACCAAGAAATCCATTGTATGATACAGTAGTATGCACCACATGAAAGATAACTTTAATTGTCTTTGGTACGACTCTATAAAGCAAAATAACACAACTAAGAGGTTCCCTTCCAATACCATCATATCTCATGATAATTGTAGAAATGTAGGCCAAATCATCTAAGATAAGTCGAAGGTTATAGATAAATTATTCTTTGCATATATTCAAATTTGAACCACTATCAACTATTGCTCTTTTTTTTCCATTGATAAATGTTTAATTAAATAGAACATCCATCATATGAACTATCATGTGAAATATCCTCTTTGGTAAACACAAGCTAAATATATGTTGTTTTCTTCTTGATAAAGTCAATTACTCCAATGACACCATCAAGTGGGTGTGGTTTATAATTTATAGGCACATTATTAAATATTGTTTTGTCTATCATATAGGCATTACTAATTACAATTGATTGCTCCTTGTGGGCATATTTTTCTATTACAACATTTGAGCTTGTATGTATGCCATCTAGATTAATTTAATCATTGTCAATAAAATATTATGTCTTGTATTTGAAAGTGTTGATCTATTTATATAATTCACTTGAATTCTATGATAGTCAAAATTCACGTTGACATAACAATATGAAGGCAATTGTCTTGAAGTATCAAATTCCCTTGTTAGAGGTAAAACAATCACATTGCATTTAAGTAAATTCCTTAAGACATTGTGTATAAATTCACTTAACCTTATAAATTGCTTATGATTCTTTTGTTGAGGTAACACAAGCTTCTTAAATGATTGTTTTATAACATCAACTGCATTATTAGTATCATTCTTATGTTAAAATACATGGGCATTGCTTTTGGCCTTGAAACTTGGTATATTTTGAAATTTTACATTAATTGGAGTACTGGACTCATAATTAAATATATTTGACTTTAAAGGCACTAAGCACATGATAAAGATCCTTGAAAGATTGATAGGTGGAGAAAATCACTTTGTCCTTAATAATTGATAGTAAACTATTGATAAAATTGCTTTGAAGCTCATTATTTGAGTTTGAAAAGTCATCTTAGTTACCATGGTATAAAGTTGAAGTATGTAATCTCTAATGCACTAATTAGATGCTTGTCCAAGTTGAGTTAATTCCCAAACTGTAACTTTACATTGATTTAAAAATGAGCTAAGATGTGATCAATTAGAGGTGCAAGTGAATGTATGCATCCACATGATATAACATAGAAGCAATAAAGTGCATGGTCCCTCAAGCTTCTTGGAAATAACTTAGTTAATAATTTATCATCATGAGAAATACCTAAGCAAGAGGTAAAGAAGACCTTAATGGGATGTGAAGGATCTCCATTTTCAATGAACAATTCAAACTTTGGAGTAATAAATCATATTAGAAATGGATAAGCACATATTTCATAAGCCAAGGGACTTAAAAGAACATCGTCAGAAATGACTAGCCTACTTGGCTTTAGAGACCCTTGAGAAATAATTTTGATTTTATGTTGTAAGTCGAGCAAGGTATGTATCATATTAGCCATTTCAAGGTTTGGTACGTAAATAGAATGTGGATACTTATAATAGATTGGAGTAGAAGAATTTTATCAGTCATTAAGTTGCATGATTTTAGGGTGCACATATATTTTATTATTATTCCCCCCAAATAGATGTTATTGATATATTGTATCATTTGTCATTGTGTCCCCTTAGTTCTCTCTCCCCTTTCTCTTTACTCATGTTTATGTGTCTCTATGGTGGTCCCTCTAGAAATTTACTCGGTTTATTTTTGAGGGTATGGGTGTTGTAGGTTTGTTGGGGTGCCTCGAGGGTTTATGGGTTCATCTTGTTTTTTTTTACTATTTGATATATGTTTGTGCACCAATAAGGGCTTAATTTGAATTAAAATCATTTATAAATACAAATGCTTTTTAATGCATTTAGAGATTTAGAGATGATCTGAAAGAGTCTATAATAAATTTATTGTCATAATGATCTATCGAGCATTTAGAAAAAATTCAAAGAAATCAAGCAAGCATTTAGAGAACATTCATTATAGTACTGAAATTTGTATAAGTGACACACGACATCACATTGGTTTGCATCGTTGAAGAATTATTACATTTATTGGTATATTATTTTTGATTTTTTACATTATTGAGTGCTTTGACAAATATTAAGGAAGATTTGTTTTAATCTAGTATAATACAAGTTCCAAAACACATCTTTTTCCTTATCACTTTTAGCATCCACTGCCTAATTAAGGTTTGGAGAAGAAGTGGAATTTCTCGGTGATTAATAAGAAGTTTCAAAAAAATGAACAAGGTTTTTAGAGTCTCAAATCTGATAAATGTATTCGTAAAAAAAAATTGCACCTACTTGATACTTCCCATAATCATATTGTTTGTAATTTTGATAACTAAAAATAAAACTTGACAATTTAAACAAGGTTCTCTATTCACCACGAATTTTCAAAGTTCCATTGTCTTGCCACAAAATCCTAATTTTTATTTTAAATTTCAACAAATGTCTCTTAATCTTTAAAAAAAATCAATACACTCTTATAAAAGAATAATCATTTATTCCTCTAAATTTTAAAATTAATCGTGATTAGTTAAAAAATATGGGGGTGTGGCAATTTGATTGAAATCCATTTATTCTACAATATGATATTGTTCTCACTATCATTGAAAGCATGTTTCTTTCATACCGAGTCTCCCCTTTAACTATTGACTCTGTTAACCATTACCCAATCATCTTCGATTTTTTACGTCATTTTTAAAAAATTGTTAGTTTTTTTTATCTTTTGTTTGCGGAAGAAACACGTTATCTATGTTTGAGGTTGTCGTATATACGGGGGAATTGTCAACGAAAGTTTTAAAGGACTTTTGTCCACAAAAATTGAACATGTAAATGACATCAAACGGTCGAGATCTAATTTCATAGAAAAGAGATATTAATTACGTTTACGTCACTTAGATTTAATATTTTGTTTTCGTAAACACGGTTTTGTAAAAATGAGGGGATGCAAACCATTATGACATCGTTTTGTTTTGTTTTTTTTTTTTTTTTTTTTTCGGTTGTGTATTAAGAGTTAAGTAATAATATTTTTATATTTTTGATGGAGGTGACAGTGGAAAATGAAATGTGTTTCATCATACAAGATAACAACGTATTGTATATGGAGGAGACATTTCATTTCATATTTGAGTTTGAATAATGGTGAAGCAATGAAAAAGGACATAATTGTACAAAAAATACAAGTGGTGAAAATTTTTAAGGTGAAATGCGCAGTGATGGTGGGAGATAATAACAGGGTATTTCATGTGATATCATACATTAGAGGATTCATATTGTATTCCAAAACTAAATTCAAAGCAACGAGTGGATTTGCATCCCTTGTATCTATTCTAGAGGAGTTTATAGCATACAAGGAGTCACCATCTTTGATTGGTCGTTTTCTGTTATCAAAGGTGAATGAAAACGTCACAAGAATTGATTTGATTACAATAAGGCTCCATATCCAATAGCGGCTCCAATTATCACTATAATATCATTGATGTGGAAACAAAACATTAATAATTATAAATCTATATCTATATCTATATTAATTATAAATATAAAATATTGTAACAGTATATAATATATTATATAAATAATTATATTAGATATTTCTAAATACTAATAATATTAAATATTATTGTAATATATAATTTATGTTTATTTATAATAATATATGTAATAAAATATATGATAAAAATATTATTGTTATTATAATATTAATATATTATATATAATTATTTAAATTTATTTATTATAATAATTAAATATATATATTTATTTATTATTATTACTATTATTAAAAAATTATTGATATAACACAAATAAGAACACAACTTACAAAGATAACAAGAAACTAGTTTTTATAAAAAAAAAATTTCTAAATTCTACCTTAAGGATCTAACCAATCATACTTTCTAAAATAACCAGCGTTCTTTTAACAAGTTCAAAGAAATTGCATGTAAATTTATTTATTAAGCAAGTTTTCTAAACAAGAATTGCATGCATGATGCATGCAATCACAGGGAAGCATATTTTTTATAATTTCTTCTAATTCTTTCATATCTTTGATTTCAGAGATACTTTCCATGTTTTCTTTCTTATCTTTTGAGTGGGATTGAAGCTCGAAGTTCTCCAGCCAATTTGCTACTCGATTTACTTCACTTAGGGTATGCTTCAGATTCACTCCCTCCAGATAGTTTTGGAGTATTTTTACTTCTTCAATTATCCGTTTGATTCTCTAATTACTCTAATGACCATGAGTGAATCCCCTTCTATCATGATGTTCTTAATCTTTTCTTTCGAAACCAACTTCATCCCTATAATAAGGCTCTTAACTTCTGTTATATTATCTGTGTTGATTCTGGTATAATAGTTGCATAAGCTATCACTTGACCCTTTTGATTTCTTATAACCGCCCTTATGCTTGACTCTCTCAAGTTTTGTTTTGATGCGCCATCAAAAATCACTTTATACCACCCCTATTCTGGAGGTGCCCATTTGATGTTTTTTCTTCTCATTTATTTTTCTTGCTTTTTGCTTGGTTCATAGCTTCGTATATCATTTTGACCATTCCCTAATTTTGAAGGATTTTAATTTCCTTCGGATTGGCCTCCTTGTTTTTCAACTATTTTGAGGAGAGGGCAATTTGATCGATACAAACTTCTAGTTTCATCTATACTTTATTTGAGGGCTTGTGTCTGTCATTGTTCTCTATGATTCTTGCATTATGTTCAATCTAGAGTTTCCATGTTGTAAGACTTGGACCCTTTTCCCACATGTCCTTTAAAATGTTTAACTTCTTATTTCACTACCACTCTTTGAGGTGATCTGGGAGATTGCAATTCAAAGTCCAACTTGGGTTACACTTGTTTAGAAAATTGTTCCAAACCCCTGAGGTATAATTACAATGTAGAATAAGGTATTCAACACTCTCTTCATTGTTTTAGCACATAACACGTCGCGACAGTCTTTAAAAGCCTTTATTTTTAATATTTTCTCATGTTAGAATTTTTCCGTGCGTGGCCAAACATGAAAAGGATTTTTCATTCAAACATGCTTTTGAGCTCCAAATTCTAATCCATTCATTTTTTTTCTAAGGCACTAGGATGGGTTATTATTTGATCTTTGTATTCTTCTTTTACTGTGTAGACCCTTGTACCCTTTCTATTCTTTTTTCGAGCTCTAGGGAACCTGAAAGCCTTACAAGATGCCACTTATAATCTTTTGGGCTTCATTTTGTGTTCCATCGACATTTTAGAAAGTTTTCCAAGTGACTATTTTATATTCTTTCTCTACGTTTTCAGTCCAATAATCTTTCACTTTGTGTCCCCATTGCCTTATACTTTATTCCCTAATACCATCTAAGCTCGTTTCCAATTTCAGGGGATTTTGGGTGATCCATCTGTCCTCCCAAAAATATGTTGTTTCGTATATATAATATTTTTGTGATAATGTAGTGCCTTAATCTTGTACACTTGGCAAACTCATGACCTTGGGTGTTCTTTTTAGTTCTACACATGCCTTGCTTCTATAAGCCTCACATTTGCTCTATTGTGTACCCCTTGACCTATCTCTTAGTCTGACCAACCTTATATTGATGACACATGCATCCCATCTTTCCCATGATGCTTAAAATATACTTATCTTATACCTCTATAAGTTTTGAGCCTATGTCTACTCTCCTTCTCCCTGAACATTAATGTTTGGGTCAGACATTAACATCGACATTACTGCCTTGACCCAACATGAGTGTCTAGTGCCCTAAAGTCATCTAATTTGTAAATGAAACGTATCAAAATAGTTGGCCTAAGTGATTTTACATGAGTTATCTCCTGATATGATTGGTATAAATACTATATCAACTCTCACTCATTCCTCACTTAGAAATTAAACCAAAATAACACTCAAGAAGCACTTAATTTATCAAAAGCTTTCTTATTCTACCCTATTCTGATATCAGTCAAAGGAATAACCTAGTTATAGGTTTGAAGTACTAAATGAGTAATCATAATGTCATATTTTCCAAGTTATAAGCTAGGTCATTGTTGTACTTATTTTACACGTTGCATAATTCACACATAAGCCAACACGTAGGGGAGAACTACACGAGTCTGAGACCTTCTAGAGTATTAGTTATGTAAGCAGACCCTTTAACAATAGGGTCATTGTAGGTTATCTCGATGTCATGTTCCTATTAACACATTTTTCCCCAAGGTCACATTGAAGATGCAAAGCTAGGATTTTACCATTTCACCGAGAGCGACAGTCCATGAACCACATCTAAATGCTCCAGAGTGAAGGTGAAGCCAAACCTAGAAGCATCCAAGTGGTTATATCTTATTTGAGTGCATATTTTTTACAAGACACTGGTGTCAAACCCAGACACTAGCATTGATGTAATTGTCCCAAGCTGACATAAGTGTCTAGAGGCACCAGATCCAAAATCTGATAATTGATCTATAATTGTCTTCATGTTTGCTTCATGCCTATACTAGATCCAACATTGTATCAACATCAAAAACATCTAATCACTTTCTTTTATGTTATTTGTATATATAGCATAGTTGTACTTTCTATTAATAGCCCATCTCAGCATAATAAATTCAATCTATGGTACATTTGAGTTTAACACAATAATTAGCCTACTGTAGCTCTGATATTCACCCTTGTGCCTTATCATTTCTATATCTTTAACCCTTTTACCCAAGTAGGATATTCTCTTATCAAAATTAGGGTTAAATATTTGGTGAACCCGATCTTTGAACATCATTGTTGCATAAGCATTCTCTTGTAGATGCTTATCTCCTGCCTTGTCCTAATCTTTGTGTTCTTTCTCTCTTTTATCATGGATGACATTGATTGCTTTGATGATAATGACTATGAAACCCTTCAACAATCTCTCCAAATGGGGATTAAATCCATGACTCTTACATTCTCCAAGTGCTAAGGCAAACAATATAAAAGCCTTAAATGGTGGTAGTTACTATGAGTAAGGAATATGTAGAGGGGAGGTTAGTCTAGTGTTAGTCCAATAAAACATAATCAAAAGAATATGCTAAATCCTAACACCTCTAGCCTAAACACTAGAGAAAGCATAGATAACAAACATACAAGTAAAAATAAAACTAGAACATAAAAGAAATCATTCTTCTACCTTTCTTGGAGCTCTAAATGGCTTGTTGAAATGGCTTGTTGTGCATCAAGAAGTCTTTAATAATGAATCTCCATTTGCTCCTTGTCTCCTTAGCACCTTGGCTTGGTTGATTGGCTCATGAATATGGCATGGTAACACTACTTAAAAGGTTTTTTATGGAGTAAGTCCTACATAATAACACTACATTATCAAAGCTTGTCTCTCAACAAATGAGCATTATAACTTTGGCTTATGAGAGCTTATATATCAATAAGTATGGCCTTGTATTTATAGCCTCAAAAATTAACTCACACCCAAGGTGAGTTAAGATTGATTTTAAACATGGAATGAGTTCAAACTAACCTTAGGTGAGTTGAGGCTAACTCTAGTTGAGTTACAAGTTGTCATGTAATTATGATTTTCAATTACTAGAAATGGCTCTCAAATTAGATATTTTGAGATATTTTGGAAGGTCTTGACAACTCATAAAGGCAATGATGAACAGGGTTGATATTTTGATTTTTGAATTTAATATTTTTAAACATTCATTAATTACAAATAAATAATTTAACTAATCATTTAATCTGGTTTAATTAGTTGATTCAATTTGATTAGCATTTTAACTCTTTTAAGATTTGATCAAGTGCCCCACTTAATGGGTCCATAGGTCAAATTGTCAGCTATTAGGTCACAAGATGATTGGAGATAAATCTATGAGAAGTTATTATTGTGTATGGTAGAATACCCCAAATAAAGATGCCTCAACATGATTATGAGCATTGATGAATAACACAAATGAAATTGGGACATTCAATGATTTTTAGGCTTAATGTTTAGTAAAAATAGTCTGAAGTCCGGTCAGAAATTAGTTATGGCTAGAATGGGGTGTCTACAATTTGCCCCTATTTGGCAATGCATTTTAAGCTATAGACACAATAATGCCTTCTCAAAGAATGAAAAGGTTGTTAAGAAGGAAAGAAGATAATGATTGAAGAAGAAGCTCCAAACAACGTTTGGGAAGCCTATAATGATACCCCCTCAAAGGAATGGTCAATACACATATAATCGATGGATGGTCCCTCGAAAAGAAGCAAAAATAAAAATGAAATTAACCCATGGGTGAGATTAATCCAATTGAGATAATGCTTGCATGCATTTGATTTAAAAGTACTGATTTTCCCAAAGGTGGCTATAATCAGTAAGAAAGGTTGAGACACTGATTTTCCCAAAGGTAGTTATAAGTAGTGGCATAGGTACATGCCCTAGTAGGGTAGATGAGTTGAAATAATGATATGCCCATAGGTGGCTATAATCATTAAGATGACCTGGATTGAATAATGATTTTTGGTTGTGCCCCAGTAAGGGAAATTAGCAAGCATAACTCAAGGATATAACATGTTACATAGATTAAAAATGAGTGGATGCAAATGTAGATGTGATGGTCTAATGACTGAAGAATCCATAAATAACCAAGCACAAGAGGATATGCATAATGATGAAATAGATTATTGGAAGAATAAAGGTGGTCAACCTAACCTGAGATACGTCATGTATCCAAGCGTTGTCTACATAGATGAAATGGACCTCAGGACAATGTAGTTGACCTAGAAGCGGGAGAAAATGGAATGAAGAATAGAATAAAAGAATAAGAATTGATCAATGTGAATGATTCAATTGTACTTGCCAATGCAGAGATGTTCATCCTTATTAACATTAATACAACTACAATGGTCAATGGGTTGATTTGATCAAGGAGGGTGGGATGATTTATCAAGTTTACCAAGGAGAAGTTTTTGTGGCACCATTGCTTATAAGATTTTTTTAAGTTGATTTTTGCCATAGCACATGATGGTCTGCATCATGATATAAAACACCATGATAACTTAGCCAAAATAGGCAAAAGGATTGACTCCTGATCCAATAAATAATTGAAAATAATACACCAATGATAAAAAATATGATGACAATGTTGACGTGTGAATATGGGTAAACTCAAGAATAATGCACAAGGAATCACCCAATGAACACATATAGACTGAGTCAAGGCACAAAAATGAAATCAAACAAACAAATAAATAACTAAG
Source organism: Torreya grandis (assembly GCA_037957365.1). NCBI lineage: Eukaryota > Viridiplantae > Streptophyta > Pinopsida > Cupressales > Taxaceae > Torreya > Torreya grandis. The sequence continues at coordinate 583,810 of JARHVA010004203.1, forward strand.
AAAATAAACACATAGAAATCTTGAAAGCAAAAACAAGAGAAAGCATCATGTCGTCAACCAAGTCAATATCTACGTGTGAAGGCTCAATGAAAAGATAAACAGGTGGTGCCCCCAAGCAAGGATGCATGCAAAGGGAAGGTCATACCCCCAATGGTAGTCGAATGGATTAAAACCAACAATGGATTTGCCCCAATAGGGCGAATCAAGGATGACTGACTAGGTTTAAACATGGCAAATATTTTTGGATTTTGAGGCTTTATACCTCTCTAGGAGATTGTAAGCAAATTTTATAATTTTTAGGATTTTGAAATGTTTTGAAAGTGTTTTTGGAAATACCACTTGATAGGACCTAGGCTCACAAAGCTCTGACACCAATTGTCAGGATTAAGAGCACAATTGATTACCTTTGTATAAGCAACTAAACACGGAATTTAACCAGACTAATAAGTAACTAGAAATCAAAAATAACACATAATATGAGAGACAATACACAATTGTATTCAACTCATCCAGAAGGAAATACAATAAAGAGATCACACTCTTCCCACACCTCTTGGGCATACCAGTAATCTTCCCTCAAGAGTTCTCTCTCTCAATTACAAACACAATCAACTCAATAACTGAGTTGGTGTTTCAACTAGTCAGTAACAATACTACCAGTACCACCGAGTATACACACATACTCCAAGTCCGAGTACACCACGTACTCCAAGTAGATCTCACTGATCTTGCAACAACCTGCAAATTAAATGATCTTACTTACCATGTAGATCTACCCTGATCTTGCACACCTGCAGATCAACCTGGTCTTGCACACCTACAGACCTAGCTTACACTCGGGAAGAACCCTTGTCCTTGCCTCTCCAAGTCCTTATGATTCTCCAAATTACAATACAGCCCCATGAGTCTATTATATAGATCCCATACAAACAATAATTATACTTCCTAATTACAATAATTAGAAATGCAGCTCCAAGACTAAAATTAGTCTTTACATGTAAACAACCAGTTCGTTAAACAAAAACTGTTCGTGTAACTAACAATTTTGGAACCGCACAGGCGACCGACGTCAGTCGCTATCTATCTGGAGATGACTGACGTTAGTTGATCCATGACCGATGTCGGTAGCTTCCTGTCCACCTCTGACCGACGTCAGTTACTGTGACACTTAACAACCTCCTCCATGTTTGCATCAGTGAAGCTTTTAGCTCCACAACCTAACAATCTCCCACTTGGAGATAAATAGCTACACTTGTACCTATACCTGTACATCATCTAATTTGTTTCCTGGCTTGTATCTCTATTCAAGCTTAATCTTGAAGACCAACCACCACACATCCTGTGGTGCTACGCTTGTCATCCAAGTCCCCTGCCATATCTGAATCTACATGCCCATGTAGAGAAGTCCCTGACCCTGCATCGCATGTATACCTATTGATGGTCCCTCTTAGATACCTGAGAATCCACTGAACTACTTTCCAGTGCTCCTTTCCCAGATTGGCCACAAACTCGCTGACAACACCCACTGCTTGGGCAACATCAGGTCTAGTACATACCATGCACTTAACCTCATCATGTGAATTGGGACACTATTTTGTGAACTGTCCATCTATAGGTGTGTTAATCAGTTTTGCATCCTACATCTTGAACCTCGCCACTACCTTATTCACACAATCATCCTGAGACAACATCAACCTGTGATCTTCCCTATCTCTAGGAATACTCATGCCAAATAATTTTGCTGCTCCCAAATTCTTCATGACATACCTCTGAACTAACTTTACCTTTAGCTCAGCAACTCCCTGCATGTGTGACCCTGCAACAAGCATACACACAACATACAGTAATAGGATAATGTAGCTAATATTATCCAACTTGGTAAAGGAAACACAACGGTTACATTGACATTGACTAAAGCCATGCTTTGTCATACACCTATCAAACCTCCATTGTCCTGCAGCCTGCTCAAGACCATATACCCTGGCCTTCCGTCTCACGTGTCCATTCTCTCCTTTCTTTAACCTGGGAATCCATTCGTCTTTCAGTGCTTTCATCCCGACTAGAAACTCTACCAAATCTCTCATTTGGTTCTCATCCAAGGAATCAACTTCCTCATTCATGCCATGCTCCCACTATTTCCTGGATTCTACCTGCATTGCCTCTTTAAAACTTCCTAGTTCTTGACCATCAGTGAGCAACAAGTTCAAGTAGTATAAATAAGGTGAAAAATGAATTTGAGGCTTACTTACCCTTTCAATCCTCCACATGGGTGTTTGAGACTCCTTGACAGCTTGTTGTCCGCCCAAAATCCATTTTCTGGTCGACCCTGGTCTGCACCCGACTGATGTCGAATCCTCTTGATCGTCAACGTTGGTTTCCTGACTGATGTCGGTGTCCACCTGGTCACTGACGTCAGTACCATGACTGACATCGGTCTCCACCTGCCTGACACCACTGACTCTGGTCTGCACATGACCAATGTCGGTATCTGCCTGATCAACGTCGATTCCACCTGACCGACGTCAGTAACTGTGTTTTCCTGTGAGTGATGACTTTTTACCCGCGATCTTACCTTGGATCATAACTCTGTCCAAACTGCCCTGCTCAGTTTTATTCAGCCTCTCTAACTGATCACTGTCCATCATCTCCTCCATGAACACCAAGGCTTTCCAGTTCTTAAGTTTGTCAAATACATCAGAGTTATTCTTAAGAACATGCATCCCCTTCTTACTCATGTGACCAAGCCTACAAAGCCACATCTTTGCAATAGAAGGAGAATCAATAATACAAGTAGATAGATAAAAAATACCTACTTTCTTACCACATGCTAATTCAAGTGCATCCGCTGTGAGAGTTACTGTGCACCTCTCATCACCCAACTTTCCTGTAGAAATTAGACTCCTCTTCAGGACTGGGACCTGCATGACATCCTTCAACACCCATGTGTTGGCCATCTACAATTTCAGCCGCACTTCCCCTTTGCCAGCAATTTGACAAGGCTCACCAACCCCTAAATAAAACTTTCCAAAGTCTCCAAGGACATTAACATGGAAAAATACTCTATTTGGGATTGCATGGAAAGAGGCAACTAAATCTATAAACTAAGATTCTACTTTATCCAAGGAACATATAAGAGCAACCCGTGCAACAATACCTGCAACATATGCTTCTTTATTTCCTTCATGCTGATCTTCTACCGACCAACAATCTTTCTTTACCTACTCTTTCTTTCCATAATTCCGTAATTGAGAATTCTTGCCATTGAATTCCTCCATTCTTAGTGTACTTTCTTCTGCCATTGCTATACTCCCACTCAATCAAAAACCCCTCAGAGTGCCCTGTAATCAACAAACACTTAACACACTCTGAAACCAAGGTGTTAGTGAACCTCGCTCTGAGAACCTGCAACCTCACTCTGATACCACTTGATAGGACCTAGGCTCACAAAGCTCTGACACCAATTGTCAGGATTAAGAGCACAATTGATTACCTTTGTATAAGCAACTAAACACAAAATTTAACCAAAATAATAAGTAACTAGAAATCAGAAATAACACAGAATATGAGAGACAATACACAATTGTATTCAACTCATCCAGAAAGAAATACAATAAAGAGATCACACTCTACCCACACCTCTTGGGCATACCAGTAATCTTCCTTCAAGAGTTCTCTCTCTCAATTACAAACATAATCAACTCAATAACTGAGTTGGTGTTTCAACCAGTCAGTAACAATACTGCCAGTACCACCGAGTATACACACATACTCCAAGTCTGAGTACACCACGTACTCCAAGTAGATCTCACTGATCTTGCAACAACCTGCAAATCAAATGATCTTACTTACCATGTAGATCTACCTTGATCTTGCACACCTGTAGATCAACCTGGTCTTGCATACCTGTAAACCTAGATCTTGCACTTAGGAAGAACCCTTGTCCTTGCCTCTCTAAGTCCTTATGATTCTCCAAATTACAATACAACCCCATGAGTCTATTATATAGATCCCATACAAACAATAATTAGACTTCCTAATTACAATAATTATAATTAGAAACGCAGCTCAAAGACTAAAATTAGTCTTTACATGCAAACAACCAGTTCGTTAAACAAACTGTTCGTGTAACTAACATTTCTAGAATTGTACATGTGATCGACGTTGGTCACTATCTGTCTGGAGATGACTGACGTCGACCGATCCATGACCGATGTCGGCAGCTTCCTGTCCACCTCTGACCGACGTCGGTTGGCCTGACCGACGTCGGTTACTGTGACACTCAACAACCTCCTCCATGTTTGCATCAGTGAAGCTTTTAGCTCCACAACCTAACAATTTTTGGGTATCTTAACTCATTAGAGATGGACAAGATATTGCTTGTAAAATGATGAGAGCATTGGTTTAGGTTGCTCGTAAAATGGCGAGAGTGTTGGAAAAGGGCATCTGAAGTGACTTCAATATGAATCGAGTGCTACTTAAATAGTCCCATTAGGACCTCAAGTCACTGTAATTTTGCCATATAGTGGAGGATTCAATTAGGTAACAACAAGTTCACAAATTAGGCAAATGCCACAATATGGCATAGGAATAACAAGGTGATACTATGATGAATGATAAAGGTGGTGTTCCTAATTTTCCCATAGATGGTTATAATTAGGTAACAACGAAATAGACCAATGATATTAATTTGCCCAAAGGTAGTTATAATTAGTGGCATAGAGTGGAATACTGATTTGGCCAAAGGTGGTTATAATTAGTAATCCTTGAAATAAAATGAGATAAAAAATGAAAGATGCAATTGTCAAGCCACTATCATATTGGTCCAAGATACTGCCTCTATCTAGAATATTGAATCAACTATTAGAACTTAATTTGAATCCCTTCATTGAAGGTGCTTGAAGAACTAATGGAATGGAACCAAGGTCAAAAGGGTTGCGTAGTGAGGTTAAAAACAACTTTGGTCAATAGGGAAGGTATGGTAGAATAGTATATGGTATGATACAAAGAAGATCATAATAGGATATAATGTAAACATTCCTCATAGACAATATTTCAGGTCTCTCAAGTGAAGTAACGTTTGAGGTGTATGATGCTCATCGACACATCAAGTTGATCCCCGTCTATTGTAGTGAGCATGTATGCTCGAGAACCATAGTTTTCAACAGTGATATAGGGGCCTATCCAATTGGGTTTGAACTTGCCTTTCTTCTTCTTGGACATGTTGTTCTTTTGGATTTCTTTGAGGATAAGATCACTAATCTTGCACTTTGTATGTTTAACCCACTGTTTATAGTGTCTATAGAGTCTCTTTTTGTTTGCTTGAAGGCTATTGATAGTGGCCATGTATTTTTCATCAAGTAAATCTAGATCTTGTAAGCGAGCTACTCGATAGTCTTCATCATCTAAGACATGTTTCAAAGAGATACGCAAAGAAGGTAACTCAACCTCAATGGGAAGAATGGCCTCAATGTCATAAATGAGGGGATATGGAGTGGATTTGATTAGGGTATGATAATTGGTGTGGTATGCTCAGAGGGAATGAAAGATTTAGAGGTGCCAATCATAACCAACATCATTGAAAATATTTTTAAAGATGTTAACAATGGTTTTATTGAATGCTTCTACTTTGTCATTACCTTACAGGTAATATATGGTAGAAAAATATTGGGTGATATTGTACTTGACACAAATCATTTTTACATCCTTATTCTTAAACTATTTGCCATTATCACATATGATGTTAGATGGGATACCATAGCGGCAGATGTGATGATTGAATATGAACTTGGAAATCTATTTTCCATTCACGTGAGGGGTATAGCTTCAACCCATTTAGTGAAATATTTTGTAGCAATAAGGATGTGTTTATGGCCATCAGATGAGGTAGGGTTAATCTTCCCATTGATTTTGATTCCCCATGTTGCAAACGACCATGGTGTAAGCATTGGTTTTAGTGTTTTGGTTGGGGCATGAATCAGATTGACATGCCTTTGACACTTGTCATGCCTTTTAACATAAGAAGCTGCATCTACATCTATAGTTGGTCAATAATAGTCAGTACGTAGGAGTTTTTTGGATAAGATTGCCCCATTGGTGTGGCCTTGCATACACCTTCATGAACTTCCTATAATGTTAATGTTGATTCTACCAAATTTAAACAACGAAGCAGAGTTCCATCAAAATTATGATGGTAAAGGGTTGGGCTAAGTAAGGTATATCATAAGGCTTGGTAGGTAGAGGCCTTTTGTTATTTACGTGATAAGTCTGGTGGCATAATATGGTCATGTAGGTAATTAAAGAGGTTTGAATACCATATAGATATGGGACAAATAATATCACAAATCATTGTGATGGTTAAAGGTTCATGAGTGGGTGTTAGAAGATGTTTAACAAGGAACTGATATTATTTTGCCTTGTCTATGTAATGGATCAAAGAACCAATGGTGGCCATAACATCTATTATCCTGTTACTAGCCCTATGTATGTGTTCAAACTGTATGTTGGCAATTTACTATTTGAGAGTGTCCACCATCGCCTTGTGACATGAGCTTATCATCTTTAGTCTAAAAGTTGTCTATAACTTGATTGATGATCAACTAAGAATCATTATAAATTATGAGATGCTAAATATTCTATTGTACTGCCTGATGAAGCCCTATAATAAGTGTTTTGTATTTGATCATGTTGTTAGTAAAAGGAAAGCTGATACATAATGATTTAGAGATAAGATCCCTATATGGTGTAATAAATAATAGGCCTGCCCCCAATCCATGTGATGTGAATGATCCATCAAAATACATCTTCTAGTGTTGCTCCTTAGGAGGTGTTTCAATGATGGTCATAATGGACTCATATGGGATTTGAAAAGTTAGTGGTTCGATATTTGCAAGGGGAGCTTCAACAAGCTGATATGTAAGTACTTGTCCCTTTATAGCTTTTTGGTTGACTTACTCAATCTCAAACTTGATCGGAAGCATGATAAGCTATCTTGGATAATAGGTAATTGAGTGGATCTACTTTGGAAATAACTATGGTCTTGTTATTAAGCACGTAATGCCACAACTTTTGAGTTGCAAAGACCATAGCTAAATAAGCTTTTTCAATTGGTGTATAGTTCTACTCATATGTGACCAGTGTAAAATTTAGATAGTACATGACATGTTCTTTTCCATTATCATCATGCCAAGCTAGAAGTACCCCTAGGGATTTATTGATTGCAAACATGTACAATAGAAATGGCTTTCCTGGCATTGGTGGTAACAAAACAAGTGGATTGACAAGATATTCCTTTAGGTGTTGAAAGACTTTCTAAAAATATTCATCCTAATGAAATGTGACAAACTTCTTCAATACGTGTGTAAATGGATGGCATTTGTTGGCCAATTGAGAAATGAAACATCTAATAGATTGAATCTTGCCCTACAAACTACAAAGCTACTTTAAATTAGAAGGTGGCAACAACTCAGTGATAACTTGTACTTTGGTAGGATTGACTTTAATGCCTTTATGAGATATGATGAAGTCTCACAACTTGATAGAAGTGACACTAAAGACATGCTTATTAGGATTGAGTCTAATCTTGTAATCATAAAACCTCTCAAATATTCTTTGTAGTGCAACTGGATGATCAGCCTGGGTCTTTGATTTACCAATATGTCATCAACATAGTCTTCAATAATGTCATTCATCATATCATGAAATATGATAGTCATGGCTCTTTGGTATGTGGCCCTAGAATTCTTTAGGCCAAATGGCATAACTTGATAATAAAACATTACCCAAAGAGTGGTGAATGTTATTTTATGTTGGTATGTTGTTGCAATCTAGATTTGGGTGTATCTTGAAAATTCATCCATAAGTGAAAGCATTTCATACCCCATGGTGGAGTCAACTATCATGTTAATGTTTGGTATAGGAAAGTCATCCTTGGGGTAGGCTTTGTTTATATCTCTTAAATCAATGTAGATTTTGATTCCTTTAGGCTTCCTATTTACTAGCACAACATTTGAGATCCACTCTGAATAACCGATCAATCAGATGCATGTTTATTCTAAGAGTTTTTCCAGTTGTCTTTACTAATACAATAATATGAGGATACATCTTGTGCAATTTTTACTTCATAGGTTTGGCATCAGGGTGTACAATAAGGTGGTGCACAACTAAGGTGGGGGTCCAAACCTAACATGTCTAAATAGGCCCAAGCAAAGATGTCAACAAATTCCCTTAAAAGGGAATACAAATATTTCACATTCCTCAGTGAGGGACATGCCTAATTTTATCCATTTCAAGTCATCTAGAGTCTTGATGTTGACTTCCATAATATCTTCTATGAGGAAAGTTGAACCATCATCTATAATGGTTGACAATGATTTGAATTGGCCTGCAACTACAAAGTCCTCTAGTTGGATTAGTTCTTTGAGTTCTCCTAAACAAGATAAATCAAAATCTCCTAATGGTAGGGATGGCCATGTTACAAATATAATTGGAAATTCTTGGGCAATTTGATCAAAGGCATGTTATTCTTCAAAATTGAACGTAGACCCAAAAACAAGTTCATCATTGGTGGTCTCTTGAGCTTCATTCAAAGAAAGTTGAACACTCCTATCTAATGGCACCTAAAATAGGTTTCCCCTAGAAGATTGCCCTTTCTCTTTACTTTTACCTTGGTCTAAAATCACCTTAAAGAGGTTTTCACTTTGGGACCTCAATGTGTGATTCTTTTATTTTTGGCCAAGGGTGTTCACTTGTTCTCTAAAATAGGCTACAAAATCCAGTTTGATAGAGAAACCTTGTTTGTGGTCTACTAATGGAACATTGCCTCTTCGGCTTAGGAAATTGCAAAAGGCCTCATCATTCTCAAACTCATCTAAAGGCATTGTGGATTCTTTTTAGTCCCAAGCTATAAGTCGAGGATGATAAATAGGAAGCAGATAATGGTACAAAGGGCATGTGGGTCAAATAGGTTGGTATTGGAAAGGTCTTCATAAATGTTATGATCAGACTCTGCTTCATTGTTGGCATCATCATCCTTAGATGTTAGCATTGAAACATGAATAAGATACATGGGGTCACCCCCAGGCGATTTAAATATGAGACCATAAGTTCATTTGTATCGAGTTATAGAAATTAGCTCTAGAGTTCCCTATTGATTTAGCCCGAGGCCTCCTCCTTCATAGGCTTGATTCTCCATGATCTTGTTAGGAATGGGATATTTTGCATTTTTATAGCAATCACCCAACTTATCATTTTACAACCAAGATTCATTATTGGTAAGTGGGACCTCTTCTTGGCCAAAGGTCGGTGTGAAAATGTTAGGAGTTGGACTATGAAGTTTGCCCTTTCCTTTTCATTTCCATTCCATGCAAGGTGGTTTAACTTTAGGTCTTCCATAGGACTTGGGGTTTTATGGAAGCTTGGCAATGTGAAATGTGTCAAATACTCTCTTGGGACATTGGATAAGATGATAAAATGATTCGACATTTCAAGAGGAGGCATATGTGAAGATGAATCAAGACTATCTAGGTCTATACAATTGGCCTCTGGTAACTCAACAAGTATTTATTTGTCTTTGTCCTTTTTGGGAATCGGATCTAAGCTGAAGTAGTAGTTGTAAATTTTGTACTCCACCTCCATAGGTTTACAATGTTCATAAGGCTAAAAATCTCCATGAAGTTGGACTATGAAGTTGGAAAATGTTAGGAGTTGGACTATGAAGTTTGCCCTTTCCTTTTCATTTCCATTCCATGCAAGGTGGTTTAACTTTAGGTCTACCATAGGACTTGGGGTTTTATGGAAGCTTGGCAATGTGAAATGTGTCAAATACTCTCTTGGGACATTGGATAAGATGATAAAATGATTAGACATTTCAAGAGGAGGCATATGTGAAGATGAATCAAGACTATCTAGGTCTATACAATTGGCCTCTGGTAACTCAACAAGTATTTATTTGTCTTTGTCCTTTTTGGGAATCGGATCTAAGCTGAAGTAGTAGTTGTAAATTTTGTACTCCACCTCCATAGGTTTACAATGTTCATAAGGCTAAAAATCTCCATTGATGGCGACCTCCATGCTTGAGTGTGGGAAATTGAGACACTAGTGCAACATTGATGGGATTGCATGAATTTTATGTATCCAAGGTCTACCTAAGATTAAATTGTATGATAGGTCAAGGTCTAACACATGGTAGAGTGTATCATGGGTCAAGGTCCCAATGATAAATGGTAAGCTTATGGTGCCTTGTGATTCCCATTCTTCATTATTGTAGGCCTTGATAGTAATTATTTATAACTATAGATTATCTATGGTATATTTGATATGCTTGATGAGCTTCAAAAACACAATATTCAGGCTTGATCCATTACTTATGAGGACACATTTGACTTTATGCCACTTAATGACAACTTCAATATACAAAAGATTATTATGGAGAGGGCCAAGGGATGACATATCGCTCTGGTTGAAGGTCAGGTATTGGCCTGGGGCTATATGTCCAATCAAATCTTACAATTTATCTGGGGTTATGTTGTTTGGAACCTGGGATTGGTCTAGGAATTCTGTTAAGATGTTCTTGTGAATAATAGATGTATGCAACAAATCCAACATAGATATTTGTGCAAGTGTCTTTTGATGTTACTTCACAATGTTGAATGGCTTTTCCTTAATAGTGGTATATGGCTTGTTTATAGCTAGGATAGTGGGTTGGATTGGTTCGTTAGCAAGGGGTTATGGGCCTGGAATGGTAATCTTTGACCATTGAGTTGTGATTGCATAATTAGGATTGGAGACAAGACCATTGATGTTATAAAATGACGATGGAGGTGAGCTAGATAGGATAAGTCTTGATTGTCGATGCACTTGGTTGCGATCATGGGGAAATAACAAGTTATCAGTATAAGGTCCAAAATAGTAATCCATGGTTGTTGTCGTGCTTGTTTGTGGTCCTAGGTCAAAGAAAGATTAATGGCATAGATGGGTTGATTGGAATTGGCTAGCAATGGTCATGTTCTATTACCACTTGGTCTAAGATTAATGGTGATGGTTGAAATGCAACCTCCACCAATATGACCTACAACTTTGGTGTGGTTATGTGCAACTACGTGGCAAGTTTGTTGGTTATTGGAATCATTTTGGCCTTGGTTCCTCCCATTTGATTGATGTTGTTATTATTGTTGCTATTATCACGACTGTTGATACTATTGTTCTGGTATTCATTGTTGTTGTTAATTGCTATTGTTATGTTCTAAAAAAAGGTTTTGGTAGATACCTACATTCTGATTGGATGTAGATGCTCTATTATCCAATTTAATACCGCATTTTCTAGCATATTTTTGATGAGGTGTTTGATTTGCACACAATGGTGTAGATTATGTCTATAGACACGATGACATTCATAGAATGCATTCTCTCTATACCAATCTAGATATGGAATACCCTAAGGATAATGCTTTGGTATTCGCCAACTAATCATGTTACCTATGGCCAGCTTGTGAAACACAACTTCTATAGGCTCACCAAGATCACTAAAGACTCGATGAGTAGGGGCATTTCTTCTTGTAGGAGGGGTTTGAAAAGGTAATGGTTGCTACATTTGTAGAGCAGGTCTAGGTTCCTATGAAGGCTACACTTTTTGAATGCGTTGTTGATGAGGAGTAAGCTGCATTTGTGGTGTAGGCTGAGCAGATAGTGTTTGCACCCTTTAGACATGACATGACTTAGTTATTCCATTTCCAACAACATTTTTATTATAGTTAAATTACCTGGATTTATCTTAGTTACTGGCCTGAGCGGGTGTAGATGCTTGCAATTATAATTGGTTATGGTTTTTATTTTGGCTAGTGCTTTAGTTTTAGTTATGATTTTGATTTAATAAGGTTAGCTTGATAATCCCTTTGTTAATAAGGGAATTTCCAATTAACAAACCTTTTTCGATGATATCTTTGAAGGTATGCACACATTAAAGCTCTAGATGATAAAATATCCTGTTGTGCAATTTTTTTGTAAACACAACAACCAATTGCTTATCTAGTAAGTTGTGGGTGAAATGACTAGCAAGCGTTCTCCATCTCTATATATATTGTGAAGGTTTCACCAAATTTCTGCTTGGCCTAAGTCAAATCTAAAATGAAATCTCATGTTTGAGATTATAGGAGAAATATTACATAAATTTATCTGAAAGGTCATTAAAATTAGATACAAAATTCTTTAGTAATTTTAGGAACCATTACAAAGCTTGTCCTGCGAGACTTTAAGGAAACAAGAGGAGTAAATGAATGCCGTTGTAAGCCACTGGCTAGCAAGCAATAAATTTTTTTATTAAATGAGCCTTAGGGTCTCCTTTACCCTTGTATTTATTAAATTTTGGTGGTTTTTACCCCAGAGGAAATGGTATCTGTAGATAATTCATGTTGAATGGGTATGAACTCACATCATCTAACTTGAACTTCTTGGTTTGTTTCCTTCCTTGAATGGTGGAAATCACATCGTTTATTTATTGTAGTTCTTTTGCCAATAAACTAGATGGAACATTTGGCTGAGATGAAGGCTAGGTGGTCAAAGGTGGATTTCCTTGACCAGGGCATAATGGAGGAATGGTTTGTTGTGGAATGTTCGTTTGATGAGTGAACCGACTAGGAATATGCATCCGTGGATTGGGATGTGGTTATTAAAATTGCATGCATTTTTGCACTACATTCTAGTTTGGATTTGGTATATAGACTTGGATTTAAGGTAATTGTGGCTATGATGGAAGGATATGGCTCAAGGTAAAGTTCTTTTCCTACTGAGGTTGAGTAGGGACTTACTGCCAACTAGTCAAACTTGGCTGAATAAGGGGAACTTGTTATGAATTAAGGCCTTTGTCCTTCGGCTTGTGCTAGCAACCAAGCTTCACAATGCCCTTCCATTACCATTATAGGACCTTTTAAGTATGATAACTTGTTATCCCAACAAAGTTTTGTATAATTATGACTAGATGAGTCATAGTTATCATCCTAGACTAGCAACCAATCTTTGTTAAGCCCATCTTAAATGAGCTTATTACAAAAAGATCATTATCCAACCACTAGTCATTCTTCATCCATTGTGAGTTGGACTATTTAGTATCTCATCAATATTGATTGAGTTGAGATACTTCGAAACTTCCAAATACATTTGTAAAAGACCTAAAAAATCCTAAAAATCACAGAATCATGAAAAATGGCTTAGAATTTCCACACGAGATATAAAGCCATCAAAAAATTTCAAGATGGTCCATCTTCTTTGTTTAGTTTATTTCTAGACCACCTTTATCTTTTTCCTCCCATTTTTGGGAGAACTACATCAGCTTGAGGTTTGCACGAACTTGTAGGTAGCACTTAAATATATGGGGTATCTCAGGTTAGCTCTATCGTGCCATATTTTATTTTTCAACCACTTCTTTGCCTTAAGGATTCTAGGAGTCCTAGATATTTCACAAGTAACCACTTATCATTTAGTTTCCCCATCCTTGTTGGCCTAAGCCTTACACTCTCATCGTTTTGTGAGTTTATATTTTATGCATTATGTGTTCAACTTTAATACATTGATGATCACTAGGCTTCATCTTATGCTCTCACCATTTTACGAGTACTATTTATTTCATGCACTCACCATTTTATGAGACCATTCCCATTATTCATCTACATCACATCATATTTTTCTTAAATCATCATTTTTCTTCTATCCCATATCCTGAGAGAACTACATTTGGACTAAAGTTCATGTTGGACCTTGCACCCATGGAACTATGTAGGCAACATCTACTTGCATAGTGCATTTGGAGTCATCTCAGCTACCCCTTATTTTTATTTTATTTTATTCCCCCCACCCCCCTGCCTCCCCCCCCTCCCCCCCCTTTTGTCTATTTGTGTTATTATCTCCTATAGCCTAGGAGGCAACGTCTATCATCTTTTTTACATCATTGCTTCCCTATAACCTAGGGGCAATCTTGTGCTATTATTCTTGTGTTTTTATACCTGTGTCATTTCTATATTACTTAGGGGTCACCCTGTCATCAAGAGTAACACCTCTACTACACGTGCATGAACAATTTATTTTCTATTTGCACTAACATTGTGATTAACCATTGTTTGTGTTTGTTTGATTTTGTTCTAGTTGTTTTGTGTCTTTATGTTTATTTCTTGGTGTTTTATTGTTTATTTTGTTTCATTTTATTACTATTTTGTTGTGTTTTTATTTGTTTGTCCATTTCCCTATTTGTTTGGTTTCTTTGTTGTGCCTTAACATAGTATACAATTGGGTGATTCCTTGCGCATTATACTTAAGTACATCCATATTCATACGTCAACATCATCATCATGCTTTTTATCATTGGTTCATTATTTTCATGTGTTTATTGGATTGTGTGTCAATATTTATGCATATTTTGGCTAAGTTATCATGGTTTTTTATATCATGATGCATACCATCATGTGCTACAACAAAACTCAGCTCAAGAAATATTACAAGCAATGAGGTCACGATACTTCTCCTTAGTCACCTAAAAATTTACTGATCTATCCCAACCATTTCCCAAATATAGAGTAATTAAATCATGAATGAATTTTAATCCTTACTAGTTAGGACATGCATATCCATACTAGCAGGTAGCCCAAATTCATCTTTCTCCTCTATCCCAACTTAATTTTACTCCATGAGTACGAATTCAATAAGTAATCCCCCTTTTCTAATTTACCATATTATCCTAGTGCGTGTGCCATTGTGTGAGCAAGGAATATGTAGAGGGGAGGTTATTATAGTGTTAGTCCAATAAAACAAAAAAAAATAGCACATTAAATCCTAACACCTCTAGCTTGGACACTAGGGAGAGCATAGGCAACAAGCATACAAGTGAAAACACAACTAGAATACAAAAGAAATCATTATTTCACCTTCCTTAGAGCTCCAAATGGCTTGTTTGGTTTGTGCCTCAAGAAGTCTTTAACAATGAATCTCCATTTACTCCTTCTCTCCTTAACACCTTGGCTTAGCTGATTGGCTCATGAATTTGGAGAGGTAACACTGCTTGAAAGCTTTTTTATGGAGTAAATCCTGCATAATAACACTACACTATCAAAGCTTGTCTATCAACAAATGAGAATTATAACTTTGTCTTATAAGAGCTTAGTTATCAACATGTATGGCCTTAGATTCATAGCCTCAAAATTTATCTCTCACCCAAGGTGAGTTAATGTTGAGTTTAAACATGGAATGAGTTCAAACTAACCTTAGGTGAGGTGAGGCTAACTTCAGTTGAGTTAAAATTTATCATTAATTATGATTTTAATTACTAGGCATGGCTCTCAAATTAGATATTTTGGAAGAGCTTGACAACTCAAAAGGCAATGATGAAAAGGCTTGATATTTTGATTTTTGAAATTTCTATTTTTAGATATTCAATAATTTCAAATAGATAATTCAACTAAACATTTAATTTGGTTTAATTAGTTGGCTCAATTTGATTAACATTTTACCTCTTTTAAGATTTGATTAAGTGCCCCACTTAATGGGTCCATAGGCCAAACTTCCAGTTGTTAGGTCGCAAGGTGACTGGAGATAAATTCATGAGAGGTTATTATTATGTACGGTGTAATAACTCAAATAGGGATGCCTCAACATGATTTTGAGTATTGATGAATGATACATGGATGAAATTGGGACACTTAGTGATTTCTAGGGTTAATTTGTAATGTTTGGTAGAAATTAGTCTGAAGTCCGATCGAAAGCCAGTTGTGGCTAGAATGGGGTGTTTACAACTACTATCCATCTAATCAAATTCATACTCCCATCCTTTCAAGACATTATGTGATCCATCCCAAGGAGGATCCAAAGCATACACCCCTGCCTTCTTTACAAAAATTGATCCCTTATGGAGATAAGGTACTTTCATTTGATCATGACAATTTCTATCAACTCTATAAGGACATCATGAAGGATAATAAAGGGGATGTTCCTTCAAGTTCATTGATAAAAAACCCTCCTATTCCTACATTTCCAAACAATATTCTCCTTATCAAGGGTGATAGTTCTTCTTGGCCTTCATTTGATATTGATTTTTTTCAAAAAGTTAACCAAGAAATTAAGGAATCTTTACCAGGTCATGTTCAACCATTAAGAAAAAGGAAACATCCTAAACCTATAAAACATTACAAACATAAGATGCCAAAACTTTCTAAT